>CM035234.1:24587585-24749608 GCA_020226215.1 Sindora glabra
TACTTATGGACATATTCCGCCAGGTAAACTTATTTTCCCTTTCAATTTATAAAATTTAAAGAGAGATAATTTTAATGATAAAATTTCTATATTATTTTATCAATGCAGAACTTGCATATACTTTGATTGTGATCAAAAAATGTGTTTGTAGCTTTGGAATAGTGGAACTAAAAACAATAATGGAAGGCATCCAAGAGAATTAATTTCATAGTTATAAACATCATTAGTTCAAAATATAATGTTGAAAGATATCTTGAATTCACATTTCTGTCTTCCTTTCTTTGGAAAAGATGCACAAAATGTGGTTCTTGTCGTAACACTAGCATTGGCATGTGTCATAGGCCGGTAGCTCTCCAAACGAAACCATGCAATGCATGCTTGTTACTCTTGGCCAATATGCCAGCTTTCCCTCTTTATAACCTTTGTTTGGCACACTTGATAAAGATAACGAGACATCAAAGATTTATTGCCCATACAACAAGTTCCATGTACAACATGTCCATGCATTAATATTGTATATTGCCAAAGCACACTCGCATACCAGACTGCAAGATCCTTCCACACAGGAAGCCTTTGGGTAATGCGGCCTGGAAAGGACAATTGAATAGGGAAAGAGATACTTTGTTCGCTTGGTTTATACTTTATTTCATAACTTTAAGTGTGCAAAGGGATGGCCACAAGCCAACAAACTCCATCCCTAACTCAATGTCCAAGTGCCCCGCAGGCCCTTGGAGCATTCCACCCTCTAAAGAGCATTTTGAACAAAATTCCTCTCACCGAAAGATGACATACTTTCTCTGAGTTGTCATAAGGGCTTTTTGCCATGCTCTGGCATTCGATTTACATGAAAACCAACTTACATAAAAATAAAAATGCAAGGATTCCAAATATGAGTTTCTTGAACTACGCTGGATTCTCGAACCTTCCGAAATGATCAAAATACCTCCAAACTTGGGAAAATCAGGAAAAATAGTATGCAAGTCAGATTGATCCTAAATTTCAGCCACAGGACCCTCATAACATGTTGAATTTTCTCACCAAGTCTCATCTCAATCCAAGCATGTTTGCTTATCGAACTATCACAACTACCAGCTTGTGACACATGCCTACATTCCACACCAAAATCTAGACCATCAATGCAGCAAGTTGCCCAAGAACTTATGGATTCGAATCCACCTTTATATTTGTCATTGTATGATATTTCAATACAACAATTGATGAATGAAGAAATATATTCCTTAGGAAACATAAAGGCATAAATTTGTGCATGGTTTTTTATAACATTTACTGCTGTCATTATCCCTAATAATTGTCATGTAAAATTTGTTATGGATAGCTTGAGATCCTTGATCATTTTACTCTTAAATAGGCGCATGTTTCTATTTGCAAGATACCTTACATAACAAACTTTTTGTAATATTTTTCATTTTGACTGACTGAGCAATTTCCTTGTACATAAAGCAAATTGGGCATTTTTTTAGCAAGTTTTGAAATGATAATTTGTTCGTGCAACTCTGTTTCAACCTAACTAAAATGCTCATCCTTTCCCAGTTACTAACGGATGGATTCGTCACTTAAGCAGAATTCTAAAATTATTTTTAGATATTTATAAACTTCTTGCATGTTATCAATCTAATTAATTCAAATTTAAATTTAAAAGCATACACTAGTCAAGTAATGGCAATATTATTAATATCATTTTGGACTCTCAACTTTTTAAAAGACCATTAATTAATCTATGTTTAGCTCTTACCCACTTTAAAATGAAGACATGGTCAAAATAAATTCATGCATACACCTAATTTAGGTTGATATTTACATCGAAAGTTTCAAAACCATTTCTTCAATATCATAATTGAAATTTTAGTTACACGACACAAGCAATAAAATTCTACTAATTCTTAAAGAAAATATTCATTTTAGAACAGTATAAATTTTTCAAAAAAAAATCATAAATTTGCTTTTCTAACATCTAGGAAGATCAAAACATTGACATCTCTCCTCATACCTGCAAAAACAAGGAAAGAAAAAGAGTAGGAAACGGACAAAAAAATCAAGTATACAGAAATAAGAAGTCAAGGTTTTGAGAACCACTATAATAAAATTTAAGCAGCATATGAAAATATTACAAGCATGTTATTTCTTTATTTAAGTTATTTATGATAATGTACAGTAGACTGTTCCATTGAGGCCGGAGAATCATACCTCCGAGCTCAGAAAAACACTTCTTCCAATATCATAAACTCATACAAATCATTATTATGAAGATTCAAAACTCAAGAGGAAAAAGGCCATTTTGATTCATCACTCATAATTCTAAAAATAAAAAATCATGTAGATTCTAAAGAAACACAATAGGTCATAAATACGTAAGATGATTGTGAAGTTCATATTAGAACAGAGGAGGTATTAGGTTTCAAGATAATGGTGGAACTTCAATTTAATTAAAATATGAGTTAATATAGTTGAAAGGAATTCATCGGATGTAAATGGTGTTTCTTGTGCTATATCTCCCAAAAAATGCGTTTACTTTCCAATGTTTTCCATCTTCAGGTCACAACCTGCACAAGAATCATTGGATTTGTCTGATGAAACAATAAAGTCACAAGATTCAAGATCCTCCACCATGTTTCATCCGATTCTAATTATCATGAAAAATTATTTACTTTTGATTCAAACTCATTTCTCTTCAAATTCAATTGTGAGATTTCAACTGAGAGTTATAATATCCTAATAACCTTGGACCTGGCTTCATATTCTAGAACAAAAAAAAAGTAATGCTGTAACAATACAAAAGGGAAAATTTTTGAATGGAAAATGTCAGATGCAAGAATCCTATACATCCCATTATTGCCCACAACATCATATTATTCATGGAATATCATATTTCCACTTGTGACTTCTCCATCCGTTGGTAAGCCACATGAGAAATGAACATCCAATCTCTTCATGCATTTCAGACCAGATTCCAGAATTGATCCCAGATTCCTTTTGTATGTTTCATGCACACAAACTGCATATAGTACCAAAGGTCTAAGCATCAGGCAATGAAATGAAAAGGGTAGCAAAATAAAAAAGAATGAATATGTACAAGATGTGGCTTGCAAAGACAGAAAGACAGCATATAATGATAACCTGGTACGTCTTCAACAGCCAGCAAATCTTAAAGTAAAAAATCATATCAGAAGAGAAGATGAAAAAAAAAATGAGTGAAAATTTGTTCCAATAACCAAGTAGTTTCAACCAATGAAATAGTGAGAAAACTAATCTAAAATGTATTATTAAAGAAAAATAACTACTGCAATGGAAACAAAACACCAATCATGAGGTGTCTGATTGAGAGCAGAAAGCAGAGAATAGAAAAAAGTGGTGGAGAGTCACTATTTATTGGATAATGCACTCCCAACTTGCAATTTTTTTTGCTCAAAATTTTGAGTATTCCGCCTTTCTCAACCACAACATTGCAAAGGCATAGAGATAAGGAACATAAGCACATGCTGGTTAATTTTCAATATAATTTTTACTATTTTCAAAATGTCAAAACCAGTGAGGGCAGAAATGCAATACACTACAACTCACTAATAATATAACTTGAATTCGCTATAAATGTATAATTATATAAAAAAATGAAGGGAAATACAATATCCAGTTTTCATGAGAACTGAAGATAAGCATTGAAGAAGCCATACATAACAATTAACAACCTTATTTCATGTTTCATAACTATGCAAAGTTTCAATACAATGTATTGATGGAAATGGAGGAAGGGAGAAAGAAAGCATGACAAGAACTATTGGTTACAGATTCAGTTAATTGTCAATGCAATGGTATATGAAAGGGAGGAGACACTTTGCCATGCACTGCTACTTGAATATAGGGTACATACTTAATCTGTTCTTTTTTTCAAAACTTCATATGTAAATTAGGATGTGCAAGGCACTAAGGTTCAACAATAAATAGGAACAACTTACCACTATTGTGTGCCCTTGGTTTGCACATATTAACAGCTCTCCATTCTCTTCAATGAGGCTGAATCACTGCTTATCATCCTTTCGGATAGCCTTAAAAAAAAAATCCATCAAGAGATCTTCTAATTAAAGTTTTCAGGCTGTTCATATAAATGACACTTTAACCAGGTGAGTATATCTAAGAAAGTTTCGAGTCTTAAAACAATTTAGTATAATACAGATTAGGAAAAAAAAAGAAGATGGAATCAAAACTCTGACTCTATCAGTAGGCTAAATTTTACCAAACAAATAGCCATCATGTAAATTTAATACATACTTATACATACCTAATTCAAAATGCGACATGCAACGGAACAGCTAATGAGACGATTCTTATAAATTCTACACTTGAAAAACAGGTTTCAGCCATGTCAGTAATGAATATGACATGATAACAATAATACTCCCTCAACTACCACTTAAAAATGCTATCAGTGTCCTAATCCCCATCCTTACATTAGTTTTTATGCCCCTACATTACCACTCTGAATAAACCAAACAGCCATTAAATTTAGAGTTACAACCAAGTAACTTAAATGCGGAGTGCAATGCAAAGATAAATAAAAAAGCACATTAAACAATTGTGAACAGACATAATTTTCTGGGACAACTGGGCAACAGATGTAATTGAAAATAGAACATCTGAGCGACAATACATGTCAGTTATGTGAATGCTTTGACATAATTGAGAAGAACAACTCTTGGAATTTGACTCCTTCCATATTTAAAATATACGATAGCAACCAAATTGAAAAGTGTCAAATATAAATATGATCAATCTGAATTGAATTTGGGTTTCATTGCTCTTCAATTTGCTGAATGCTCCTTAAAAGTTTCATACAAAAAATCAAATTAACAGAGAAATGACAATAACATAAAAGGTGGTATGAGCATAAGTAGGGACAGTGGAAAAAAAAATCAACTGACCTCCCTAACTTCATCAATAGTGTGCGATCTTAATGGAACAGTGGCAAATGTCTTCATATTCAGCTTAAATAGATCATTAACCTTTACATAGCCATATGACGTAGAATTCGTGTCCTGCAAATATCAGAGCATAGGTATAGTTCAACAAGTTTCAAAAACATAACTTATTTCAGTCACCATATCGAAGCTGTTCGGCACTTGCAAAAAAGGCAAGTACTATTCTAATACTGTCTCAAGGTCTATTATACTGCTAATATGGCCAGTAGCGCACAAAAATTTCAATAATTGCCCAAAAGGTTCATGTGATAAAGTATATCATGACCCGTAATCAGAAAAATATAATTTGTCAAAACTCCATCCTGGCACAGAAGAGGAATATAAATATCAAACCCCACATTCATGAGAATGATACCTATTGAAGGTTGAAATTTGAAAACAGGAAATATCAAGATAAATAACATGATAAGAGTCTAGCGATGCTTACAAGAGCCTACCAAGAGGATCAATTTTATCTTGTCCCGAGTCACTTGCTCCTCCTCCTCCACCACCGCCAACTCCTCTTGTTCGTTCTCTATCGTTTCTCATCTGGGAACCTCTTCCGCTGCCACCGTTGCCCACAAAAAACAGTAAACATAACGAAATCCATAGAAGTTTCATCTTGAATAGCAGTAAGCAAAATTTATTACCGCAAGCAAATTATTTCGGTCAATTATTAGGAAAACACAAGCAAAATTGGAGCCTTAATAAAATTAAAAACAAACAAAAATCGTTAACTTTCCCGACGATTGGGAACTGACAATAGCGACCAATCTCCGGCTGATTGAGCATAAGAAGAGAAGGAAGTGGTTTTTGATGCTGCCGTGCTTGTCGGTTTTCTCCATTAGAGGTAAGACAGAAGGTCTGCGGAAGAAAGATGGAGATACAGTGGGGATGCTTGGAAGCAAAAGACGGCAGTAGCGGGAAATAAGAATTCTGCTATTGGAGACTGAAGCAAACATGGAGAGATTGAATGCTACAATAAGCCAGCCCGCAAGGAATGCCGGTAGGGCTGGTGACGGAAGAAGATCGTGTACAGACTAAATTTCCTAATTTACCCAATGAGATTTTAATAGCTTGCCAATTACCCCTTCTGCCAAAATAAACTGTAATATATAATTTTGTGATGTAATTATTCTTGAAAAGTCAAAGTTTTTTATATGAATTTAAATTTGATTCACTATTCACATTACTTCTATATTGTTTTATCAGTAAAAAATTATTATAATTTCATTTATTATTGATAAATTTTTTTAATAGTATAAAATATTTTATGCCGATAATATTACATATAAATTTTCTCTATATTTACAATACTTAGAATATGTTAGATAACATCGAAATCTTTAGCACTGGATATATTAAGTTTAAAATTTATGGCATTTGAAATAATACTAATCTTAAGCACTGAATTGATTTTAATTGTTTGAAAATTTAATGTGCCAAATAATGAAAATATTTAATATTCCATAATTATCCTTAAAGGATAAAATAAAATGATATATAAAGTTATAAAATAATTAACCTATAAATAAATGCTATGATAAATAATTATCGTATCTGATTCTAACGCAATAAAAGAAAAAGGAGTTATCTATCTAATAAGGATTACTATAAAGTCTACGTGCTCTATCTAAACCAATTCAGCACTTCGGTGCTTATCTTCCTGTCTTGTTGTCATAAATCAAATGCACTAAACAAAATTTTCAACTTGAATTGGTTCAGTTCAACACTGAAAGTTAATTTCCAAACACACCTTAAAGTCTCTACAAATTTGCATACATTTTACATAATATTTTATATTTCATTATAGGATGGAACAAAATTGTTAATTTTATAAACATTATAATAATAATTCATATATTGATTCTCTCATCCAAAATTAAGAGTGGTAAGCATACTAGAAGGGGGAATCTTCTTCGAACCAGAAGTGAAACTCTCCTTCATTCTTTCTCATCTTTTCCAAAATTTTGTACTAGAGTCTTACAACTTTAATGGAAATTTTTTATGCTTATACAATTTTTGTTCATAAAATTAAATTTTTATATAAAAATTAAAGATTCAATAAATTTGGTGATTCAAAATTTTTTTTATAATTACTATGTAAAAATTCATAAAAAATTATACCTTTTTATTAAAAAATGTAACTTTTGACATAGAAAATTGTAGTTTTTATTAAAAAAAATAATGTTTTATAACAGCTCATAGACTTGTTATAATTTAAATATGTTTATTGTCGAATTTTTAATCCCCCTGCAATGTATGTTTCTTGTCGAATTTTCAATCACCCTTGCGGTAGTTCATGTGGCTTCCTTAGTTTTATTCTATAATATCTCAAAATTAAAGGTAAAAATGGATCAAGTTGAGTTGAATATTTATATATTTAAACTTGAATTCATTAAAAATAAATAAGATTAAACCAAATATTATTAAACTTGAATAATTTGAATCTAAACTCAAACAAAAGCTTATTCATATAATACATTATTAGGCCTTAATTTCTTTCCAAACTTGGAATATTCAAATTTTAACTTAAGTTTATAAAATTTTACTTAAATAATTTGTTATTTCACATTAACTTAGGATTTTATTTTTCATAAATAAATCAAATACAATATTTTTTATCTTATTTTATTTATTAATGTAATTTTTTTATAACCATTGAATCTTTTCAAAATATCAACGCAATCGTTATATAATAACAACATTTACATTATCAAAAAGTGACATGTACGAAAAACATCATACTTCTTTATGTATCCTTAATGAGTACTAGTGTGATTGAATTTTTTTATGCATTATAATATTTATATTTAGTATAAAAATAAAAATACTCTTTCTATTATTAAGCTCATTTAAGCTCGCAAACTATTGAAGTCATGTAGTATAATGCTCTAGTTCTACTCATATATTAATTGAGTTAAGCTTATTTAGGCTCAATTTGTTTAAAATCGAACTTGAATTAATCTGCAAATCATCTCCAACCCTTATAAACCAACATATAGAAGGAAGAAATTATATTGGCATCATTTTGATTTGATCTTTCTTTCATTATCTTCCTTCCACATTTATTAATTGTTAAGTAATCTATTATATTTTTTGTAGCAACAAATCTAGTGTATGTTCTTACGAAAATGAATTTGTTCTTTTTTTAGGGGCATAAGTGTTAAATATTTTAGAAAAAAATTATAATTTTCTAATTGATTATTAAGTAGGGGTATGATCGGATTTCTTTGCTAATGTCTTTAGTAAAGGATGTCTTTAGTAAAGGCCAGTTAATTAGATATCTTGCATAGGTAACTAACAATCACTAGATAGAAGTATATGACAAAATTGATCTATTAGCATGCCTCGAAGCGTTAGTTCAAATCTCAAGAATATAGATTGAATGTAAGTAAACCTAATTGGACTAGAGAGAATATATCTTCAACTATCTATAGGCCAAAGCACATGGTCAATGTGATTTTGAGTCATAGGAGTTTGCATATAGCCTGGTAGTTCTTGCTCTTGTTCATTTTATCTAAATGATAAGAAAGTATCATCTTTTTAACACATTTAGTCTATCTAATTGGATCACCCATCTTAAGCCAAGCATTTGGGCCCAATCTTAGTAGTATAATTATTGAAATGGGTTGAAGTCTATGATTGGCTTATTAATCCACAAAATATAGTAGCCTCGAGCTACCAAAATGGCAACCTATATAAATGAAAGCAAACTTGGCTCAGCATGCGGCCTGTGCAAGCTAACTAGCAAACAAGTTAGGCCAGCCTACATGTATTGGTTTAGGCTTGTTATAGATTAAGTTGGTCAGATTAATTTAGTCAAGACATGAAAGTTGTATCAATTAAATTATTTCAGGAACAAAATTGCCCTAAACTAAAAGAAATAAGAGCAATATAACAAGAAATATGATCATTTGGTTCTAAGACTAGTTATTGGACAAAGTCTTGTTTGTTCATTTGTAATGTCAAGGTCTAGTCTCGTCTTTTTAGGATAATAGTGATTGGAAATTTTGAATTGGAATATGACAATAACTAAATTTACAAACTCCTAAACCTATTGGCTCGAAATCATCATGGCCTATGGAATATTGCAAGCAATTTCATAATCATATGTAAACTAGAAACTTAAGAGAAATTTATCTTTAAGCTTTCCATGATTGTATGGGCTTGTTGCATCACTTCAAATGCACAATATCTCATATTTATCATAAATTATTGTTTTTGTGTAGATTTGTAATTGTAGAAAATTCATTACACAATCATATTATTGTTTTACTATCCAATAAGCTAACTTATGAAGTCATTTCATTTTATCAATTAACATGAAAAAAAGAAAATTCCAAGCTTTTAATGTTAGGGAAAAGTATCCACTCTCTAAACAAACAAACATCCAACAATTAAATCAATCAGACTAGCATAATAAAGTATATGAACAATTTAATGTCAGAACTCCAAACTCTAGGGAAAAAAACCACAAATGATAAAAATTTTACTATATCATCAAAGGATTACAAGATAATACATGTGAAGTTTTTCAACTATAAACCCATAACATTCTAGCCACTATCTCTACCTCTCTTTTAAACCTCCTTTACAAGAGTTTTCATATAATCTCTATAGGCACTTATATCATATCTTTCTCATGTCTTAAACCATTAGTAAATACAAATATTTATAATTTAGAAATACTTGTGTGATAAGAAATTTCAATTCTACTCAAACTTAAAAATCTAACTTTAATAAGAACATAACTCATAATAGAAAATAATTACAAATCTATAATAATTAAAATTTCAGTCAAACCCAACATTGAACAGTGCATCAAATTCCATTAAAGATCTATTATTGTCTTTACCATTTATAATTCTTCCCTCAACAATGTAGATATTAGATCATCAAATATAATAAACTATACAGTTAATGGCTATGTTGAATGTGTTCATTAACTTTATTAAGGTCATTATTAAGTTTATGGTGTAATATTTCATATTGTAGACAATTAAATCAATTAAACTAGTGTAATAAAGAACATGAACAATTTAATGTGATAACTCCAAACACTAGAGAAAAAACCACAAATGATAAAAAAATTCACTATATCATTAAAAGATTACAAGATAATCCATGTGAAGTTTTGTAACTATAACCTTATAACATTCTACCCACCATCCTTACCTCTTTTTTAAACCTCCTCTACAAGAGCTTTCATATAATCTCCATAAGCACTCATATCTCAAACCATTGGTAAATACAATATTTATAATTCAAAATAGTTATGTGATAAGAAATCTTAATTTTCCTCTGACTTAAAAATCTAACTTTAATAAGAAGACAACTCATAATAGGAAACTATCACAAATTTATAATAATTAAAATTTTAGTCGAACCCAAAATTTAACAGTACATGAAATTCCATCAAAGCTACATCTATCACTATCTTTACCATTTATAGTTCTTCTTTTAGCAATGTAGATGTTAGATCATCAAGTATAGTAGACGCGATAGGTTAGTGGCTATGATGAATGTGTTCATTAACTTTATTAAGGTAATTGTTAAGTTTGTAATGTAATATTTCATATTGTAGATAGTTATTTATATTTGATTAATTTCTATATTGCTCCATTTAAAAAATTCCTCTGGCAGCTTGGATTTGAAATATTATGAGTTGTATCATGTAGCCAAAATTTAGTCTTGATTGTTGTATTAGGGTCTCCTTTAGATCATACAAATTAAGCATGTATAAAATACTTTTGATTTACTTTAGCTAAAGTTAAAGAATCTATGTAGCACACCCTAAATATTTGATGTTGAAGTATTAAAATGACAATGCTATATGTACTAAAAATAAAATCCGAAATTGAATTGCAAATACAAATCAAGGGCTATCATTAAATATAAGGTGGTGGATTTTGAGTCAAATTTATAAAACTCAATCAAATGTTTATAAAAAATTAAAACTCAATTTTGGATTCTATTTTTTTTTATACTTAGAGCATTTTTTATTTTAAAATAGAGAAATTCTATTTTGGTCCTTTTTTTTAGAAATTATTTGTATTTGGTTATTTATATATGAGTTCAATATGTCAACAATCTTACCTAGTAAATTGCATTCAGCACTACATTATGTTAAGGTGAATTGTCCCTCACAACTACACTATTTCTATTTACTCATAACTAGATGCTTAAAATTAGATTTTCAATTGATTTATTTTTTGCTTCATTTTTTTTCAAACATAATTTTTACAAGAAAGACTTATTCCCTTGTATCTAATAAGAAAAACAATGTATCTCTATTTCATTATTAAAAAATATGATTCCTAGATCCATAGTAATAGAGAAAAATAAGTTCCTCCTTGAAAAGAGGAAAAAAGGAAATTATCTTTTATCAAACTCAATATATTTAACATTAAATATATCAATCATTTTCTACCATTTTAATAGTATACTATAGTCTTGTAGAAGATGTTTTTCACTAAAACAAAAGGATGTATGATAGTTTGGTTCTAATAAAAAGCTGGAAAAAGGTATGCTACTTTTCTTTAAGATTCTAATAGAACTTCTCGTCTCTGGTTTATTTTTGGAATTTAGGTCATTCATTTTTAAAAGATAAGATAATACCTAAAATGCTTAAATCATGGAATTCTAAGTTATGTCTTGTTATGGGAAGTGGAAGAATGAAATATGGTTTCTAAAGTTCATTTGAGAAATATTTACTTAGAGATTTTCTATGTTAACTTTTTATATGAACTATTTTTAAGAGCTCAAAGTTTGACTATAAGGAAGCTAGAATGGGTGTTTCTATTTTGCCATTACCTATTTTCACAAAAATTTGGTTCTATTGGTAGCTAATAAGGACTTATTAAGGAATCTTTGTCAATGTTGATTTGGTCAATCCATTAAAAGTACTCAAATAACTTAAAAACTAAGAAGTTGTTTATCAAACATTCATATTCTTATATCTATCAAGGGAAGTGGTCGAGTTATATATAGTTCAAGATGCACGTTTGCCTCTACTAACTTACTTAAAATTTCATGTGTTATTATATATATAATTTAAAATACCCTAGTTGAATTTTAAATTTTATCTCGTTGAAATATTAAAACACACATTAATTATTTCTTCCACTATTTTTATCATGTTTAATTATATCTTGTTTAGTTCCTATGAATAGTTGTGATCATTGAAAAAATATTAATTAAAATAGCAAATACTTATATCAACTAATGGAGTTTAGTAGAATCAATAGTGTAAATTTTTACTCTTTCCAAATAAAAATTTACAAGCTTAAGAACTATATGGTCTTAATTTTACAATTGATGACAATACTTGTGAAAAACATATTTTTAATGAACAGTAAGAAGAATTAATTAATGGCTACTTAGTTAAATATACCAAGAAAGATATATTTGATGCATTGGACCTAGGATAGAGCTTGAAGTCTTTGATGATATTAGTTTAGGATTTTATTAAATGAGGTTCAATTAAAAATAGGAAACTGGCTTAAAAGATTTTATTTAAATAGAAGTAATTTGGTTTTTTAAAATGACATTCCTGTATTGAACATTTCTCTTAAATAATGGTGCATGTGGGATTAAAAATGTTATTAAAATGACTGAAAAAAGTGTCTAAATGGTTTCTATACAAAAACCACATTTTGGGATGCATGAATTGATTCCTTAATCAATTCAGGACCTTTAAGGAGCCAATGGATGAGATGATTGATTCCCTAATCAATTAGGCCCTTACAAAAAGCTTCTAGATAGGTTGAATCAATTAGTAATCAATTCAAGTTCCTTGTTTCTAGTTTTTCAAATGAAACCTTTGTTGAACTAATTCCTTAATTGATTTAGCTTGTCTAGTAATGAAATAAAGTAAAGAGAATTGATTCAACCTTTGAAAATTTTGAATCTTGCATTTTCTAAATCAATTTTCCAATCAATTCATCATAGTTGAACTCTCAAATAATAGTTCTTTTTTTATTGTAATGGACGTTTTATACATTAACACTTCTATAAAGGTAAAATCCTATTTCCAACTCAACTTGTAGAGTTTCATTGAGCATTTAACACAAGAAAAACATTTCCTTCACCTTTTAATGATCAAAATCCCTTAAGCCTATAGATTGAACTCTCTCTTTATAAGATTTTCATTTATAGATTGAACTCTCTCTTTATAAGATTCTCTATATTAAATACTCTTTTATTGTATTGTTAAGGTAAGCATCTCTAGGAATGCTAAAAATATGGTATCACTTGGTTAATGAGTACTTTTAAATCAGGAAGATTAAAAGAGATTACTTTGTATTCAAGAATATTGCAAGGGCTTCTTCAAGTGTCCATTTTAATTTCAAGAGATAGTGGATTAGCAAAATTCAAGCTCCATTAACTTTTTAGTGAATATAATCCTTAGAGTGGTAGATCTTTGAGCTGAGCTACTATAAATATTGCTTTTACTTTTCTTTTCCTTGTCTCTTTTAAATTTCATCACTATTTTTATGATTATTTGTGATAGGTGGTTGATTAATTTATTGTAAGCTCATTTGTGTTTCCAAGTCATTTACCATTGTTAAAATGTTAAAAATCTAAATTTTTCTTTAAAGAAGTATAAATGTGAATTACAAGTCACAAAACTACTATTAAAAAATACAACTTACAAGTCACAAAAATCCTTCAAGATAACCTCACTCTAGGAGGTGGTGAGACCTATCAGCCTATACATAATTTTGGCTTCACATATCTCTCCTAAAGTGAAATTATTGTGAGTTATTTAATTTTTATATGTAAAACTACTTTAGTTAATATATAAGATTAGATCAATCATATTGATATTAAGTTTTCAACAACTATATTTAGATTCCTATTCCTCCCTACCTTAAACTCACTTTTTAAAATACTATTTGAAGAATCATTCTTTAGTTATTTGTATAGACTACTCAAGTTGTTGATCTTCACTATATGTGGTGGCTTGAAGTGAAGGAAGATAAGAGACCAAAGATCTATCCTTAACCTTGTCCACAAGTATGAAAAAGCTAAAGAAGGATTCAAAAATAGTTATATGAAGCAGCATGTGAATTTCAAAGGATGAAATGAATGATTCTAGAACCTCTTGGAAATGGAGCTAAATCTAAAAAAGATAACTAGATGGAAGTTGAAATAAAGGAGTTCTTTAATAACGATGAAGATGATGGTTTAGTGGTTTGCAGGCCATAGGAATTTTATACTACAATGGATAATGCTATGGGGAGCTAAATCTCCTAGGAGTTTGAAAGTTTTCACTATTGAATTGTATTTACTACATTAAAATTTATATTTTTAATTTTAATTCACCTATTTTGAGATTAAAAAAATGCAATCTAACCCGGGAAATAGTCAACCTCTTAAGAGGTCTAACATTCCATAACATTATCCTAACACATAAGAAGACCTTATTGCTGAATGGATTGAATTCAAGGCTAAGAGTTGCTTAGTATGGATGGAAAATGATTAGAAAGCACAAATACTCCAAAATGACTAATGTATCTAGCACGATATTTATAGATTATAACTCTTGGATACTTTTTTAGAGATATCCTTATTTATTTATTTTATTTATTCTTAAATTTTGTAACATGGAAGTCAATCACAATGTTTGTCTTACATTTTTTGCAATCTAGGATTAATCTTTTTTTTTTCTTTTTGGTAAATAGGATTAATCTCTTGTTTAATGTTGTTGTAACCATTAGAAAGGCAACAAAGGATAATATTTATTTTTTTTATATACGATTGTGTATTTAGGAACATACACAAGACTAGAACTTTGTTCTTTGCACACTAATGACAAGTTCATATTTTTATTTCTCAAATGTTGATATTCCTACATGAAATTTATGTTTTCTCTTTACATATATTGAAATATCTGTTTGGTAATTTTTTTAAAAAATTCTTGTATCTCCTTACCTATATTGTATTCATCTTATCATATTAGGAATGCACATAATATTCCTACTTCTCAAGAAATTGGGGAATTAAAAAGAGATATAACTGAAAAGGATCATCTAACATTAGCAATCTTAAATAGAATGTAGGCTACCAAGATCAAGATATGTGTTCATGGTGGATCAATAATCAATATGCATGGGGCAAAAGTATTCATTTTCCTTATATGTGATCTATGTTATAAAGGAACATTGTAAAATGTAGTAGAGAGAGAGAGAGAGGAAATGAACAAAGTGCTCTACTAGAAAGTAAGAAATTATGTTGGCTTTATTTGTTTTAGCAGAAAATATCTTTTATAGGAATATAATTATAAACTATTAATATGAAAGAAAATAGTTAATATGTTCAATGTTAAATATAATGAGTTTGGTGGAAAATAACTTCCTCTTTTTTTTTTTAAAAAAAAAAGATGTTTTCCTTCAATGAATCACCTTTTCTAATCATAAGGTATAGGAACACATGGTACTACCCTTATTTATACATAAGGAAATGAGATTTTTATACAAAATCTATGTTATGAAAATAAATTGAGCCTATGTTCTACTACTGAAAAGTGGTTGAAAAGTGATTGAGCAATCATTAGGCATTGTTGAAACTTTTTATGATACATTTAAGTAGGGGAATTTTATTTTCCTTTGAGGCTCCATTTCTTTCAATGCAAAACATTTTTCATAAAATGTAGTTATAAATTGTTAAGATAAGGGGAAGTATTTTATATAGGTAATGCTAAATATGAAGAGTTTGGGAAACTAACTCTCTATTATAAAAAAGAATTTATTTTCCTCCACTATCATGTATCTAGGCATCATTTTCTTATCATTAATAAATGTGGTATATCACTACTTCATTAATATATATAAATATCTATATTAATTGTTTGACATTCAATTCTAAGGTTCTTTGATTTTCTAAAGTAGTAGCTTCTAGTGAAAGTAAATGGAAGTTTCCCATTTTTTTTAAACTTTTCTTTATATGAAAGTCCTGCAGAAAGCAATGCAGCACTTGTTTCATTTTAACCATGTTGAGCCATATTGTTTGCCAGACTTGACCACTTCAAATTATGATCCTTAGTTAACTGAATTATCTGATGTAACACCTCTTCTGCTTGCATGTCTCGTCGTAAAGATTTTCTGGTGTGTAGCATACCAGATCACGCAGAGGGTGATGACAATTGCTCCGGTAAGTTGTTGATGCAGCTGTTTACATCTTTATCCCTCAAACAATCCAATACTTTGCATCTTGCTTGCATCTTGTGGCTGTAGATTTTCTATTCTAATGGACAGTGCTATGCCAAACCAGACTGCCCTGGCAAAAGAGCATGCCAGCAGTACATGGTTCGTTGTCTCTAGCTTGACTAGTGTTTTAATTGAATGAACTTTTCGTGTTCCTTTCTTTATCTGGAATGGTTGTTTAGTTCTTGAATCTTAATGCTTGACTAGTGTTTGCTCGAATTATTTACGCTTTGTTCTGTTCTATTTGCTAACTTTCTTTTGTTGCGCACTGTATTTGCTTACTACTGTTAATATTGTTTTTGGGATAGTTTTGTGTGCTTTTTACAAAGAACTGGTTCTATGTTGTTGTAATACTGGTTTATGGGACGAAAGAGGGTTGTTTTAGGAAGGTTATGAACTCAATTTTGAATTTGTGGACCGGCATTATCTGGTTTTATGGTTTCTTGGCTCCCTCATTTTCAACTTCTATCATACAGTGTAATGTGGGACTCATTTATTTTAAGTGTGACATGTATCAAAATCTTGTTAGTTTAAAAGTGTATTTTCTGATGGGTCATTGTCGTAGCGTGAAGATTTGATTCAAATATTTTTGAGACTTTGTATGAGTTGGAATTACTGATATCCCATATTTCCTTATTCAGGTTCATCTTACGATCATAGGATGCTACGGAAGAACAAAGTTCGTGTTTGACGCTCTTAGCAGTTTTTCTTTGAAAATTACATCCAAAAATCTTGTTTGGTAGATATTTGACAAAAGCCTGATAGGTATGTAAACATAATTTCATTGTTTTGGATTTCATTGAAAGAATTCTGCTTCTCTAACCCTCTTCTTCTCTAACTCATCATTTTTTTTTTCGCTCAACATTGTAATCCCTGACCTTCTTCTTCTCCTCTTTTCACCTCCAACTTATTTTTCTCGAATAAATTAATATTCTTCATTGTGGTTTTTGTTATCTAGTCGAAGGATGATGACTGGCATTTGATATTTGAAAATTTTACTGGAAAACAAAACCATGGCTCTTCGCAAGTAGGACTATGATGTTGTTTATCATTTAGATATTATGATACATTTTTGTATGAATTGAAATGACATCAATATCTACTTAGAAACTGTTGTCTTTGGAACTCCAGGCAATGCACAGAGATTGTCTAATTGTTTATAAAGTAGTAGTTTTCATATTTTAATTTGCTATTCTCAGCAAGGTTTTCATCCTCTGCCTCTCCTCACTCTTTGTTTTGAAGAAATGATAGAGAAACCAGAAAAGAATTATATTTTGGTCCTATTGGGTGAGTAAAGGGAAAAAAAAAACAGAGAATGCCCTTGAAAAATTGTTGATGCCCATGAAAATTGGTGTGTCCTTCAAGTTAGATTTGCACTATTAGAACATATTTTAAGAAATTTTAAACATTTAACAAGATCTTCATATTAAATCTAGAACCACAAATTCTATGAACTAAAACCAAAATAAATTAGGATCACATACTTTTTAATTTACTTCAATAATTTTTATAAAACTTATATATATAATTTAGGATACTATAAAATAAAATTAATGCGGAAGCGTACCTTTATCATAGATTTAATTCTCATGAACAAAGTAGTATTTAGATGAATACCTCAAGCATAGATCTTCCTCTCCTTCTCCTAGAATGTGCAGCTCTTAATGGGACAAGCCAATGAATAAATTAGGTTAGGAATGGAGAGGGGACGTAGCCAATATAAATAAAACCGTATTAGGCCCTCCCATTACGGGCTAGAAAAGGTATAGGCCTATACTTTAGCCACCAAATACATTAATCTAAAATCAGGTATCTATACGCCCAAGTAATAGATCACTTTTAAAAATTTGGCTTCAAAATAAAAATCTCTTGGATCATTGTTTAGCTAGTTTTATTTAAGAAAACAAATACCTACAATTAATTGTAGCCCACATAAAAAAGAATTCTAACATTCTCCCACTTAGGCAACATTAATTGTAAAGAGTTTATTTTATAAAACATTTTATATGAAAACGACTCTCAAGCTGAACACAAATTTTGAATACGTGGCCACAATTTTGAAAACACATCATCTAAGAGATGTTACCTGAAACACGACTCAAACTTAAGTAACCAACAATATTGAATCATGGCAGTAATTGCATTATCATCAACACAAGACTTTCCATCGTTACATATATCATCAACTATTTAAATATGAGTCATTAATGTGAAAGTGTAGCAAGAAAAATAGCATCAAAAAGTGTGATCTAACAAACATGCTATTTTTCTAGTCAGTCCTCAATGATTTATCTATAACAAGCTCAATAATAAGATAAAGAAATCTTCTAGCAATAACAAATTTAACTGTCTCAAAATTCCAAAATAGTGTCAATTAAGAGGCAAATATTAAACACAAGAGTTAGCAACTGACATTGAATCCTAGTCTTCATAAATCTATTAACTAGAATGTGTCTAAGTTTCAAAATAATATTAACTGAAAGATAAATATATAACTCAGGAACTAATGAATAAATAACAAATCTTAGTCCTGATAGATATTATACAAAATAATATATTAAACTTGATGCCTAGCCTTTACCAAGGCAATTTTAATTATTCCAATATGGTGCACATAAAAACCATATATACAAACTCAAGAGCTAATGATTGGCACCAAGTCTTAGTCTTTATAATTACAATAATTGGTACATTTTATAATATAGAGATACATATATTAATAAAGAATTCATAAATTTCATATATAAATACACAAGAATGTACCAATATGATTAAAAACAAATATGATAAAAATTAGTAAATTGTGTAAGAATATAAATGACATATCCACCTTGTGTACCAACAAACATATTATAATTATCAATATATAATATAAAACGTCCACTAACCAAGTATATTATAAGAAAATAAAACTAAACACCCATATATTAGTAGGCTATTAAACATCTTATAAATATAAGACCCTTCACTAAAGAAAAAAATATTTAAATTTCACATACATATTTTAATTATATGTAAAATTATGATTTCTTAAATTATCAACTTGATATAATATAAATAAAATAAATGAATAATTAAGAGAAATCAACTATATAATTAATTTTGATATCTAAAACAAGCAATTTGCATTACTATCAAAATTGAATATTAAAATTGACACAAAGTTAATTTAACTAGAGAGTTTTCCAAAATATATTTTTAGAGATAATTTGGACAAAGTATGAGTAGAAATATTAAAATTGACTTAAACAATTTGGAAAATTCTCATAATAGTAATATATACTATTGACCAAAAAGTGTCTCAAAAAATGGATTCATAATGCATATGTTGACTTAAAAAATTTGGAAAATTCTCATAATAGTAATATATACTATTGACCAAAAAGTGCCTCAAAAAATGGATTTATAATGCATATGTCAAGAACTTTATAAGTTACTTTTATACTATGCTCAAATAAATACACAAATAACTTACATGTTAAATTCATTACTATTAGTAAAAATATGCTTAATAAAAATTAGTTCAAAATTATTGATAAAATATTATATACATAAAAGAGGATTCAATAAGATTTGCACCTCTTTATCATACATATTTTCTGATAAATAAATGTATATAATAACATATAAGTTATTATAAACTAGACTATATAAACAAGTTTTAATATTTAATTGCACTCTTTACAAAGTAAAACAATTTTAAATATTATCAAATAATATTTAACTAAAATAAGCTCTTAAACATTGGTATCACATTTTGTAATACAAATAAAATTTCATAATATTAAATCAAACTCCCACTAATATGAAGATTCAGTGTAAAAAAAATTGTACATTATTTCAAAATATAATTATATGCACTAATTGATCAACAATTATTTATCAAATATAATTTTTTTAAAAGAAAGTTATATATATAATTCCACCCTAAAGAAGGAAAGAAAAAAAATATATTTGATAACTAATGTGCCATAATGTCATAAATAATATAAAATTCAATTTATCACCATATAACTAAAGTTACACAATAGTATATGTCATTCTCAAACTTGATTCATTTAATAACTCTTTAAAATATAGGAGAGATAAATTTAGTTGCATAAATCATTTAATTGCACATAATAAAAAAATTATACATTAACAAAATCTACATAAAAGTCCCAATACATAACTATAAATTCCCTTTGGGCGGAATGTATAGTATGTACTAAGTTCTCTTTCAATATATTAACTTAGATACATAAAAGATAATATGATATTAAAAAAAACTATATTTTTTTAAAGCAAATAGATCTTCTAGACAAGTTTATCTTTATAATTAAAGTGAAATAACATACTTTGATTATGCCTAAAAATAATTAATCAAAGAAATAGCACTTTCACCAATAAAGCAAAAAGAAATAATATTGAAAGTAAGAATGTAACTTTTAGTTCATAGACATAAGAGTAATATATATTATTACAATCTTCCTTTAGAAAGAAACATAGCATATAAAAGACCCTCCTAATCATGAAACTAGCCAAGAGAATACCTTAGTATTAAAAATATATCCCTTTTGGCCTGACATATTTTCAAAACTAAAGTAACTCTAGAAATTCATATGCTTCACAAAATATCCCTAATTAAAACATGCAACGACCCCTTTTGGGCAGGCAGTTACATATAATAATCATAAATCAATCTTATATGATATAACTAAAAGATTTTACAATTAATATAAATAATCTCACTTTGACAATAATTATCCACAACAAACTGTAAACCTTTCAAAAGATCCAGGATATAAAAAAATTGTCTAGAATAATGGTCTTCTAAGCATAATTCAATAATATACCTTACTTGATCTAATAAGACCCATGGTAAAAAAATATTTATAAACATAAATACCATGTTTAAAAAACATTCACAAATACCATGTGTTTAATAATATATATTTATAGCAAAAGAGATTATGTGAAAATAATTAAATGCAATATGTTAGTTTTTAGGCAAAATAATCATATTTAAGAGTATACAAATATTACTACATTCTTTCCTTTGCGTAAAGAATGTAGTGCATAAAAATTCTCCTAAAATTGAAGTCAACTAGGATAATATATTATTATTACAAAATTACCCCCTTTAGGTAGGTAAAATTTAGAATAATAAAATAAATCAAAGAATAATATTTTATTTTAATAAACTAATTTCTAATCATATCATACAATAACCCCCTTTGGACAGGCCATTATATGATATAATTAAAAATATATAAGCTCATTTTTAATACAACACATACTTACCCCCTTTAGGCAGGTAATTATGTAAAATAATTAAAAATCAATCCCATTTATATTTATCAATAGCTCAAAGACTTACAAATCAAAATAAATAATTTGACTTTGGTGATAATTATTTATTTCAACCCATAAGTCTCCTAAAAGAGCTGGGATATTTAAATTAAGCTTAACACCATAAATTAAAATAAAATGTGATCAATTCATAAAAGGATGCTAAACAATATGCATCAATACTGATAATCAAAATCATATTGCATTATAATACAATCTCAAAACTTTAATCCCTTTTTGTATTATTTCAAAAGCAAATAACTCATAACTAATATTGAAAATAATGAATTAATAAAAAAAATAAATATAATTTCTTCCAGCTAGAGTTTCAATCGAAAAAGATTAATTATTTAGGGAAAAGAACACATGGAGCTAAAAATGATGATGATAATAGAAATTTAGTCTTTAACCCTATGAAAAAATGTAGAGGGAGGTCAAAAAGAATATTATAAGAAGTTATAAAAAGAAATCTCTTAGTGAATAATATTACTAAAAATCTGATCTCTAATAGAGCCCAATGACATTGTGTGATCCATGTAGCCAACCCCACTTAGTAGGATAAGGCTTTGTTGTTGTTGTTATTTTTGTTGTTGTATAGTTGATTATATGAACTAACTTAAATAATAAGAATATCCCTAATAATAAAAAAGAATTTCATTAGCTTGTTAAATGATCACTATGATGATAAATATTTAATTTCACCAACTCAATTCTAAATAGGGAAAAATATATCCAAATAGCCAAAAAAAATCACTTCCATATAAATTTTTCAAAAATGTATCTCATTCTTGAAACACATCAAAATAATTTTAATTAAACTCATGCCAAACTAAAATCCAAGCATGAATTATAAAAGTCAAATATATATATATATATATATATATATATATATATATATATATATATATATATATATATATATATATATATATATATATATATATAATATTTACAGAAAACATTAGGGTCCATATATATGTAAAATACCAAACAAATACTTATATACGAAACATGAAATCAAATGCCAAACAAAAGTGCATATGTATGTGTGTATATATATATGTCTAGATTTGTTAACATTTACCACATGTAAGAAATTTTAAACATTTAACAAGATCTTCATATCAAATCTAGAACCACAAATTCTGTGAACTAAAACAAAAATAAATTAGGATTACATACTTCTTAATTTACTTCAATAATTTTTATAAAAGTTATACATATAATGTAGGATACTATAAAATAAATTTAATGTAGAAGCGTACTTTTATTATAGATTTAATTCTCATGAACAAAGTAGTATTCAAATGAATACCTCGGGTATATATCTTTCTTTCCTTCTCCTAGGATGTGCTGCTCTCCATGGGACAAGCCAATGAATGAATTAGGTTAGGAGTGGAAAGGGGACCTAGCTAATATAAATAAAACCTTATCAGGCCCTCCCATTACAGGCAAGAAAAAGTATAGGCTTACACTTTAGTCCCCAAACATATTAATCCAAAATCAAGTATCTATAAGTGCAATAGATCACCTTAACAAATTTGGCTTCAAAAATAAAAATCTCTTGGATCATTGTTCAGCTAATTTTATCTAAAAAAAACAAATACCTACAATTAATAGTAGCCCACATAAAAAAAATTTCTAACACATACAATTCTCAAGTTGATTGATAGGTATATATTCTGTTTAATTTGGTTTAGGGGTCTTAGCAATACATAGATGCAGTTGTGAAAGCCATTCAAGTACTGGAGGTACTCTATGTTCAGCATTTTTACTTGTACTTGACTGATTGTCTTACAAAGTTAGCGTTTGCATTTGTGTTAGTCTTTTAAGTTCATAAATTTTCTTTTATGAAGTGAACTAAAAAATTTGCCTCTCGATTCTTATATACACATGGTCAAAATTTTGCCCGTAGGACTGTTATTTGTTTTCAGCTTCCTGTTTAGCCCAAATAACTTGGAAAGAGAACTGGGCAAAAGACCATCGGAACAAAAGCTAATTTGCTTACGACTACTGCTGCTGGGGTCTGTACAATATTAGTAACTCAGGCAAGTCAAAATAATAATTTCTTCTGTCAGGAATGCTTGTTTGTTGCATGTAATATGCTTCTTGCGATTCTGTAAGTACTGTTGAAAACTACATGTTTCTCATTGGAAGTGGCATCCAGTTTGCATCAACTATTTTCGATTGGAAGTTTATATCTGAATATTTACCAAAATATGATCTGTTAATTCTGTTATGTAGACTTTTCAATACTGATATCTGCAAAGAATAAGACCAGTTCCTAATTACTTTTATTCAGTCCAAAGCTTTAAAGGACATTAAGAATTTGGACTTAAGATGTCGTTGTGATGTATAAAAGTTTAATTATACAGAACTTAAGTGATCGTCTATTGCTTAATAACTCCAATCCAAACCAGTAATCGCGAATCTGTAAAATGATTACTTTTTTTTCATTTTATACTTTCCCAGTTGTGGCCTTCTATGTGATTTGTCAACATATACTTTTCAAAATGATTGCTTTTTTTCATTTTCATTTCATTGAATGTAGGAAGCACATGACTTGGAGTCCTATTTTCTGTTTCTATAAAGAAGAAATGCTTTTAATTCAAGAGTAAGATAGAATTTATCATCTCTCCCTCCATATCATAACAAGTCTGAAGGTTACGAACACGTGGCTCGTTGTTCAAATGTTTTCTAAAGTTTTTTCATTTTTCAATAGATAAGAAGTTAACTAAAGCAATTTGCAAAGTACCGCACAAGTGCCATTGGATGCTCTCAGTCAGTATCTTCCGGATTTCCCTACTAATATTCTACAAAGAATAAGGTCAGTCTAATTGTTCCTTTTGTCTTAAATTCAGATTGCAACACAGCTTGACACTGCAACTATTTTTCTTTGGCGAAATAGCGGAATTCAATTTTTCTTTGTTTTCTTAAAGAACATGTTTCAGGGAAAGTCTCACTTTCTGCAATTGATAGTGGTACATGTTGCTTGAGACCGGAAGTGGTTCAAGTATAATTACGTGTTCCTGGACTAACCCTCGTTGTAAGATTACATGGTGTTCATAAAAACGTTGCAATTCTGGTTTCAATGCTTTAACGTGATATATTAATTTAACTACTTCAAAGTTGGACAAAAAACGAAAAATGAAATGTCCAACTAATATCCTAATTATTTCATAAATATTCATGATCAGCAGCATTTGAAACCTTAGGTCTATTTTAGATTGAACTCTGCATATTATATTCAATAAATATGGTAATCAGGGACACATAGTTTTCTCTTTTACCTAATGTGCTATGATACTTTGGGCAATAGCTCTGATTCTTTGATATGCTTAGAGTGTGTAAGGTGTCTATGAAGTCCTGAATTTTATCTTAGTTAATCATGTTTAAAGTATGTTTCTTTTGAATTCATGAATTTGTTTTGGAAAATATTACAGATGCTAAAAATGAGTTATAAAATTGAATTTTAAATATTTTATATCTATTAAATTAAATCTTACAGATTTGTTTATTTAATAATAACCATTGATTTCTATTCTGAATCTCATTTTGAATCCTATTTTCATTATATATGGCATTACTTATTTGCTTCAAGCCATGATTTGGAATTTTGTAATTTTTTTAGTGTTAGTTCAGTTTTTAATTATAATAATTTGCAAATTGATTTTGTAATTTTTATAATATTTTCAAGTGTTAGGGATTTTTCACATATTTTAAAAAAAATGTTAACATTAAATTTTTATAAATTTTTTAATTATGAGATAATTTGATTATTTATTTTTTTGAACGTTTTAATAATTTTCATGCAGCTTGAAATATTTATTTAATTTTTAAAAATATTTTTAATAGAAAATTCACAGAAAATGCTGCTTCTAACCAGTTACAGTCCTAGAGTGAAATAAAACAACCATGTATTACTTTCTTATATTAGAAATTCTTTGACGGTATCCAACTGTGGCCTAAATCCATGTACACAAATTATAGGTAGCAGTAGGTAACTACTTTTAATAAAATCTTACTCACATTTCTTCGTTTTGTAAGATATATATGCCATGTTTGTTTTGTTAAAAGCTTATTTTTCATAAAAGGATCACGTCTTTATGATATATTGAAGTTATAAAAATTTAATATCATAAAAAACATTCTATTTACGAAGGAAAAGTATTGAGAAAACAACCTAAACACTAAACTGCTCATAAATGCATACTTAAGAGTTGAGAAATAGATCTTAAATCACTTCTGATCACGTTGTTGAACATTCAATAAGCATACTCGTGATTAGTCATATTCTAGGATTTAAAAAACAGTCCGCGACCGCAATATTGCCTGCAATATTGTGTTTTTGGGAGAGACCGCATCCGTGATTTTCCGTAATTTTAGACCGTTATGACCGTATTTTTCTGCATTCGTCCGCATCGCAACGCGACCGCGATCGCGACCGCAACCGCAATTGCAATTTAAATCCCTGGTCATATTACAAACATGGCTAATCCAGATCAACAAATTTTAAGATATTCTTCTAATAATGTCCTCTGAGGCTCTAATTATAAATTATAATCTATCAGTCCCTTTTCACAATGGCTTCTGGAAAGGTTTGAACTGATTCAATTGGACAAGCCTTGACGTAGGAGTAAACTTGCAGGAAACGGCACATTACTGCTAAATTCTAAAAAGAATTTCAAAGCCCCATTTTATAAGTCCGATCCTTCGGTTACGTTGTTGTAGTATTTAAAGGAGTGGTTGCCTAAAGACTTTGAAGTTAATGTATGGAATCACTGTTTTAGTTTTTTTTCCCCCTTCCTAGAGACGTGAGCTGGTGGACTAGCAGCAAGGGGTATGGTTCTACATTGGAGTTACGGTTACGGTTGTTATTGTACTGAAATAAACAAAATTATGGGCGAATGCAAGAAAATACGATTATTGTGATACGAAATCGCAGAATAATATAGCTGTGGCATGATTCACAACATCAATATTGCATATATATACTGCAATTTAAAATCATGTGAGTGGTTTGGAGAATTTGTTAAAGGTTTTATGTTTAAACTTCCTTCCCATTCAAGAATCAGTGTATGAAATCATTTTCACAAACCATTCCAAAGTTTACTCTCCAAGTTTTGTCTTCTAATTAGTTTTATTGAAACTTTGGAGATTTCCACCTTTTAAGAGGATAAATATTTTTACAAATTGCATTACTTTTAATATATTGATATTTGTATGTTTAATTTTAATTCATCTACTTTAAAATTTGAAAAAAGATAATAAAATAATAAAAATATTCAACATTTTAAAAGGTAGAACTTCCTATAACACGACTCTAAAATTATTTGGAAACTTTGTGCATACAACAAGTCAATCCACACTCTAATTAAACAATAAATATAATTTATGAAAAGGCATCTTCAGATTACTACCACAACTGACATAAAGGAATTCCACAACAATATAATACTAAAAGATAAAGAAGGCATTTTTTTTTTCCATAGAATGATTCTAAAACCAATTTACTGGACACGTTATTTCAAAAGTAATGTAATAATTCAATTTCTAAGTAAAGAAGGCGTTAGTGCCAACGAACTTGCGATACAATTTCTTAAAAGAAGAATGATGAATCACATTCTCCTTTTTTATGTGAATTTTGCAACTTCGAGTTATAATTAAATTGTGTTACTGTGTTATTTCAAAAGTAATTAAAAAAAAGTAAAAGAATAATTTTTTTATTATTTCCAAAAGAATGCTTTTCAAGTTAGTGCGCTCTTGCATTATATTAATTAGATGATGAAGCACATTCAATTCTCTTTGCCTACCCTGCATGAGTCTGAATTTACCTTATCAGCCCTGTGGAGAGTTGCTTTTACAACAACTTTCTGTACTGGTCACGTGTCAAAAGGTGGGACATGATAATACTATACGACCAATTTCTAAAACAATATTGGTCAAATTATCATAAACTTCCAAGAAAAAAATTCAATTTTCACTAAACTACGGTTTCTCGAGTAAGGAACTTAATTTTAAACGGCCCACCACAATCGCATCATGCTACGATCACGGTGTTTTCACCAATCACAAGTACCTAGTAGCCACAACACATTCATTTTTAAGATTTTTTTAACAAAATAAAAGCAAAAGAATCTTGATGTTTTATTTATAGATAGAATTTATTTGATCTAACATGATATTTTGTTAAATTAAAAGAATTAATATTTAATAATATGAATTAATAGTTATATATAACTTTTATTATATACTATGTAAATAATAAGAAATTTCACTGCCTCAGCATTTGCATTTTTACTTTTGCAGCGCCTGCAATCAAAACAAATGCATTGCAACTACATCCACAAAAATCTAGGCTCCTGCAATGCCATTAAAGCTGAGCTGTGGGGAGTCTTTGAAGGCCTAAAACTAGCATGGAATCTCAATATTAAGAAGATCATTGTGGAGTGTGATTCTTTGGTTTTAAACAGTTTTTTAAGAATAAAAAACTGATTCAAGACTAGATCCAAATTTAATTAAGGGATTAGAGATCCTTAGACAAAGGATTGACAGGTGAAATTTGCTCATACATATAGGGAAGGAAATCAATATGCAGATTGGTTAGCAAATTATAGTCTCATATTTGAAGTTGGCACTTACATTCTAATGCAACCTCCTCCAGAATTATCCATATTAGTCCCTACTAGTGTAATGTGAGTCTCTATATTGAGAGATATTGCTTAGTAGTTTTTGTCCTATTGCTTTGTCTTTTTTTTTTTTTTTGGGCTTTGGCCCCTTTGATTTATTAAAAAAATGACAAAGTAGTTTTCTTTCTTTTATTTAATGGAAGATATATTACCATACTTAAAATGATAAAGTTTTTACATATTCCTTTTAAAATTTTGAAACTTATAAATAATTTCTTAAAGTTTTTAAAAAATTAAAAATCTTGAAAATCGAGTTAAAATAAACAAAACAAAGACATGTGAGGCATCTGCAATTCTTTCTAATTATTTTTAATGTAAATTCAACCAATTTATGAATATGTATTCTTCTAAAATGAATTAATAACAACAAAGTTACTTTGATGCATTTATATATAATATAATTGAAGACAGGCATATTGAGTAAATTATAACTGAAACACCACTTAACTGCATTTTTGAAAGGTAAAAAAATGTCTCTATTTTTTCTTTCTCGATTAATTCTTTGACTTTGTTTACGGTTCTTTTAAGTAAATTGCTTATTGAAATTGCTACTCAAATTCTAATATTTTTATTACAAATTGTAGGTAACATTTTTTTTCGAGTTCGTATACGCTCAATTTTTTTTTGGGTCCATAAACAATGCAGGCATTCTATACCATGCATTTTTCGTTAATTAGAATTAGAAGATGAAAATATGGCATAGAGTATATTTGTCCTTTGCGGTTGCGTATGGTGGAGCAAAGAAGGGAGAAAGCGAGAGCAAGAATAGGATTCAATATTTAAAAAAGCATGTAATAAGTGATGATCACAAAAAAAAAAAACCATTATTGATGAAATTGTGATTTATTCCTTGCTATAATATTTTCATGAATAAAAAAGTTTTCTTTTTTCGTAATTCGTTGGTTCCGTATATTATTATTCACAAAACAATGTTTACTAAAGTTCCTACAACTGTAATTTTTTTAGTCAATTTAGTTTTTAGCTAACATATTCTTGCCTCTTCTTATATGTTCTTCATTTTTCATAAACAAAGATCAAATTTATTCTAAATTATGTGTTTCTTTTTAAATGTAAGAATGATTAAACTCCTAGACACATATACAAAATTTCATGATCGAATTCAGGAAAAAAATACATAGATAAAGTTCCTCAACTTGAAGCTAATCACCGCAGATGGCTTTAGTCTCCAATATTTTCACTCTGATGATGCTGCTGCTTCTGCTGCTGTTTGCACTAATAGTTACTGCTCCCACAACTAGTTCATCCTCCATCGACAAGGAAGCCAATGCCTTGAGTCAGTGACCTTTGTCCAATCGCCTTAATATCTCATACCGTTGTCAATGGGCCTTTATTACATGCAAAGAAGCTGGAAGCATCACAGAGATTTGGATCCCGTGCTTGTATTGGGATGGACAGTACCACTATCTCAAGGATCTCAATTTGAGAGCATTTTCAAACTTGGTTTCTCTGAACCTCGGTCAAATTAGATTGGTGGGAGAAATACCTCCAGAGATAGGTGCTCTGTCAAAACTCACCTTTCTCAGTTTATATGATAATAATCTTTTAGGTGTGTTACCAGATTCAATTGCAAACCTCACTCAACTTGTGTACCTTCATATTTATAATAATTCTATTAGTGGAGAGATTCCTCACGAATTGTGCAGATTGTCTAATCTCCAAGACTTGGGGTTGGATAGAAACAATATTTATGAGTCCATTCCTTCATGCTTGGGAACCATGACCAATCTCTCCTCTTTGTATCTGCACTCTAACTAACTTATGGGTGAGTTGCCTCATCAATTGTGTAGACTGACAAACCTCTGATATTTAGAGCTAGATAGAAACAACATTCATGGATCCATTCCTTCCTGTTTAGGATCCATGATCAATCTCACTATTCTGCATCTATACTCAAACCAATAAACTAGTGAGTTGCCCACTGCTTTCTCAAATCTCACTTAACTCCATTATCTAGATCTATCCTTCAACAATCTCATCGATGAACTACCCACCTCACTTGGAGGAGTGACAAATTTATTTCTCATGAACTTGAGTTTCAATAATCTCAACGGTCCAATCCCTTCTACATTTCCGAGTTGAGAGGTTGCATACCATGGATCTTAGTCATAATATATTGAGTAGGCCAATTCCTTCCAAATTTGAGAATTTGCTTCAATTGGAACATTTGAATCTTAGCCATAACCATATATCTGGTAGCATTCCTAGAGGATTTGAACATTTCAGAAATCTAGTTGACTTGGATCTCAACAACAATAATCTTACAGGAAGTATACCTACACTTTTTCCCTCGAAAACCAACCTTTCATTCAACTATTTTGGTGGTTATCTCCCACAATCAACCTGTTGCTCTAATCCTAGTCTAAGTGATTTTCAAGGGATCATTTGCCCTCAGAGGAATATTAATTGTTCTTCTTATCAAGTTTCATCTAATAATACCCAAGCTAGGGAGCCTGTGAAGTTAACTCTTCTCATCATGGGTATTGTTGTCATTTTTGTCGTCATTGGCACTTTGATCATTTATCGATTCACAAGCAAGAAAAGTAAATGTGAGGAAAGAGGATTAAAGAATGGTGACTTGTTTTTGATATGGAACTTTGATGGTAAAATTGCATATGAAGATATCATTAAAGCAATAGAAGATTTTGACCTAAAGTATTGCATAGGAATGGGTGCTTATGGTAGTTTCTACAAAGCACAACTCCCAAATGATAAATTTGTTGCATTAAAGAAACTACACAAAATGGAATATCAAAATCCAACTTTTAACAAGAGTTTTTGTAATGAAGTGAGGATGTTGACAAAACTCAGTCATAGGAACATTGTGAAGCTTCATGGATTTTGTTTGCATAATCAATGCATGTTTCTCATATATGAATACATGGATGGGGGAAGTCTATTTTGGGCATTAAGTAATGATGTTGAAACTAAAGAGTTAAATTGGGGCAAGAGGGTGAATATCATTAAATGAATAGCACATGCTTTGTCATATATGCATTATGATTATACCCCAAAAATCATTCATTGAGATGTAACAAGTAGTAACATACTACTTAATTCGAAGATGGAGGCTTTTGTATCAAACTTTGGCACGAGAGTTCTTAATCCTCATTCTTCCAATCAAACTCTACTAGTTGGTACTTATAGATATATTGCACCATGTAAATCTATTTTTCCTTTCAATTTATTAAATTAAAATAGAAACCATTTTAATGATGAAATTTCTTAATTATTTTATCATTGCAGAACTTTCATTCATTTTGTTTGTGACCAAAAAATGTGATGTTTATAGCTTTGGAATGGTGGCATTAGAAACAATAATGGGAAGGCATCCAAGAAGTTAATTTCACAATTGTCAACACCATTTGTTCAAAATATAATGTTGAAAGATATCTTGGATTCATGTCTCTGTCTTCCTTTCTCTAGAAAAGATGCACAAAATGTGGTTCTTGTCGTTACACTAGCATTGGCATGCCTCCGTTCCACACCTAAATTCAAACCAACAATGCAGCAAGTTGCTCAAGAACTCACAGATTCCAAGCCACCTCTACGTGTGTTAGTGTATGATATTTCTATGCAACAGTTGATGAATGAAGAAATATATGCCTTAGGAAACACAAATGCATAAATTTGTGTATGCTTTGTGGTAATAATTACTGCTGTCATTATCCCTAATAATTGTCATGTAAAATTTATTATAGATAGCTTGAGATCCTTAATCATTTTTCTCTTAAATAAAGGCTCATATTTCTATCTATAACTTAAAAACTTACAATTTTTTGTTATATTTTGCATTTTGACTTACGGGCAATTTACTTCTACATAAAGCAGGAATTGAGCTTTTTTTTTTTTTTAGCAAGTTTTTGAAGTGATAGTTTGTTTGTGTAACTCTATTTCAACCGAACTAAAGTGCTCATCTTTTCTCAATTACTAACGGATGGATTCGTCCCTTAATCAGAATTCCAAGATTATATTTAGATACTAGATTTTAAGCCTGTGCGGTGCACGAGTATATACACTTTCCTAAATGAAATTTTTAATAGTTTTAAATGAAAAAATTATTAAGTAATTAAATAGTTTTTTAAAAATTAATTGATAATATCATCATAAATTAATATATATTGTGTAACTATAATTAAATACCAAAATTAAACTATAAATTATAAAATATTTATTATATATGACAAAAAAATGTTAGAGTGTGAAAATAAAATTTTCATTATACAATCTTTTTGCAGTTTTGTTGTCATAACAAATAAAATTAGTTAGAAATTTGTATTAGAATGAGAAATGAGAAATAAAAAAAAGGATATAAAATTAAGGTGGAAGAGATTCCATTAAAACTGTAAAGATTTCATGAGGAAGGAGGTAGTTAAGGTAGATAAATACATAAATTCCAATCAACAATTTAAATATTTAAGAAATAATAATTTAACTATAAATTTTAGCTTAAGATTAATTTGAATTAATAATCTAAAAAAATAAATAAAATATCCATATAATTCTAAGGTATTACATTTAAGGTGAAAATTTTGGGAGAAAATTAAAAAAATATTTATAAAATTAATGGTCAACAATAATTATCAATACTTCTATTTTGTGTAATTGTATAGGGAGGAAGATAATTTAATTAAGATATTTCATATGACTATGGAGAAAAATTGAATAAAATATTTTAATATAATGAGAAAGGAAAATATATTTGAATAAAATATTCAAATATAATTTGATTTTGAGTATAAATTACAAAATGAAATACTCTTGACTTCCTAAACTAATATGAATTAAATTTTAAATTTATAATTTATTTAAGATTTTATTTCTAAAATTAGTGATGATAATTGACCAAATATTTATTATCAAAACTCTAAATTTAAACCAAATTTAATGTAAATAAACATATAATTGATTAAACTATTAATCCTAAAAATTTGAATCTAAATTCAACATTGATTTTTTAATTATTAAGTACAATGTGTACATTGATTTCATTATATTCTATTTTGAAATTTAAAAAAAAAAGAAATTTCAAGGCATATTAAAAAATTTTAAAAATGAGGGTTAATGAATAATTTAAAAGACAATCATCTTCTCAATTATTCTTTTTTAATTGAGATACATCAATTATAGATATAAGAGCTAAACAAAATAAAAAATATTTAAGCATAATATGAACAAAATAATTTGAGGAGTTATGCAAATTAAGATATAAAATTATGAAAAAATAAAAATATTTAAAAAAACTTGTCTATGCATAAATGTTTAAAATCATTTAAATAAAGAAATAGGTACATATTAAAAAAATCAAATAATAGTGCATTGTGCTTTATCTTTAATCCTATAATTAATGTTATATTTTATATAAATAACCATTAACTACTTTGAATAACATTTTGGAATGAGAAGCTTAAAGGGGCAAGCAGTGTAATGCATGGTGTTAGTACAATAAATAGTAGAAGATTAAATGGGCGAGTGTTGTTCACGACATAATTATAATTTAGAAGGTCACAGTTGGGTTATTATCATAACCACAGGTAATATATTATATGAAGAAGATTTGTAAACTTATCGCATCTTATCGATCTAATTAATTCAAATTTAAATTTAAATGCATACGCCAATCAAGTAATGGCAATATCATGAATATTATTTTGGACTCTCAACTTCATAAGAGATTTTATATAAAAGACCATTAATTAATTTATGTTTAGCTTTTACTGGCTTAAAAATGAAGACACGGTCAAAATAAATTGTTGCATACTCCTAATTTAGGTTGATATTTACATCGAATGTCTCAAAAGCATTTCTTTAATGTCATAATTGGAATTTTAGTTACACAACACAAGCAATAAAATTCTACTAATTATCAAAGAAACTACTCATTTTAGAATAGTATAAATTTTTCAACAAAAATCAAAGATTTTGCAAATGTGTACAAATCCGGAATTCAAAATTGGGTATGAAAGAAAAGATACAATTGATCCAAAACTATTTTCATGAATGCCTTAAAATAGTTAAGTTCAGATAGATGAAAGATCATGAGCAACCGAAAAAAAATCACAATATATTAGAAAGGAATGGGATGTCTACTGGCCCATGATTCTATCGATCGGAAATACTTGACTGGCACTACACCATCAAAACCTTCTGTCAGTATCACCTTGTTGTCAGAAATGTAAAGCTTCATACCTTCTGAAATAAAGATCAAAAGGAATAATACATCAGTAGGCTTCTCTTGTACCTCAGACATCATGCAAGAAACCAAAAATTGTAACATTAAATAATCAAGTTTTTCAAATTCTATAATACCTTCCAAAGCTTATCTGACATCTAGGAAGATCAAAATATTGACATCTCTCCTCATACCTGCAAAAAAAATGAAAAAAAAAAAACAAGAAACAGGTAAAAATCAAGTATGCAGAAATAAGAAGTCAAAGTTTTGAGAACCACTATAATAAAATTTAAGAAGCATATGAAAATATATTACAAGCATGCTATTTCTTAATTTAGAATAAATCATCTTCAATTGTGTAAAATGCTTCAACAAGCAGTATCATTTCCTTTCAAGAATTTCCGATGCAGTTGTAACCTCATTTATGTTCAGCTACCCCATATTGGGACTCAGGATGAGTGTTGAGTGTTGTTGCTTAAATTTATTCATATTGTTTCTACCATCTTGGACCCTTTGTTTGCGTGAGAAAGAGGTCAGCCAACTCATGTTGGAAATCTCAGTTATGCTCCAAACTTGACCATAGTACATATTCTACAGGAAACAGTATAAATTTCGGGTGTTTTTATCTCTCCTTTTATATTCCAAACCAACATGGAGATAAATAAGGTTATCGAATCATAAATCATATCACAAATCAAAAGGCATATTTTATAAATTATGAATTGAATGGAATCAAGAAATGGTAAGATTCATGATTCAACATGAAAACAACATTATTTTAAGTTATGTATGATAATGTATAGTAATAAGAAAAACACTTCTTTCAATATCTTGAACTCTTATAAATCATGATTATGAAGATTCAAAAATCAAGAGGAAAAAGCCCATCGTCCTTCACCACTCATAATTCTAAAAATAAAAAATCATGTAGATACCAAAGAAACGCAATAAGCCACAAATATGCAATATGATCAGGGTTTTAAAAAATGGTCCACAGCTGTAATATTGCCCATAATATTGCAGTTGTGGGCTACACTGCATCCGCATTTTCCTGCAATCACACCCCACGATGGCCACATTTTTCTGTATTTTCACGCATCACATGATATTGCAACCCCGACTGTAATCGCAATTTAAATTCCTGAATATGATAATCAAGTTCATATTAGGACATAGGAGGTATTAGGTTTTAAGATAATAACAGGACTTCAATTTAATTAAAATGAAATTTTAGAATAAAAATACATTTTAAAGGAATTGATATGATGTAAATGGTGTTTTTTGTGCTATATATCCCAAAAAATGGATTTGTTTTTCAAATGTTCTCCGTCTTCGCGTCACAATATGCACAAGAACCATTGGATTTGTCAGATGAAACACTTGAATCGCAAAATTCATGATACTCTGTCATGTTTCATTCTATTCTAATCATCATAAGAAAAAAGATTCACTTCTTGATTCATACTGGTTTCTCTTCAAATTGAATTGTAAGATTTGAACTGAGAGTTAATCCTAATAACCTTAGGCCTGACTTCATATTCCAGAACAAAAAAAGGTGATGCTGTAACAAAATAAAAGGGAAAATTTTTTAATGGGAAATCTCATTCTTGCCGACAGCATCATATTATTCATGGAATATCATATTACCACTTATGACTTCTCCTTCCGTTGGTAAGCCACATTAGAAGTGAACATGCAATCTCTTCATGCGTTTCAGACCAGACTCTAGAATTGATCCCAGATTCCTTTTGTATGTTCCCTGCACACAAACTGCATAGAGTACCAAAGGTCTAAGCATCAGGCAACGAAATGAAAAGGGTAGCAAAATAAAAAGAATGAATATATACAAGATGTGGCTTGCAAATATAGAAAGACAGCATATAATGATAACCTGGTAGTTCTTCAGCTGAAAGAATTGGTTTCAAATTTTCAATAATCTCTCAGTTTCAACGGTCTGCAAATTTTGAAGTAAAAAATCACATCAGAAGAGAAGATGAAAAAAATTGAGTGAAAGTTTGTTCCAATAATCAAGTAGTTTCAAGCAATGAAATAATGAGAAAACTAATCTAAAATATATTATTTTAAAAAAATAAAGACAAAAATTATTGCAATGGAAACAGAACACCAATCATGACGCGTTTGATTGAGAGCAAAAAGGAGAGAATAGAAAAGTGTGGTGGAGGGTCACTATTTATCAGATAATGCACTCCCAACTTGTAATTCTTTTTGCTCAAATTTTTTTGGTTTGGGTGTTCTGCCTTTCTCAACCACAACATTGCAAAGGCATAGAGATAAGGAGCATAAGCACATGCTGGTTAATTATCGATACAATTTTTACTGTTTTCAAAATGTCAAAACTAGTGAGAGCAGAAATGCAATACACTACAACATCACTAATAATATAACTTGAATTCGTTATAAATGTATAATAATATAAAAATGAAGAAAAATGCAATATCTAGATTTCATGAGAACTGAAGATAAGCATTGAAGAAGTCATACATAACAATTAACCATTAATAAGGAAAACTGAAATAAGCTTATTTGCATAGCGATAAAACATGAAATAAGCGATATCTAATGTAAAATATATTTTTAATTATCGCTTATTTCGTATTTTATCGCTATATCTAATGAAGTTATACATAACAATTATTTTCATGTTTTATCGCTTTGCAAAGTTTCAATACAATGTATTGATGGAAATGGAGAAAGGAAGAAAGAAAGCATGACAAGAATTATTGGTTACAGTTTCAGTTAATCGTCAATGCAATGGCATATGAAAGGGAGGACATACTTTGCCATGCACTGCTATTGAATACAGGGTACATACTGAATCTGTTGTTTTTTAAAAACTTCATAAGCAAATTAGGATGTGTAAGGCACTGGGGTTCAACAATAAATAGGAACAACTTACCACTATTGTGTGGCCTTGGTTTGCACTTATTAACAGCTCTCCATTCTCTTCTATGAGGCTGAATCGCTGCTATTATCCTTTTGGACAGCCTGAACAAATCTATCAAAAGAAATTCTAATTAAAGTTTTCAGGCTGTTCATATAATTGACAGTTTAACCAGGTGAGTATATCTAAGAAAGTTGAGTCTTATAACAATTTAGTATAAGATTGAATCAAAACTCTGGCATTATGAGTAAGCTAAATGTTACCAAATAAATACCCATCATGTAAGTTTAATACACACTTAATTCATAATGTAATGTGCAATTGAACAACTAATGAAAAGATTCTCATAAATTTTGCAGTTGAAAAATAGGTTTCAAACTTGTCAGTGATGTCTATTACATGACAACAATAATATTCCCTTAACTGCCCACTTAAAAATGCTATCAGTATCGTAATCCACGCCCCTACATTGCCACTCTGAATAAACCGTACAGTCATTAAATTTAGAGTTACAACCAAGTAACTTAAATGTGGAGTGCAATGCGAAGATAAATAAATAAGCAAATTAAACAACTGTGAATAGATATATTTTTTTAGGACAACTTGGCAAGAGATGTAATTGAAAATAGAATGTCTGAGTGATAATACATGTCAGTTATGTGAATGTATTGACATAATAGAGAAGAACAACTCTTGGATTTTGACTCCTTTGCATATTTAAAATATACTATAACAAAGAAATTGAAAAGTGTCAAATATAACTATGAACAATGTGAAATGAATTTGGTTTTCATTGCTCTTCAATTTGCTGAATGCACCTTAAAAGTTCCACACCACACAAAAATCAGATTAACAGAGAAACGATAATGACATAAATTAAACGTAGTATGAGCATGAGTAGAGACAGGAGTGGGGGGAAAAATCAACTAATTTCCCTAACTTCATCAATAGTGTGTGATCTTAATGGAATATTAGCAAATGTCTACATATTCAGCTTAAGTAGATCGTTAACCTTTACATAACCATTACCCCACATATTAAAATTCAATTCAGAAGCCATATGACATAGAATTCGTGTCCTGCAAATATCAGAACATAGTATAGTTCAACACATTTCAAAAACACAACAAACTTCGATCATCATATCGGTGCTGTTTAGGACTTGCAAAACAGGCAAGTACTATTCTAATACTGTCTCAAGGTCTATTCTAGAACTAATATGGCTAGCAGAACACAAAAATTTCAATGATTCTACAGAAAAATTGTTTAAAAGGGTAAAATGTAAATGTCTAAACAGGAGGTAAAATGTAATCCTTGAAGTTCATTTATTTACTAATTAAAATTTAGGTGGTAAATTGTACCCTCTTGAAGTTCATTAATTTACTAATGAAAGTTTAAAAGGGTAAACTAGAGTCAAGAGTCTTTGATTCAAATGGTATCCAATATTTCTCGAAAATTTTATATATTTTTATTTACATTTAAAATTTGATCCTTAATTCTTATATGTGTACATATAGTTATTTAACCATTCATATTGTAATAAAAGAAAATGTAAACTGTTAAGTAGTATAGCGTCCTTGTTCAGTAAGATGCAACAAAATTGTTCCATCCTCCCTTTTGTTTTCTTAAGATACACGCGGTATTTTCATGAATATTTGAAGTTTCATTTTCATTAATTTCTTTTGAATTGGCAATTATGAAATGACTGTTAGAGGCAAGATTCAATAACTTGCAGCATTTTATATAAGTCGTATAATTTTTTTTAATAAAAAATTACAATTTCATCAGTCATCATTACAAAAATAAAAAAACAATTGAAGCTATTGTGATTGTACTGTCGGAAGAGAGTATATTAAATCTAAAGGTGACAAACAAATGGGTTAGGATAAATATAGATTAGGCTGTGGAAGGGTGATTATTGACCTATTTATTTATTTATGATTCAATATAAAATTTTAAATGAGAAAAAAAATGATCCATAGTCCTTAAATATATGGTTAACCTTAACCTGACTCATCCATTTATATATTAAATTATTATTTTATATATTAATTTTCTAATGCTAGTTTTTATCTCTATTTTATATTTGCTGCTTTTAGCTGAAGACAATTGATGCTATTATAGTTTGTAAACTTTAGTTTTACTATCTTTTCAAATTTAATTTTATTTGTTCTTATTTTCATAAATAATTATTTTCTTAGCATTATAGTTCTTTAAATTAATTTAATATTAAATACAGTTAACTAAATTATTTAACTTTAACATACATTAAATAAAATTCATTTAATCTAAAATGGAGAATGTAATAAATAATATATACAAGGAAGATTCCAAGATTTTAATATGACCTAAAAAATTGACATTATTGACGTTGAAAAATTTAGAACGTCGCCACCCAAGGCTATAGGTAGATTATATAGATAGTGTTATGGTTATAATACGTAGATTATATAGACAAAGATGATTGTATGACGCGTGGCACAATAAATATTAAAAAAATTATTTTTAAGATTGAATTTTAATGATAACAACAGTAAACTATATGAATTTTAATACTGTTGAGTAAAATTTTTTTTAAGTAATCCATATCATATATATATATATTATAGGATATCATAATAATTTATTTAAAATAAATATTTTTAAAAAATTTAAATTATATTAAATCACAAATATTTTATTATATAAGTTTTTTATTTCATTTCACAATATTAGTTTGTCTAATGTATAAATCTACCTCTCACAAATATAGATAAATGATTATCCATAAATTAATCCAATATAACCCACGTTTGAAAGGATCAATAATTATCCAATTCATAATTACTCTAAAACTAATATGAATGAGTAAAAATTAAGATGAAAATAGGTCTGAATTCTCAGTTCTACTTAAATTCAACTAGATGGTGCTATGGGATCCAAAGTAGATAACTTGCTTCTGTGTATGTCTAATGGTTTCATCATTAATTATCAGATTTTGTACATTTCTTAAATTATATATGATGAAATGTACTGTCAAGTTATTAGGTGTAGCTGTAACTCACATATATCTCATTGAGGCCGAATCGACGAGAGAGGTTGTGCAGCCCTCCAGGCTCATGCAGATATGCTAACTTGGTCTTGTCTTTAGGATATGTGCTAGAAATGTCTGCAATCATCTGACATTGAAGTAAATGCACAATTTCAGTTTACATGCATCTTTTATATTGTCATTCTGATATCAAAAATCATTATTATAATTTTATCAACACAGGTACAAAACCAGCCTTTTACTTATAATGCATTTGGAAATTTAAAAAATTAAGGCTTGAGGATGAAGAATCAAATGCTTAGTGTTTCCAAATTGGTAAACGGCAGAAATTGTGGCTTGATTTTACACATTGAGAAAAATCCAAAAAAAGGCAGGAATCTAGTTGGTGATGAAGGTAGACCCTATGATACTAGGTGTCATAGAGTTATTTCTCACTCACAAAATTGTTTTGTGATGGCAACAAGTTTTGTTCTTGATCTTAGCCAATTTTCCTTATTGATTACTCATGTTTAACTAGATAGGAAGAGTAAAACATAAATAAATGGGACAGCCAAAAATACAAAGAATAAGTCTTAGCCTTTATTGATTTCAATAGTCAACTCATGGATTACAAAACTATTGCTCTTATTTTTACCAATTTTTTTGCTTACAATGGGCAATTTATAGAGTACAAGATTACATGCATGGCTGCACCCTATCTACCAAATGGTAACAAGCCACTAATTACATAGTTATCTAAATGCCATATAATTACTATGTTGTTAGATGTGACCTTTGGTGGATGTTTATGCCAACAATCACAACCCTTGACTGAATGCTTGTGCCAAAAGACACGCCTCTTGGTGAATGCTTCCTACTCAAACCATGCATATGAGTTGTCCACTTTGACTGGCCCAACCAAGCTTGTCTTTACCTTACCTTGCAAATGCCTAACTTATTTCTCAAGCTTCCCGAAAGAACAACATAACCCAAGGCTAGCCATGTTGCTTCTTCAAACTAACAATCATTAAAGGTTTGACAAATCACCCCCACTAGAAAGAACTAATGTCCTTGTTATAAAGGTCTTGTGGTAATCTTCGATTTGTTTCTAAAATTTCCATAGTGTAGTGCTTTTCTCCTAACTAGCTTTTGACTCTAACATGCCTTTCCATTTCACTAAGTAAAAAGTCCTCTGGTTCTTCTTACTTTGGCCCTTAACCCGATGGTCTAGGATTTTGTCAACATCCTTCTTGAATTGTTTTCAAAATGTGGGAGGAGCTCTAGCAATGTTGCTCCTTAAAGGTTTGCCAACATGCTTATGGAAAGGTTTCAAAAAATTTACAAGAAAGGTAGGATGATTTTTAAGTCTATATGGCAAGTTTAATCTTTAGGCAACTTCCCTAACTTTCTTTTTAATTTTGAAAGGACCATCATATCTTGGAACCAAACCCCTGTGTATTATCTTGCTATTCATTTCCTTCATATTTGTGGAGTGAGTTTCAGCAATACCTTGCCTTTCACTTTGAATTCTAAGGGTCTCCTGCCCTTATCCACATATTTCTTCATGCCTTTTGTAGCTTTGTTCAGACTATCACTGGCTTCCTCAAGTAACTCTTGCTTGTTTCTAGCAAATCTATAAGTTGTGGGACATTTACATCTAATTCTTTACTTAGCTACCTTGTAAGATATTAAAGGTTCATGTCCATTGGCCAACCTAAAGGGACTGAATCCTGTGGAAGAGGACTTGTGCATATTGCAAGAAAATTGAGCAGCATCTAGTAAGTCTACCTAATTTTTTTAAGTTACTAATACATAGTGTCTCAATTATTCCTCTAACAATGCATTTATTCTTTCCATCTACCCATCTATTTGTCGATGGTTTGTTGTGAAAAATTTTAACTCAAATCCTAACATACCAAATAGTATGGTCCAAAATCTACTAGTGAATCTAGTGTCTTGATCACTAATAATGTCCTTAAACAACCTGAAGCATTTTACCACACTCTTGAAGAAAAGGTCAACAGCTTACTCTACTATGTAAGGATGTGAACTTGCAATAAATATCACATACTTCAAAAATCTATCCACTATAACTATCATAGAACTCAAGCCATTAGTTTTAGGAAAACAAAAAATGAAATTCTTTGAAACAGATACCTAAGGTTTATCTAAAAACTATAATGATTATAGCAAACCCACTTCTTTCTTCTACTTTGGTTTATCTAATTGGCATATGCCATAAGTTTTGACATAAGCTTTTATCTTATCCTTCATTTTTGGTCAAAAGTAGAAATGAGATAGAAAAGTAAGCATTCTTTCCCTACCTGGGTGTTTAGCCTATTGTGGGTCATGGGTTTCCTTCAAAAGTACACGTTGGAGGTTGCCATATTTAGGGATGAATAATTAGTTTCCTTTTGTATGAAATAACCCATCTTCAAGCTAATACCTATGAACAACCCTACTTTGTACCTGTTGAATATATGTTTGATACATTTGGTCATTCTTGGATGCTTCTTTGCACTTCTTTTTTCCTTGATGCATCTGTAACTTGGTTATGCCAGCCAAGCTTGTGCTACCATTGGAAGTCATATTGAAACAAGAACTTTTACCATCAAGCTTATCTTGGAGATAATTTCTTCCATATAGTAAAGAAAGTATTAACAACATTGTTAACTTTTACTATGAACTTGTTTCCTAGTAAGTGAAATCTCTAAGTTTGTAAGCAATGTATCATCGCAGGCTTCTCTTTTTCATAGGCAGAATATTTTTGCTCTGTCTCATTTTGTTTTTGACTCTCATAGGCTACTAGATCATTCTCCTAAATCATAACTCCACTAATTGCTTTATTGCATACATTTGTATGCACTTTGAAAAGTAACTCCAAATCAAGCAACTTAAGCATTGGTTCACTGGCCATGGCAAATTTTAGTTTGTCAAAAGCTTCTTAACACTTTTTTTACCAATGCCATTTCCAATCCTTCTTTAGCAAATCAGTAAGGGGTGTTACTTTCTTAGAATAGCCTTGAACTAACTCTTTATAGTAGTTAGCTAAAACAAGAAAAGAGTGTAATTTAGTTACTTTTAATAGGCTAGCAAATCTAACACTGCTTGGACCTTCCATTCATCCATTTTTACCATCCTATGTGATACCTAATGGCCTAGGAACAATATCTCTTGTTGAGAAAATTTGCATTTTTCTAGTTTAGCATAAAGTTTATGTTGTTTCAATCCAATCAATAGTTACCTCAAATGAAAGGCATATTCATCAAGAGAAATACTATATACAACAATGTCATCCAAATATACTACTACAACATTGTCCATGAAATCATAGAATACATCATTCATAAGATTACAAAATGTTATAAGTGCATTTGTAAACTCAAAAGGCATTATTAGAAATTCAAAAGAACCATATTTAGTTACACAAGCTATTTTTGGTTCACCCCTATCAGTAATCTGAACCTGCCAGTAACTTAACCATAAATCTATCTTCATGAAGTAGGTGGCCCTGCTCAATCTATCAAATAGATCTTGAACCAAAAGGATTGGGTATTTATTTTTAATTGTTATTTTGTTTAGGGCTTAATAATCTATACATATCCAAAGTGACCTATCTTATTTCTATTTAAATAATATTGGCACATCATAAGAAGCCTTGGAAGGTTGAATATATCCTACATCTAATAATTTCATCAATTGCTTTTGAAGTTCCTGCAACTTTAATGGGGAATTTAGTATAAAGGCCAAGCAGGTGGTTTAGTGCCAAGTTCCAAGTCAATCTTATGATTCACTACACATCTTAGAGGTAAAGTCTTGGAAAGTTTAGAGGGCATCACATCACAAAACTCCTCAAGTAATTTGGCAACCATATCAATGACATCTACTTTTTTGTCAAGCTTCATTTTAAAGATAGTTACTAAGTAAGCATATTCTCCTATTTGTTAGGCCTTACCAAAATTGTAAGGCTAGCACTATCTCTACCTTTTGTGCAGTTTTCCCTTTGTGTGCAGTATTTCCAACTAGAACAAAATAGGGACTATTGCTATCCATTATTAGCATTCTTCCCAAATGCAGCAATATTGCAATTTTGGCATTCAAAATAAAGTTAATACTAAGGATAATGTCAAAATTGTCTAAAAGGACTACCATTTAGTTAATTTGTCCCTTCCATTTTCCTATTTGAATGGCAATATCTTTGGCCATTCTAGTGAGTGGTTGTGCTTCAAAATTTATTGCTTTAATCTAGCTAGATATCTTCCCCCAAATTCAATCTGAGGGTTCTCACAATGCGCTTAGCCATGAAGTTATGTATGGCTCATATGTCAAGCATCACAATAAGAGGATGATTATTAACAATAGCATCAAAATACATGAGAGACTTTTTATTGGATCCTTTGATAGAGTGTGGGGTATTTATTAGCTATAAATGATTAACTCATGGGCTTTGCATTCCACTATCCATGACCATAGTAGAGAGCTTCTCATGTTTGAGACAATCTCAAGTAATATGGGGTCCACCACAAATGAAACAACCATTAGATTAAGCATCTTTTCACCATCTTTTTTATTTTTCTTACTTTTATCTCAATCTCCTTCTTTATTCTTACCTTTGTCTTGGTTTTTGGATTTGCTTTTATCATTCTTGTTAGATTTATTCATTAAAAGTCTACTAATCCATCAACAGTAGCAATAGCAAAAGGAAGTCCCGAACTTCTTACCTTCTTAATTCCATTTAGGTCCATCATTGCAAACCAGATATGAAGTTAAAAAGTTTTTTTTTCATTTGACACGTTTCAAATATCTAGCATTAAAGAACTAAATTCCTTTACATAGTCCTAAATCATGCCAGTCTATTTAAGACACTTCAATGTATCTCTTACAACCTAAGAAGTGTTGCATGGGAGGAACTACTCCCTCAATTCTTCTTCAAGTTGTCCCATGTTTATACATCTTCTTAGGACTCATCCTCCATTCAAATCTTCCACCATAGTTTTGCATCACTAGAAAGGTACATGATAGTGATGGAAACTTTCTTGTCATTTGAAATTCTAGCAGCCTTGAAGTACTACTCCATATCCCACAAGAAATTCTCTAGATCCTTAGCATTTCTATTACTTGTGAAGGCTTTAGAGTCTAGAATTCATGGTTTCAAAGTAGCACCACCATCTTTTCTAATAGGTTTGTTTGCCATGACTTAGAATGAGTAATTCAGAATCATATCGAACTGTAAGGGTTTGAATAGTTTTTCCTGCCTCTAGCAAATTTGCATTGAACCCCATACAACAAGTTTCAAGTTTTCTTATTTAACCATTTAGGGTAGTAGATTGCATCCCTACTTTGATCACCAGTGTTTCATAGGTATCACATAAAGAAGAATGATTTTTTACCAAAGGTGCTCTAAAAACCTCCTCCAAATGAGACAATTGATTGCTTGTATTACCACTAGCCATATTTTAGAAATCTTGCAGAAGTTAAATGTAAAAATTAACTAAGCTTGAAATACCAAAATGTCATAGTGTTATTTCTTACTTATGAAATTATTTTATGATGGTACTAAGTTTTATTCTTTGTCTCAACCAATTTTCCTTACTGGTCACTCATGTTTAGTTAGATAGGAAGAGTAAAATATAAATAAATGGGACAACAAAAAATACAGAGAATAAATCTCTAACCTTTATTGATTTTAATATTCAATACAAGGATTACAAAACCGTTGCTATTCTTTCTACTAGTTTTTTGGCTTACAATAGGCAATTTATAGAGTACAAGACTACATGCATGATTGGCACCTATCTACCAAATAGGAATAAACTACCAGTTACATAGTTATCTAAATGCCATATAATTGTTGTGCTATCAAACGCAACCTTTAGTGGTTGTCTGTGCCAATAATTACAACCCTTGGCTGAATGCTTCCTACTGAAACCATGCATATGATTTACTCACTCCAACAAGCCTACCCAAGCCTTGCTAATACCCAATTAATTTGCTAAGCTTCCAGAAAGAACAACATAACCTAAGGTTGGCCATCCTGCTTCTTCAAGCCAATAGTCATTAAAGGTCTAACACTAAGGTAAGGTTATGTATGAGCACATATTTAAGATAAGTTGGCCTTTTAAAGTGATAAATCCTATATGTAATCAAGCTTTCAACAGGATAACTTAAGCTTCCATTTGTAGATAAGCAGTGTATAGTTCCAAAGAAATAGGTGAGGTGGTTTTATGGTCTAAACTTGCTAATGCTTGAAGACTATGCTTTTTAATGATTTGTAGATGATTATAGATAAATGTTAGGAGTTCTATTGTAGTTTTTTTTACTTGTTGGAATATGCCCTTTGTCTTTGTGGATATGTTCTATCCCCTTAGTTCACATGGTGCACCTATTCACTTCTTTGATGGAGATCATGAGCCAAAATTCATATTTGATTCTCTTAGTTGATGCTACTAATTTTTTTAATTAACAAACCAAGATTATGCATTGTCATAATTTTTACAAATCTAGCTTACTCTTAGTTCTTTTTTTAGTATTAATTCATTTTTTATTATAATTATTTATTTATTGATTTTGTAATTTTATAACTTTTTAAGTGTAAGAGAATTTTAACATTTGATTTTTTTAAAAAATTAAATATTGATATTAATTTTTTACAAATTTTTTAAGTGTTAGATAACTTTAACATTTAATTTTTTAATTTTCTAATAATTTTAAGGTGGTTAATTCATGGGAAATAATACCTTTAATTTTTTTTTAAAAATTGAGGAAACTAATGTCTATGTGAAATCCATAAGAAAACTATGAAAATTTACAAGAAACATTTGTGGGAAATGGTTTCCCATACCCTAATCTCTCTTAAAGTGAATTCCATGAGATATGCCATGAAAAATCAATGGGAAATGCAATCCCAAACTAACAACATTCCTATAGTGAATTATTTCCTTTGAAACAAATTTATGGTAAATGAAATACAACTCATTAGTAAATCATATTTTATATACACTATATGTAACATATATCACTTTTATTTTATACTGTGAATGCTTTAATTTTAAATTTTAATTAGGTTAGGGCCATTTCTTGTAATTTATTATAGTAAGGTACCTTAAGTCCACTTTTTTTTATTAAAGTGTACCTATGCATGAAAATTTACCACAATACCTAAAAGACAAAATGACACACTTACAGCACGCATCAAGAAGATCAAAAGTACCAAAATAGAAATCTTTTTTGTCACATATTAAAATTGCAAAATTTTAATTTTATAAAAATAAAAAAATAAAAGACTAAAAAATTATAAGAATTAAAATTAGAGAATTTATATCTTTATAAAAATCAAATTAAAATAAAACTTTGATTATAAATAAAATTAATAAAAATTTAATTTTTAAGGATTAAAATAAATTTTTAGTTAAGATAAAAATAAAAATAAATAAGAATTTGGAGGTACAAAAGCTTATTTAGAATCACAAAATAGTCACTTTCTTTTGCCCCCCCTTTTTTAAAAATTATCTTGAATGAATTATTGTTATATTAAAAATTCAAATAACAATAAAGTTGTCTTTATGGCAAAAAAGAAAATGCAAATAGACATAAAAATAGCAACTAGAAAAAAAAATTATTTGTCCATTTATTTTGAATTTTTCATTAATGTTACTATCTGAAGATGAAATAGTAATAAATTCCTTTAGCAGTTAGTTTGTTAATGAGACTTAATTTATTTATTTATATTGAATTTTTTCATTAATGTTAATATCTGAAGATGAAATAGTAACATGTTACTATTTGGAGATCAAACAATAACATACCCTTCTTTGATAGTTTGGTTGTTAATAAAACTTGATATTTCCTATTGTTTCAAATTTTCAGTTAATATTACTATCTGAAGATCAAACAGTAACATGCACTTCTTATGCAGTTTGATTTTTAATGAGACCTAATTTATTTATTTATTTTAGGTTTTAAATCTATATTATTGTTTAGAGACCAAACAATAATATATTACTATTTGAAGATGAAAAAGTAAAATACTCTTCTTTGACTGTACGTTGCTAATGAGACTTGATATTTCCTATTATTTGGGATTTTTGTCAATGTTATTGTTTGGAGATCAAATAGTAACATACACTTCTTAAGCAATTTTTAAGCAATTTGATTGTTAATGAGACCTAATTTATCTATTTATTTTTTATTTTTTATTAATGTTATTATTTCAAAATTAAATAGTAATATGTTATTATCTATAGACCAAACAATAACATATTTTTCTTTAGAAGTTTGGTTATTTATGAGACTTGATATTTCCTATTATTTGGGGTTTGTGATCAATGTTACTATTTGGAGATCAAACAATAACATGTTATTTTTTAGTAGTTTGGTTGCTAGTGATACCTGATTTATCCTTTTATTTTAGATATTTGGTTAATTTTACTATTTAAAGATTAAATTATAACATGTTACTATCTAGAGATGAAACAATAACATGCTCTTCTTTAGTAATTTGGTTGTTAATGAGACTTGATTTATCCATTTATTTTGAGTTTTTAGTCAATATTACTATTTAGAGACCAAACAATAACATATTACTATTTGGTTTGTAAATAGTAATATATTATTCTTTGATAGTTTTCTTGTTAATGAGAATACATATGTTTGATTATTTTAAGTTTTTAATTGATGTTATTGTTATATTATTGTTTGGAGATAAAATAATAACTTACTTTTCTTTAGCAATTTGGTTATTAATGAGACTTAATTTATCCTTTTATTTTAAGTTTTTAGTCGATATTACTATATGAAGACCAAATAATAACATGTTCTTTTTTAGTAGTTTGATTGTTTATAAGACTTGATATTTCATATTATTTGGAGTTTTTGGTTGATATTACTATTTGGTATCTTCAAATAGTAACATACTTTTCTTTAACAATTTAGTTATTAATGAAACTTAATTTATCCTTTTATTTTGAGTTTTTTAGTCGAGTTACTGTTTGAAAATCAAACGGTAATATGTTACTATTTTAGTCTACAAATAGTAATATATTATTCTTTGATAATGTTCTTATTAATGGGAATATATTTGTTTGATTATTTTATATTTTTAATTGATGTTATTATTTGGAGATAAAACAATAACATGTTATTATTTTGAGATAAAATAATAACATGTTATTCTTTGACAATTTAGCTGTGAATGGGAATTGATTTATTTATTTATATTGGCTTTTTGGTTAATGTTACTATCTAAATACAAACAAGAACATGTTACTATTTAGTTTACAAACAATAACATGTTATTCTTTGGTAGTTTTATTGTTAGTGAAATTTGATTTATCTATTTATTTTAAATTTTTAGTTGATGTTACTATTTAGAGATGAAAAAGTAACATGTTATTCTTTGGAACTTTTGTTATTAATGAGACTTAATTTATCCATTTATCTTAAGTTATTGGTGGATGTTACTGTGTAAATACTAAAAAATAATATTGTACTATTTGGTTTGTAAACAATAACATATTATTCTTTGATAATTTTATCATTAAGAAAGTTGTTATGATACTATTGGACACTAAAAGAATTGAGGAGCAAAAATTTGATGCAACATTTAAATGAATTTGAATTAAGAAAAATAAGGTCAAAGTTAATAAAATGATAAGAAAATAAAAAATTGAGAAAATTCATTAAAAAAAGGCTTTTTTTTGCCAGCCAAAGTAGGAAAAATGCCTTTAGGTTTTGCAGGCATGTAGATCTCAAAAGATTACATGAAATTGACATAATTTGTCCTAATCAGATGTCTATGCACAAAGTTATGGTTATTTAAAGTTTTGAGCTCAATTTATACTTTTCCAATTGGGTGGACCTTACCAAAATCAAATTTTCTTATTTTTTATTGAAAGATCATTGGAAGATAAATGAAAACGAGTAGTTATATGCAAAAATTGGATAACTAATTATGGAGTTATGCCTTTCTGAAGTTCCTAATTCATAAAACCCTTCTTATGGTTAAAAAAGGAATTTTGGGAATATAATAATAATAATTCATAAAATCAACATCTCTTTTAAATAAAGATTAGCATTAGTACCTCTTGAAAATGAAGTCCAGGAAGTGACAACACAATCCAATTTACTATTTTAATTTTTTAATCCAACATATTTTTACTTTACTAGCTAGTATGATATTATAGGAGTTTCAAACAAGGCGTTATATTTATCATCATCATTTTGACTATTTAAACTATAATTGTGAATTTCAAAGCTTTTATATATTCAAACTATGAAATCTATAAATTTATATATTGCATATAGATGTGTTGACAACTCTTATTTTTTCTAATTATAGTCACTAACTCGCTATTATGAATATTTATGAAAATTTCACACAATAACTATTTCTATTACTAATTAAGAATTAAAATGTCAAAAGCAATATTGTCAAAACCCATCTCTTGCAATTTCTTTGGAAAATTAAAACTATTTACAAAGCAAGGCTTTCTACAATTTTATAGAACATATGATATGTTGATAGATGTTCAGGGATAAAGTGAGTCCTTTTTTTTTAAGTTGGTGAAATACATCACTTCTCAACATTAATTATGCCATTCTCCATCAAGAGTAACCCTTTGGTTTTGGGAGGAAACGAATAAACAAAAACAACAATTTGCCCTATGAGTTATTATTTTTCTCTTTTTCCAAGTAGAACTAATTGTCTTCCTCTATTTTCTATTGTGTTTATTTATTTTTGGTTAAGCATTGCATTTTGGAATTAAAATTTTTAAGAAGTTATCCACAACTAAGCGGAAGAAATTGTTATCTTGAAAATAATTTCCTAAAAATGTCTTGCCTACCATTCTTTCTCCTAAAATTTTCACGTCCATTTATTTTTGTCCATTTTATAATTATCCCTAAGTTCATTTATTTTGATTTTCATCCAAATTCTTGGAAAAGGTTTTAAATTGTGGTTTGCAACCATAATATTGTTGTAGTGGATTGCACTACATTCGTGACATAGGCAATCTTTTTTTTCTGCAATGGCAACGTTTATCCATATTTTTGCTAATTGAAACAAAATCATAATTGCAACTGAAATTACAATCAAGAATCATGATCTTGCAACTTCAAAATTTTGTAAGAATTTCAAACATGCCAAAAGTTAAAACTAGGAACAAAAAATTAAATCCCAAAACCGTTGTACATTTTCAATTTCGATGAAAAATGTACAATAACTTACTAAAAAAAAGTAGTAAAAAGTTATGCATATTGATGTAGAGACATTGCATTTCAAAAAAAAAAAAAGCTTGGGAAGTCATATAAAGTTTATGCAAACACTTAATTGATGTAAAGACTTTGTTTCTGGAAGAAGCTAATTGAAAGGTGATGATGGAAACTTTGTAAGGAATGTGGGAAATAGCATTAATAAATTTTACAAAGGATTTAAATGCCTCGTTTCATAAGTTTGATCCTTAAATTACATTGCTAAAGACTTTGAAGTCATTGTTTGAAATGATTGACTAAAGAAGAACTTAAAGGAAATGGGCACAATAATAATCACTTTCATAATTAAGTATTATTGAAACTATTTTGAAATTTTAAGCAAATAACTAATTAATTCGCACCTTAAAAAATTAATATAATTTACAAAATGACCAATCTACATGGATCCAAACTAAAACTAAGGTGGTCTAATCCATTCTACTTCACTAGTTGGTCTATGTCATTCACTGACTTTAATTGTAAAACTCTAAAGATATGGAGAAAGGCAAAGCTTCTAAAGAATATCACATTTTACTTCATTTGTGTGATCTCAATTAAAAATGGTGGCAAAGTGAAAACAAACATTTCAAAGATTTGAGTATTAACAAATTTTGCCCTTCCTAATACACTATAAGAGAAATAGTTTATACCAATGACAATTGTTATTAGTATTGATACTAAAGTCATCATTATTGATATTGACCAAAAACCATCTCATTTAAAATAGATCATCGCTATTAAGGTGCAATTATAGGGTTTCATACTAATGACACAAGCTGGCATCATATTGAATTACACTATTCCAGTGATAGTTGTCGTCGAAGTAGGGCCAGTAATCTATGTCCATTTGACATGGCAACACCCTCATACCGATAACTCTTGTTATAGGTATAGGCTTTTTGTGAAACATGCTTAATTTTTACAATAATTAATTCTATTTTTATTTTAGTGATATTAATAGAAAGCATTATTTCCAAACATTTTTATAATCAACACTGTTATGCTAATTATGATACTATTGGAAAAGAACTCACAATATATTAAGTAAAATGGTGAATGATGCATAATAATAAAATTATAGTATAATAATAAAAATTTGTCATAATGCCAATGTCTTTGCATATAAAAGTGAAAATGCTAAATGGTTAGCTCTCAAATAATGTGTTGAAATTGCGTTCATGCTGCTCAATTATTAGCTATTGAAATGCAAATCACTACTTTTAAACTGTCATCCTCTCTTAACGACAATCTATATCAAGTTACTATTTTAAAGTAGACAAAGATGAACTTGTTTCCTTCTTATATTACTAACTCAATGGAGTGAATCTAAGAGTATTGATAGCAAGAAAGATCATATTTTTCTATAAGGTTTCACTAATAATGGCTTTAAAGATAAAAATGCCTGTTGTGAACATGAAAACAAGAAACTGCTTTCAGAATATCATTAAGACAATCACTGTCACTATTCATTCCCTTCATTATGTAACCATTTCTGAATACCCAATTATTTACACCTTTTCTTTAAAGTCATGGGATTAATATTAAGCTCTTTGATTGCTTGTGTTACGATCATATAAAAATGCTCAAATATTATTTCTTTTGTAACATTTTTACACAATATTTTTCTCTTGATAACATTTTTACAAACTTTTTTCTCTTGATAGCAATCCTAACAAGACCATTAGTAGATGCAACAACTAACCTACAACCAAATATAGTAGTGCAAATTAAACAATATAAATCAATTAATACAAATATTTAGTTGAATGTTAACCAATACTTATGAGCCACCCTCCAAATGCAACCCAAATCCTACCATCAACTGGGTGTAAACCCCATGGAAGTGTTGGTGGGTATTCTTGATGAATAATTAAATGCTTTGTAGATATCAACAAATCATGTGAATTAAACTAGAAATGAATATTTACATTCTTATATTCTTCATTAAGTAGATAGATTGTATAGACATGAATTCAATTTGAATCATTTTACTAAGGTCATTTACAACATTAGTTCATACTCAGGTTGCAATGCCAACTACAATTTCTTAGGCAAAGTAGGAAACAAACTCTATATCAGCCTCCTAATCCTCATAACATGATCTATTAGTGAAGAAGATTTAGGAAGTTTTCTCTCAGATAACCTTCCTTTTAGTTTCAAATAACCTCATACAAATTGATATCTATAAAGCACTCAGCCATTTGTATAAGGTTGTATTAAGCTAAAAGGTTTTCTGGGAGAAAAGTTCTTTAATTTTGTTTATTGATAGAATAGGTTATAAGGATCAGGAGATTGATATAAATTTGTGACATTAGTAGGAATTAATGCAATAAATAACGTCAATAAAATAAGTCAGATGTATAGAATTCATAATTGGGTTTTGAAAGCACACTTCTTGTTTCATGAAAAATTATGTGCTTCCATCGATTACAATTATTTAACAATTTTCATTATTTAAATTCTTATATTTTCATTACTTTAATTTTTAAAATTATGCATTTTCATTGCTCGCAATTATTTATTATTTTCCATTACATTCTTATATTCTCATTACTTTAATTTTAAAAATTATATCTTTCCATTATTTACAATTATTTAATATTCTCCATTATTTACATTTTTATATTCTCATCACTCTAATTTTTACAATTATGTCCTTTCATTATTTACAATTATTTAATATTTTTCATTATTTACATTCTCATATTCTCATTACTTTTACATTTAAAATTATATGTTTCCATTGCTTACAATTATCTAATATTTTCCTTTGTTTAAATTCTTATATTCTCATTACTTTAATTTTTAAAATTAATCCTTTCCATTGCTCACAATATTTAATATTTTCCACTATTTATATTATTATATTCACATTACTTTTATTTTTACAATCATGTCCCTTCATTATTTACAATTATTTGATATCTTTTACATTCTCATATCACATTACTTTAATTTATTTAAAATTATGGCATTCCACTAATTACAATTATTTAGTACTTTACATTATTTGTACTCTTTTATTCTCATTACTTTAAATTTTGAAATTTATAAACTTTACGGTATCTATCATTTACAATTTTCTTTGATCCAATCTCTTAATTTTTGTATGAATTTTATATGTTTTAATATAAAATTATATATTTCCATTATCTACAATTTTTTAAATTATATCTTTCTATTGTTTTCGATTTCCCTACTTTAAGTTTAAATACATATAACTTTTATAAGGTTTTTTCAATAAAATTATGTCATTCAATCATTTACAATTTTCTTGCTTACAATTTTGCAAGTTTTTTTGTAAAATTTTTTCTTTCTATTATTAACAATTTTATTGGTTTCAATTTTATGATTCACAGGTTTTTATAAAGTTCTTTTTTAGGTAAAATTTTCCCATTATCAACAATTTTTTTTATTTCAAACATTTTTATGTTTTAAGTATCATTGTTTATAATTCAAATTTTGGGATAAAAATTTTACAATCACATACTTTAAATATGTATGACTTTTTTATCAAAAAATTACAATTAAAGGAAATTATAAGCAGAAACCACAAAAAATGTAAAAAAATTTTTCTGGGGTATAACTTCTTTTCGTTTTCCTTAAACAGAAATCAGAGGTATTTTATGTATATCATGTATTATTTCTTGCAAGATGACAATTTGGCATATATTGTAAATACTATTTAGGCATATACGTACATATATACATATGATTAAAATCCAAAGTCAAGTGATTTTTTTTAGTGATTATGTGATTATTTTAATTAGTTAGGTAACTGTCATTAATGTTTTAATCTTAACTATCAATGCAAAATCTAATAATTAATATTCATTCCTTTATCTCTCACATAAAAACACTTGTTGACAAATTGATTATCTAATCTTTTCTTTCACTTTAAATATATAGCTGGAACCTTTACTACATAAATCCATCCAGTCGTTGCAAGATCTAACTCAACTTCAACTTAGAACTCTCATTAACATTGGTGTCACTATTCTCCAATACTTGTGTTTTGATGGTGCTGCTACTTCTTCTAATATTATGGGATGCCTTTTCGTTGTTCTATATTGTTAGTACGAATGCCGTTATATCAACATATAACTCATCATCCAAAGAAGAAGGAAAAGCCTTGGTTCTCTGGTTGCAATATATAAGCCCATTGCCAATCTCATGATATTGTATGCAATGATGTTGGAAGCATTATGAAGATTTCAACTGATTATGAGCAATGGGAAGTTCGGCTTCATTATCTCATGAATTTCTACTTGACATCATTTCCCAATCTAGTTCATCTAGAACTCAGCGGAGTAGGACTACTGAGAGAAATCCTTCAAGAGATAGGCGCTCTATCAAAGCTCACATCGCTCATCTTCAGTAACAATAATCTTTCAGGTGTGTTGCCCATTTCAACTGCTAACCTCACTCTACTTAATTGGCTTGATGTTTCTTATAATTCTATTAGAAAGAAGATTCCTCACCACTTGTGTAGATTGGCGAGCCCCCCATAAGTTGAACTTGAGTACAAACATTCTTCAAGGATCCATGCCTTCATGTTTGGGAAACCATGACCAATCTCACCTCTCTTTCTTTAAACACAAACCAACTTATTGGTAAGTTGTCTCGCCAATTGTGTGGATTGACTAACCTCCCAGGGTTGGACCTGAGTAAAAACAATATTCATGGACTCATCGCTTCATGTTGGGGAATAATGACTAATCTTACCATTTTGAATTTAGAGTCAAACAAACTTATTGGTGAGTTGCCTATCATTCTCGTAAATCTCACACAACTTCAATATCTGTACTTAGATAACAACACCTTCAATGGATTCATTCCATAATGTTTTGGTCACATGGCCAATCTCACCTGTATGGACCTTTCTTGTAACAATCTTACTAGTGAGTTACCCACCACACCTAGGGAGTTGACCAATTTGGGATTTATGAACTATAGTTTCAATAATCTCATTAGATCCATTCCATCAAGTTTTCGCCATATGACCGGTCTCGTCTGTATGGACTTATCCTCTAACAACCTTTCCAGTGAGCTACTCACTAACTACACTTAGAGTATTGACAAAATTAAACTTCATGAACTTGAGTTTCAATAATCTTATTGGTTCAATCCCACCTACATTTTTATGAAGAACTTGGATACTGTGGATCTTTATTATAACAAGTTGAGTAGTCCATTTCCTCCAAAACCAGGCAATCTAGGGATAGAGAACTTAAAATTTCTTAATCTTTTTGAAAATCATTAGCATGGGCCTCTTCCTCTGTCTTTGTACGGAGTACCCACTAACTAGCTAGAAGTAGCTGAGTGGTCCTTTACTTTCACCCAAACTAAATAATTGGATCCTTAAGTCCTAAAATAAAAATCTTCGAATGCCAAACCTTTCACTGAATAACATCAACGGAAGCATTCCTTTTGAAGTTAGCAATCATCCATGGCTTGAAAGTGTTGTCCTTCACCACAATGCAATCAACAGAGAAATACCAAGTTGGTATGGGAACTTAGAGTGTGTTTGTTTGTGTTTTCAGTTTTTTGTTCTCAAAACAGTTTTATAAAACATGTTTTGAAAACAATTTTCAAAAATAACCAAAGAAAAGAATGTGTTTGGTAAGTTATTTTAAAAATAATCTTGAATTACAAAAATGCCATTAATGAAGTGTGTTTTGAAAACAAAATAAAAATAAAAACAACTTAGAGTGTGTTTGGTTTGTGTTTTTAAAAACAAAAGAAAATAAAATCTTGGGCTCTATTTGGAAAGTATTTTTAAAAATAGTTTTTAGTTTTTAAAAATAAAAGAATAAAAGAATCTGTTTGTTTAAGTGTTTTCCTTTTTGTTTTAAAAAACAGTTTTGAAAACATGTGTTTTAAGTTGTTTTTGTTTTTCTATTTTTAAAACACACTTCATTAATGGCATTATTGTAATTCAAGATTATTTTCAGAATAACTTACCAAACACTTTCTTTTTCTCATTGTTTTTAAAAACTATTTTTAAAACTTATTTACAAAACTATCTTAAAAATAAAAAATAGAAAACACAAACAAATATTTTTCTTGAATCTCAGCTACAACAATCTTAATGGAATTATACCTATAGAACCTTTTTATGTACTCATAATCAACTTGTCATATAACAATCTCACGAGCTGTCTCCCAAAAGCAATTTGTTGCATCATTCCCAAAGACATATTCATTGGGAACAAGGACATAATTGTCCCAAAAGAGAAAATTTGTCTTCGTCTTAAGCCTTACCCTAATGATCATCCCCCATCTCAATCAATGGCTCTATCTAGCACTAAGGAGAAAAAGCAGCTGGAGTTTATTCTTTTCATCTCTTGTATCATTGTGGTTATACTTATTGCTGGGGCTGTCGTCACTTTTTGATTCTTGGCCAAGAACACTAAATCTGATGAAACACAATTAGAAAATGGTGACTTGTTCTCCATATAGAATTGTGATGGTAAAATTGCATATGAAGATATCATTCAGGCAACAGAGGACTTTGATATCAAGTATTGCATTGCTAAAGGACTTATGGTAATGTCTATAGAGCACAATTTCCAAGTGAAAAAAAAATATTGCATTAAACAAACTTCAGAAAAAGGAATCTCAAAGCCTAACTTTTGAGAAGAGTTTTCACAATGAAGTTAAGATGCTGACACAAATTCCTCATAGAAACATTATAAAGCCTCATGGATTTTGTTTGCGTGACTAATGCATGTTTACCACATATGAATATATGGAAGAAAGGAGTTTGTTTTGGGTGATGTGTAATGATGATAAAGCTACAAAGCTGTGTTGGGGTAAGAAAGTGAATATGATCAAAGGAATGGCACATACTTTGTCATATTTGCATTATGATTGTGCTCTAGAAATTATTCATCGAGATATAACAAGTAGCAACATATCATTGAATTAAGAGATGAAGGCTTTTGTATCAGACTTTGGCATTGGTAGATGTCTTAGTCTTGATTTTTTGAATCAGACTCTACCAATTGGTACTTATGGTTATATTGTGCCATGTAATCCTTTTGTTGTTCTCTCCTTTTTAGGAAATTGCTTCCATTCTATATATCAAAAAGAAAAATAATTTCATCTTGTCTCTTGTAGAACTTCCAAATACTTTAATAGCAACTGAAAAATGTAATGTTTTTAGTTTTAGGATGGTGACACTTGAAACAATGGTGAGAAGGCATCCAGATGAATAAATCTCCAATTTATTGACACTAGTTGTGCAAAATTTAATGCTAAAAGAAGTTTTGAACTCGTGTCTGTGTTCCCTCCTCTAGAAAAGATGTACAAATGTTATTCTTGCTATAACTTTAGCATTAGCATGCTTACACCCTGCACCAACGTCTAGGCTAACAATGCATCTTATTGCTTAAGAACATTCAAATTCCAAGCCACCTTTACATGTGCCATTGTGTGATATTTCACTTCGGTAATTGATGAATGAAGAAATGTTAAATAATTTTGCGAACTAAACATATTTTAATATATAATTGAATTAAATATTAATTCAATGTCATTAATATAATAATACCTAGACTTTATATTATAGTATAATTCTAAAGTGTGTGCATATATCCTAATTTTAAATTAATTGTGATGGGTCAATTAATTCTAGTTGGGTTTTAATTAGGATTTGGATCGCTATCCACCTCCTTATAAAATGAGTTGCAGTCTCCCATCACATTGTAGTTTGTTATTTTCAATATTCTTTCTGGGACTCTCCTGAGGATGAGTGGGCAATGACCCAGCCTATCTCACAATCAAATATCATGGATACAACAGGAGAACCAGGTAATTCAAAAACTATTTATTTTATTTGTGTAATTATTGTACTCCTCTTTATGGATCTATGGTTGAATGAATATTAAATTATTTTATGAATCATAAATTTCTAACAATTAGTATCAGAGCCAGAAAATCCATATTGATGAGTCCAATTGCACAAATTGCATTTTGCTATTTTAATTTTACCTAGAATGAATCCTTTGTATGTTTTAGCCATAATAAATTTGAATAAAATTATGGCGATACTATTTTAAATTTATTGTTTCTTATTTATTTTAATCAGTATGTTATGGATTTGAATTGAGATTAAATTTTATAATTTTCAAATTTGTTTCAGTAACATGAAGAACAATTAAATTTCTAGAAAATTGTTGGATGTTTTCGATGAATTCTGCAAAACTAAAATCACAGAAATATTAGAAACATCCTAGTGAATAAAAACCCTTAAATTAATCTGGATCATAAGCTTTAAATTGATGCTAATGTTGAATGAAAAATAAAATTATAAGGGTTTTTTAGTAGAAAATTAAATACATAATATACGAATAATTTTCTAGAATTTATTGTTGCATTATGTTGTAAATTAAATTAGGATTAATAACCTATTATTTTTTGTTTTAAAACTAATGAATCGGCTGGGAAAAAATTTTACTTTTTCCGGACCTAAAAAATAGCCTTCAAACCCAAAAAACAAAGCTTCAGGCAAGGAAGAAGAAGAGACAGCTGTGCTAGGCCAAAGCCCAGTCACGGTGCCTGGCGCGTGCATTGCACATGCCGTATCTGTGCATTTGGCACGTGCACTACACGTGCCATGACTGCACATCTGGCGCGTGTAATGGACATGCCATTATTGTGTGTCAAGTGCATGCCCTACATGCACCACGTCTGTGCATGCTGTTCTGGGCAATGCCCAGTCGCACGATTGGTGCGTGCAAGGCACGCGCCTAGTTTCATATATTTTTTTTAGAAAATAAAAATACTATGGTGCTCCGCTCTTTGAGCCTGATTTTTTGATAATTTTTTCATAATTTTTTGGAAATAAAATATTTTTCATTATGCAAACACTTAATTGATGTAAACACTTAATTTGTAAGGAATGTAAACACTTAATTTTTTAGGAAGTCATATAAAGTTTATGCAAACACTTAATTAATGTAAAGACTTTGTTTCTAGAAGAAGCTAATTGAAAGTTGATGATGGAAACTTTGTAAGGAATGTAGGAAATAGCATTAATAAATTTTACAAAGGATTTAGTTTGTAAGGAATGTAGGAAATAACATTAATAAATTTTACAAAGGATTTAAATGCCCCATTTCATAAGTTTGATCCTTTAATTACATTGTTAAAGACTTTGAAGTCATTGTTTGAAATGATTGACTAAGGAAGAACTTGAAGGAAATGGGCACAATAATAATCACTTTCATAATTAGGTATTACTTAAACTATTTTGAAATTTTGAGCAAATAACTAATTAATTTGCACTTTAAGTAATCAATATAATTTACAAATTGACCAATTTGCATGGATCCAAACTAAAACTAGGGTGGTCTAATCCATTCTATTTCTCTAGTTGGTCTATGTCATTCACTGACTTTAATTGTAAAATTCTAAAGATATGGAGAAAGGCAAAGCTTCTAAAGAATATCACATTTTACTCCATTTGTGTGATCTCAATTAAAAATGGTGGTGAAGTGAAAACAAACATTTCAAAGATTTGAGTATTAACAAATTTTTCCCCTCCTAACACACTATAAGAAAAATAGTTTATACCAATGACAATTGTTATTAGTATTGATACTAAAGTCATCATTATTGATATTGACCAAAAACCATCTCATTTAAAATTGATCATCGCTATTAAGGTGCAGTTATAGGGTTTCATACTAATGACACAAGTTGCCATCATATTGAATTACACTATTCTAGTGATAGTTGTCGTCGAAGTAAGGCAAATAATCTATGTCCATTTGACATGGCAACACCCTTATACCAATAACTCTTATTATAGGTATAGGCCTTTTTGTGAAAACTGCTTAATTTTTATAATAATTAATTCTATTTTTATTTTAGTGATATTAACAGTAAGCATTATTTCCAAACATTTTTATAATCAACATTGTTATGCTAATTATGATAATATTGGAAAAAAACTCAGAATATATAAAGTAAAATGGCGAATGATGCATAATAATAAAATTATAATATAATAATAAAAGTTTATCATAATGCCAATGTCTTTGCATATAAAAGTGAAAATGCTAAATGGTTAGCTCTCAAATAATGTGTTGAAATAGCGTTCATGCTGCTCAATTATTAGCTATTGAAATTCAAATCACTACTTTTAAACTATCATCCTCTCTTAATGACAATCTATATCAAGTTACTATTTTAAAGTAGACAAAGATGAACTTGTTTCCTTTTTATATTACTAACTCAATGGAATGAATCTAAGAGTATTGATAGTAAGAAAGATCATATTTTTCTATAAGGTTTCACTAATAATGGCTTTAAAGATAAAGATGGTTGTTGTGAACATGAAAACAAGAAACTGCTTTGAGAATATCATTAAGACAATCACTGTCACTATTCATTCCCTTCATTATGTAACCATCTCTGAATACCTAATTATTTACACCTTTTCTTTAAAGCCATGGGATTAATATTAAGCTCTTTGATTGCTTGTGTTACGGCCATATAAAAATGCTCAAATATTATTTCTTTTGTAACATTTTTGCACAATATTTTTCTCTTGATAATAATCCTAACAAGACCATCAGTAAATGCAACAACTAACCTACTACCAAATATAGTAGTGCAAATTAAACAATATAAATCAATTAATACAAATATTTAGTTGAATGTTAACCAATACTTATGAGCCACCCTCCAAATGCAACCCAAATCCTTCCATCAACTGGGTGTAAACCCTATGGATGCGTTGGTGGGTATTCTTGATGAATAATTAAATGCTTTGTGGACATCAAAAAATCATGTGAATTAAACTAGAAATGAAAATTTACATTCTTGTATTCTTCATTAAGTAGATAGATTGTATAGACATGAATTCAATTTGAATCATTTTACTAAGGTCATTTACAACATTAGTTCATACTCAGGTTGCAATGCCTACTATAATTTCTTAGGCAAAGTAGGAAACAAACTCTATATTTACCCTCTAATCCTCATAACATGATCTATTAGTGTAGAAGATTTAGGAAGTTTTCTCTCAAATAACCTTTTTTTTAGCTTCAAATAACCTCATACAAATTGATATCTACAAAGCACTTAGCCATTTGTATAAGGTTGTATTAAGCTAAAAGGTTTTTTTGGAGAAAAGTTCTTTAATTTTGTTTATTGATAGAATAGGTTATAAGGATCAAGAGTTTGATATAAATTTGTGACATTAGTAGGAATTAATGCTATAAATAACATCAACAAAATAAGTCAAATGTATAGAATTCATAATTGGGTTTTGAAAGCACACTTCTTGTTTCATGACTTTAATTTTGAAAATTATGTGCTTCCATCAGTTACAATTATTTAACAATTTTCATTATTTAAATTCTTATATTTTCATTCCTTTAATTTTTAAAATTATGCATTTTCATTGCTCACAATTATTTATTATTTTCCATTACATTCTTATATTCTCATTACTTTAATTTTTAAAATTATATCTTTCCATTGCTCATAGTATTTAATATTTTCCACTATTTATATTGTTATATTCACATTACTTTTATTTTTACAATCATGTCTTTTCATTATTTACAATTATTTGATATTTTTTACATTCTCATATCTCATTACTTTAATTTTTTTAAAATTATGGCATTCCACTAATTACAATTATTTAGTACTTTACATTATTTGTACTCTTTTATTCTCATTACTTTAAATTTTAAAATTTATAAAACTTTATGGTATCTATCATTTACAATTTTCTTTGATCCAATCTCTTAATTTTTGTATGAATTTTATATGTTTTAATATAAAATTATATATTTCCATTATCTACAATTTTTTAAATTATGTCTTTCTATTGTTTTCGATTTCCCTACTTTAAGTTTAAATACATATAACTTTTATAAGGTTTTTTCAATAAAATTATGTCTTTCTATCATTTACAATTTTCTTGCTCACAATTTTGCAAGTTTTTTTGTAAAATTATTTCTTTCTATTATTAACAATTTTATTGGTTTCAATTTTATGATTCTCAGGTTTTTATAAAGTTCTTTTTTGGGTAAAATTTTCCCATTATCTACAATTTTTTTATTTCAAACATTTTTATGTTTTGAGTATAGTGATTTATAATTCAAATTTTGGGATAAAAATTTTACAATCACATACTTTAAATATGTATGACTTTTTTATCAAAAAATTACAATTAAAGGAAATTAAAAGCAGAAACCATAAAAAATGTAAAATTTTCTATATGAGGTATATCTTCTTTTCGTTTTCCTTAAACAGAAATCAGAGGCATTTATTGTATATCATGTATTATTTCTTGCAAGATGACAATTTGGCATATATTGTAAATACTATTTGGGCATATACGTACATATATACATATGATTAAAATCCAAAGTCAAGTGATTTTTTTAAGTGATTATGTGATTATTTTAATTAGTTAGGTAACCTTCATTAATGTTTTAATCTTAACTATCAATGCAAAATCTAATAATTAATATTCATTCCTTTATCTCTCACATAAAAGCACTTGTTGACAAATTGATTATCTAATCTTTTCTTTCACTTTAAATATATAGCTGGAACCTTTACTACATAAATCCATCCAATCATTGCAAGATCTAACTCAACTTCAACTTAGAACTCTCGTTGACATCGATGTCACTATTGTCCAATATTTGTGTTTTGATGGTGCTGCTACTTCTTCTAATATTATGGGACGCTTTTTCGTTGTTCCATATTGTTAGTAGGAATGCCGTCATATCAATGTATAACTCATCATCCATAGAAGAAGGAACAACCTTGGTTCTCTGGCTGCAATATCTAAGTCCGCTGCCAGTCTCATGGTATTGTATGCAATGATGTTGGAAGCATTATAGAGATTTCAACTAATTATGAGCAATGGGAAGTTTGACTTCACTATCTCATGAATTTCTACTTGACATCATTTCCCAACCTAGTTCATCTAGAACTCAGCGGAGTAGGACTGCTAAAAGAAATCCCTCAAGAGATAGATGCTCTATCAAAGCTCACATCGCTCATCTTCAGTAACAATAATCTTTCAAGTGTGTTGCCCATTTCAACTGCCAACCTCACTCTACTCAATTGGCTTAATGTTTCTTATAATTCTATTAGTGGGAAGATTCCTCACCACTTGTGTAGATTGGCGAGCCCCCCATAAGTTGAACTTGAGTACAAACATTCTTCAAGGATCCATGTCTTCATGTTTAGGAAACCATGACCAATCTCACCTCTTTTTCTTTAAACACAAACCAACTTATTGGTAAGTTATCTCGCCAATTGTGTGGATTGACTAACCTCCCAGGGTTGGACCTGAGTAGAAACAACATTCATAGACTCATCCCTTCGTGTTGGGGAACAATGACCAATCTCACCATTTTGAATTTAGAGTTAAACTAACTTATTGGTGAGTTACCTATCATTCTCCCAAATCTCACACAACTTCAATATCTGTACTTAAATAACAACACCTTTAATGGATTCATTCCATAATATTTTGGTGACATGGCCAATCTCACCTATATGAACCTATCTTGTAACAATCTTACTAGTGAGTTACCCACCACACCTAGGGAGTTGACCAATTTGGGATTTATGAACTATAGTTTCAATAATCTCATTAGATCCATTCCATCAAGTTTTCGCCATATGACTAGTCTCGTCTATATGGACTTATCCTCTAACAACCTTTCCAGTGAGCTACCCACTAACTACACTTGGAGGATTGACAAAATTGAACTTCATGAACTTAAGTTTCAATAATCCTATTGGTTCAATCCCACCTACATTTTAATGAAGAACTTGGAAACTATGGATCCTTATTATAACAAGTTAACTGGTCCATTTCCTCCAAAACCAGGCAGTCCAGGGATAGAGAACTTAAAATTTCTTGATCTTTTTGAAAATCATTAGCATGGGCCTCTTCCTTTGTCTTTGTATGGACTACCCACTAACTGGCTAGAAGTAATTGAGTGGTCCTTTACCTTCGCTTAAAATAAATAACTAGATCCCTAAGTCCCAAAATAAAAATCTTCGAGTGCTAAACCTTTCACTGAAGAACATCAACGGAAGCATTCCTTTTGAAGTTAGTAATCATCCATGGCTTGAAAGTGTTGTCCTTAACCACAATGCAATCAATAGAGAAATATCAAGTCGGTATGAGAACTTAGAGTGTGTTTGTTTGTGTTTTCAATTTTTTGTTCTCAAAATAGTTTTATAAAACATGTTTTGAAAACAATTTTCAAAAACAACCAAAGAAAAGAATGCATTTGGTAAGTTATTTTAAAAACAATCTTGAATTACAAAAATGCCATTAATTAAGTGTGTTTTAGAAATAAAAAAAATAAAAATAGCTTAGAGTGTGTTTGATTTGTGTTTTTAAAAAATAGTTTTGTGTTTTTAAAAACAAAAGAAAGGAAAAAAAACTGGGGCTCTATTTGGAAAGTATTTTTAAAAATAGTTTTAAATTTTTAAAAATAAAAGAATAAAAGAATCTATTTGTTTAAGTGTTTTCCTTTTTGTTTTAAAAAATAGTTTTGAAAACATGTGTTTTAAGTTGTTTTTGTTTTTCTATTTTTAAAACACACTTCATTAATGGCATTATTGTAATTTAAGATTATTTTTAGAATAACCTACCAAACACTTTCTTTTTCTCATTGTTTTTAAAAACTATTTTTAAAACTTATTTACAAAACTTTGTTAAAAATAAAAAATAGAAAACATAAACAACTATTTTCCTTGAATCTCAGCTACAACAATCTTAGTGGAATTATACCTATAGAACCTTTTTACCTACTTGTAATCAACTTGTCATATAACAATCTCACGAGCTGTCTCCCAAAAGCAATTTGTTGCATCATTCCCAAAGACATTCATTGGGAACAAGGAGATAATTGTCCTAAAAGAGAAAATTTATCTTCCTCATGAGCCTTTCCCTGATGATCATCTCCCATCTCAATCAATGGCTCTATCTGGCACTAAGGAGAAAAAGCAACTGGAGTTTATTCTTTTCATCTCTTCTATCATTTTGGTTATACTTATTGCTGGGGCTATCCTCACTTTTTTATTCTTGGCCAAGAACACTAAATCTGATGAAACACAATTAGAAAATGGTGACTTGTTCTCCATATAGAATTGTGATGGTAAAATTGCATATGAAGATATCATTCAAGCAACCGGGGACTTTGATATCAAGCATTGCATTGCTAAAGGCACTTATGGTAATGTCTATAGAGCACAATTTCCAAGTGAAAAAAATGTTGCATTAAAGAAACTTCACAAAAGGGAATCTCAAAGCCTAACTTTCGAGAAGAGTTTTCACAATGAAGTTAAGATGCTGACACAAATTCCTTATAGAGACATTATAAAGCCTCATGGATTTTGTTTGCGTGACCAATGCATGTTTACCACATATGAGTATATGGAAGCAAGGAGTTTGTTTTAGGTGATGCGTAATGATGATAAAGCTACAAAGCTGTGTTGGGGTAAGAGAGTGAATATCATCAAAGGAATGGCACATACTTTGTCATATTTGCATTATGATTGTGCTCCAGAAATTATTCATCGAGATATAACAAGTAGCAACATATCATTGAATTGGGAGATGAAGGCTTTTGTATCAGACTTTGGCATTGGTAGAAGTCTTAGTCTTGATTTTTTAAATCAGACTCTATCAATTGGTACTTATAGTTATATTGTGCCAGGTAATCCTTTTGTTGTTCTCTCCCTTTTAGGAAATTGCTTCCATTTTATATATAAAAAAGAAAAATAATTTCATCTTGTCTCTTGTAGAACTTCCAAATACTTTGATAGCAACTAAAAAATGTATTGTTTATAGTTTTGGGATGGTGGCACTTGAAACAATGATGGGAAGGCATCCAGATGAATAAATCTCCAATTTGTTGACACCAGTTGTGCAAAATTTAATGCTAAAAGAAGTTTTGAACTCGTGTCTTTGTGTTCCCTCCTCTAGAAAAGATGTACAAATGTTATTCTTGCCATAACTTTAGCATTAGCATGCTTACACCCTGCACCAAAGTCCAGGCTAACAATGCATCTTGTTGCTCAAGAACATTCAAATTCCAAGCCACCTTTGCATGTGCCATTGTGTGATATTTCACTTCGGTAATTGATGAAGAAATGTTAAATAATTTTACAAACTAAACATATTTTAATATATAATTGAATTAAATATTAATTCAATGTCATTAATATAATAGTAGCTAGATTTTATATTATAATATAATTCTAAAGTGTGTGCATATACCCTAATTTTAAAATAATTGTGATGGGTTAATTAATTCTAGTTGAGTTTTAATTAGGGTTTAGATCACTATCCACCTCCTTATAAGGTGAGTTGCAGTCTCCCATCACGTTGTAGTTTGTTATTTTCAATATTCTCTCTAGGACTCACCTGAGGACAAGTGGGCAATGATCCAGCCTATCTCACAATCAGATATCGTGGATGCAACAGAAGGACTAGGTAATTCAAAAACTCTTTATTTTGTTTGTGTAACTATTGTACTCCTCTTTTTGGATTTATGGTTAAATGAGTATTAAATTATTTTATGAATCATAAGTTTCTAACAATTAGTATTAGAGCCAAAAAATCCATATTGATGAGTCAAATTGCGCAAATTGCATTTTGCTATTTTAATTTTACATAGAATGAATCCTTTATATGTTTTAGCCATAATAAATTTGAATAAAATTATGGCGATACTATTTTTAAATTTATTATTTCTTATTTATTTTAATCAGTATGTTGTTAATTTTAATTGAGATTAAATTTTATAATTTTCGAATCTGTTTCAATAACATGAAGAATAATTAAATTTCTAGAAAATTGTTGGATGTTTTCGATGAATTCTGGAAAACTAAAATCACAGAAATATTAGAAACATCTTAGTGAATAAAAACCCTTAAATTAATTTAGATCATAAGCTTTAAATTGATGCTAATGTTGAATGAAAAACAAAATTATAAGGGTTTTTTAGTAGAAAATTAAATACATAATATACGAATAATTTTCTAGAATTTATTGTTGCATTATGTTGTAAATTAAATTAGGATTAATAACCTATTATTTTTGGTTTAAAACTAATGAATCGACTAGGATTAATTTTTAGTTTTTCCAGACCCGAAAAATAGCCCTCAAACCCGAAAAACAAAGCTTCGGGCAAGGAAGAAGAAGCGATAGTAGTGCTGGGCCAAAGCCCAGTCACGGTGCCTGGCGCGTGCAATGCACGTGCCGTATCTGTGCATTTGGCACGTGCACTGCACATCTGGCACGTGCAATGCACATGCCATTATTGTGTGTCAAGCGCATGCACTAAACACACCACATCTGTGCATGTTGTTCTGGGTAACGCCTAATTGCACGATTGGTGTGCTTAATGCATATGTCTAGTTTCATATGTTTTTTTGAGAAAATAAAAATACTATTGTGCTCCACTCTCCGAGCCTGATTTTTTGATAATTTTTTCATAATTTTTTGGAAATAAAATATTTTTCATTATTTTCTATTTTATTTTTTTGAGTATCAATTTAATTGAATTTTAGCTTGAAATTTTTATATATAATCTTTGTTTAATTGTACATTGCACAAAATTTTTTTGGATAATTTACATACTGTATGTATATTTTCATAATTTTATCATTAATATTCAATTAGTTGCTTAATTTATACAATGATTATAATTGCTCATGTTTTGCCTTTAAATTTTATGTAATCAAACTCACTTATCGTGGGTTAATTGCATAAAATTCTTGTAATGTTTTATTTAATATATTGTTGATTAAATTACTATTATGATAATTAAATTTTAGAATAATAAAAATTAGGAGAGTACTATATTATTAAAAATTTTACCCTATCGATATAATTCTATTTGTGTAGTTAGTGGGTAATAACATGAGTGTTAGAATTATTTGTTAGTTTTATAAAATTTTAAATACCCTATTAGTGATAGGTTTTAGGATTTTAGCATATAGTTCTTGTATTATGTTATAATACTTATACCCCATCTTCACTAAGTATCATAGCATTATATTGTAAATAGTTGCATAATTTTGAGGAAAATTTAAGCATGAATTTTATTCAAACATGTTATATTGGTAATTTATGATTAATTTCATAAATTTTAAATAATTTTCCTCAAATTTTGTTCCTATGCAACTGACCTTTGTGAAAATTTTAAATGGGACCAATCATGAGGAATAGATGGAATCCTTGAAACTGTATCTAGCGGTCTCCAATCTTGACCTGGCTTTGCGTGAGGAGGAACCAAAAATCAAGAAGGAGTCAACTCCTACTCAAATGGCACAACATGAAAAATGGACTCATTCCAATAGAGTCTGTCTGATGGTAATTAAGTACATGATGGATAAGACCATAAGATAGAGTATTCCTGATAGTTAGAAGGTAAAAGCATTCCTTGATTTAGTAGCTAAAAAGTATGTTAAGTTTGATAAAGCTGAAAAGGGGCATTACCTGTCTTTATTGGAGAAGACTGTGTATGATGGACTAGGTGGTGTTCGAGAGCATATAATGAAGTTGGTTCATTATTACAGCTAATTGAAAAGTATAAATGTTGATATGGGAGATAGTTACTTAATTTGGCGAGCTTTGAGTCGCTTCCTCCTCAATTTGATGTGCTAAAAACATCTTACAATCCCCAAAAAGAAGAATGGACCATTAATGATATGATCTCTATAGTGAGTCAAGCAAAAGATGATATGAAGAAAATAAAGATACAAAGGGCAAATTTTGTCTCTTATAGCTTAAGTTTTGGAGAAGCAAAGAGGCCCTTCCAGAAGGACAATAAAGGAAAATCTAATCATGAAAGGAAGAAGAATGATATAAGGGAGTAGCAACATAAGCCAAAGAAAGCCACGTTAAAAGGAAATTGTAAATTCTATAAGAAGTATAGGCACAAAAGGGCATATTGCTTTAAATTTAAGAAATGGCTTGAAAAGAAGAAGAAAGATAACCTTCTAGCTCTAGCCTATTTTGAATCCAATAGTATTGAGGTTCCTTCTAACACTTGGTGGCTAGATACTGGTGCCACTATCCATGTCACTAATTGCTTGTAGGCGTTAAGAAATCTGAGGAGGCCAAGTGAGGGTGAAACAACTTTGAGATTAGGAAATGGAGACACAGTGCAAGTTCAACACATAAGAGTCATTTCTTTACATCTATCTATTGGTCATGTTTTAGAATTGAAAAACGTTATTTTTGTACCTTCCATGAGAAGGAATTTGATTTCTATTACTTATTTAAACCAAGATAGATATTCATGTTTATTTGGAAATAATAATTTTAAGTTATATTATGACTTTTGTGTTGTTGGAACTGATACTTTGAATGATGGCTTATATAAAATTGATTTGGATAATACTTTTAAAAATTCCATCAACTCAGTTGTTGAAAATAAAAGACCAAGATTAAATAAAACATCTTCAATGCTTTGGCATAGAAGATTAAGTCACATCTCCAAATAAAAAATGAAACAATTAATAAAAGAAGGAGTTTTACCCTAACTTAACTTCTCATATTTCAGCATCTATGTAGCTTGCATCAAAGGAAAACTAACGGCTAGAGCTAGAAAAGGGAAGAGGACCAGTAAAAAAAGCATTCTGGAGTTAATCCATACTGATGTATGAGGGCTCATCTCACCCAGTACAACGGGAGGCTTCAAGTATTTTATCACCTTCACTGATGATTATTTGAGATTTGGATAGATAGAACTTCTTTCTAAAAAGTTTGAAGCATTAGAAGCCTTCAATAGGTTTAAGGTTACATTTGAACTAAAACTGGGAAAGAAAATCAAATGTGTGCACTCGATAGAGGCGGTGAATTTTATGGCAAATATGATAAAACTGGAAGAAACCCTGGTCCTTTTGCAAAACATTTACAAGAGTGTGGAATAAAAATTAGTTACAATATACCTGGCATACCAGAGCAGAATAGAGTTGTAGAGCGAAGGAACAGAACACTCATGGAGATGGTATGATGTATGATGAGTCATTCCACTTTACTAGAACTTTTGTAGGGTGATGCTTTAAGAACAACTCCATATGTGTTAAATCAAGTTCCAAGCAAATCTATGCCAAAGACTACATATGAGCTAATATATGGAAAGAAGCCTAGCTTGAAACATTTTCATGTTTGGGGCTGCAAAGCTGAAGTTAAACCTTATAACCAACATACTAAAAAACTTGAAGCAAGAACAATTAATGGGTATTTCATTGGCTATTGCATTGGTTTAAGAAGAAGAAGGTTTTATTGCCCATCTCATTCATCAAGAGTTGTTAAGTCAGATCATGCTGTCTACTTCAAGGATAAGTTGGATAGTGGGAGAAAATCACTTCAAATCTCCCTAGGAGAAGAACAAAGCAATGTCTCCCAAATAGCTAATAAACAAAGCGTTGTTCCTCTAATAGTGCCTTCTGAAAAACCATCTCACATAGAATCGCAAATTGATCCAGTCCAACCCATAATTGAACCGATCCAATTGGTGAATGAACCAAATGATAAAATTGAGGAAGTTCCCCTGAGAAGATCATGGAGAACTCATCATCAAGCAATTTCAAATGATTATGTGGTTTATTTGTAAGAACATGACTTTAATGTGAATGATGATTCTGATCCTATTAGCTTCTCATAAGCTATTTCGAGTTCTAATTCCTCATAATGGATTCATGCCATGGAGGATGAAATAAATTCAATGTATAAGAATAATGTATGGGATTTGATAGAACTACCTGAAGGATGTAACTAGTTAGGTGCAAATGAATTTTCAAAACCAAATGGACTACTAAAGGTGAAATTGAAAGATACAAAGTCAGATTAAGGTTACACACAGAAAGAGGGAATAGATTATAAGGATACATTCTCACCAATCTCAACCAAAGACTCATTCTGAGTTATAATGGCTGTAGTAGCACATTTTGATCTTGAGTTACATCAAATGGATGTGAAGACTGCCTTCCTTAATGGTGACCTATCGGAGACAGTTTATATGAAATAACTAGATGACTTCCAAAAGGATGGAAAAGAGCACTTGTTATATAAGTTGAATAAGTTGATATATGGCTTGAAACAAGCATTCAAGCAATGGTATCTCAAATTTCATAAGATTATGTCCTCTCTTGGATTTAAGGAGAATGCAGCAAATCAATGCATCTATTATATGATGAGTGCGGGCAATTTTGTGATCCTTGTGTTATATGTTAATGACATTCTCCTTGCGAGTAATAATGTGAATCTTTTGAACGAGATAAAAATGGTACTGTCATAGAATTTTGATATGAAGGATCTTGGAAATGCATCTTTTGTGCTTGGCATAGAGATCCATCGTGACAGATCACAAGGTTTGCTTGGTTTATCTCAAAAGGCATATATAGATAAAATGCTTAAAAGATTTAACATGGCTTCATGCTCGCATAATGGTACGCCCATTCAAAAGGGTGAAGTGTTTTCCAAAGCCGAATGTCCTTAAAATGATGATAAGAAATCTATAATGAATATGGTCCCATATGCTTCCATTGTTTGTAGCCTAATGTATGCCTAGGTGTGTACACACCCAGATATTGCTTTTGCAATTAGTGTGCTTGGGAGGTACCTAAGTAATCCTGGTCAAAAACACTGGATAGCAGCCAAGAAAGTCATGAGGTACCTATAGGGTACAAAGAATTATATGTTAACTTATAGAAGGTCCAGTGATATGATTTGTACAAGTTATTCATACTCTAACTTTACTAGTTGTCCAGATGATAAGAAATCAACATCTGGACATATCTTTATGCTTGCAGGAGGAGCTGTATCGTGAAAAAGTGTCAAACAATCTTTAACAACAACCTCCACTATGGAAGTAAAGTATGTCACTTGTTATGAAGCCACTCAAGAGGCTATATGTTTAAGGAATTTTATTTCTAAATTCTACTTAGTTGAAAGCATTTCAAAACCCTTAACCATTTATTGCGACAATATTGTTGCTGCTAGCTTCTCTTAAAATAATAAAAGTTCTGCCCATACAAAGTACTTTGATGTGAAATATCAATTTATCAGAGAGAAGAAACGCGAGCATCTTACTCATATTGAACACATTTCGACAGATTGTATGCTTGCAGACCCATTAACCAAAGGCCTAGCTGTATGAATATTTAAAAGACATGTTTTGGATATGGGCCTTATTGAATCTTTTAATGTTTTGGGTTAGTGGGAGTATTTGTGTATTTTGAAACTGAAATTGTACTGATCTCAAGATTTTATAATATTGCTATTTTACCATGTTACAAAGTGCACTTATTTGAATTATGGCAGTATAAGGAGACATTAAGACTTTATCTCAAACTATTGTAAAGCATCTTGGACGGATGTATGGATCATTTTGTATATTTTGATTATGCACACATTTTATTGTTTGGTCTTTTGGAATGGGTATTTCATATATGTATATCTTTTCAACCCTATCAGATGATTAGATATACATTTAATGAAATCTCATATTTGACCTATCGTTGTAATGGTAAGAATTGTATTAATGATGTTGTTTAAATGTGGCCACATATTGTAATTCAAATCATATATTAAAATGTGTTTGTCTAAGTGGGAGATTGTAAAATAATTTTGTGGACTAAACATATTTTAATATATAATTGAATTAAATAATAATTCAATGTCATTAATATAATAATACCTAGACTTTATGTTATAGTATAATTCTAAAGGGTGAACATATACCTAAATTCTAGATTAATTGTGATGGGCCAATTAATCCTAATGAGATTTTAATTAGGGTTTAGATCCCTACCCTCCTCTTTATAAAGTGAGTTGCAGGTTGTTATTTTCAATATTCTCTCTGAGACTCACCTGAGGACGAATGGGCAGTGATATCATGGATGTAGCAGAAGGATTAGGTAATTGAAAAATTTTTTATTTTATTTTTACAATTATTGCACTCCTCTTTATGGATTTATGATTGAATGAGTATTAAATTATTTTGTGAATCATAAATTTCTACAAGAAATACATGCTTTACGCAACACGAAAGCATAGATTTGTGGATTTAACCTGTGGATGCGTTGAATCTCTACTTAATTATGCCTTGTAAGATTTATCAAATCCGTGATCTTTAGTCATTTAATCTAAAATAAAGGCTGAGTTACTTTTTATAAGTTGACAACATCAAACAATAATTTCGGTTACATTTTATGTTTCCATTGAATGAGCAATGTCCTTCAACAAAAAAGAAGGAGGGCATGATATGACAGTATTCATTTGTTCCATGTCTAAGCTAGCAATTACTTATTTAATTAAGAAAAAATTTATTTTCTCTTTCTTAGTGAATGAACTCGCCAGTTTGAGTGCTAGATATTTATATAATGTTCGATATGTCTTCTTTTTTTTTTTTTTTTGGCTATGAAAAAAAGAGAGAGCAGGCATTTGATATGTTATTAATTACTTCAAAGAAAAAGAAATAATTTTTTGGTTGGAAAAAAAAGGAATGAAATAAGGGTGATAATATAAGATATATAAAATTAACAAGATGTGGCTTAGAAAGACAGATATTACAATGCTACATACACGATGCTATAGTAGGATTCCAGTTCAATTTAATTAGAATAACATAGACATAGTTATTCTTTTTAATATATTAAACTCTCAATTTTTGTCTCACAAATTATTTAAAGGGAGACAATGACTAAATTTCATGTCCAGTGAGGCAGAGACTAAATATAGACTAAATTTCAATTTAATTTTCCCTTTGAAAAAATTTGTGGTAAAAGAAATACAAGTCATTAGTATATCATATTTTACATGCAAGTCATCACTATGTGCAACATATATGACTTTTGTTTTATTTTACATTGTGAATGCTACAATTTTAAATTTTAAGTTCCTAAAATTCAACATATATTTACTTTACTAGCTAACTTGACATTGTAAGAATTTTGAACAAGGCATTATATTAATCATTATCATTATCATTTTGAATATTTAAACTTTAATTGTGAATTTTAAAACTTTTATATATTCAAACTATAGAATCTATAAATTTATATAATTTCAGGAAAAATATATATCTTGGGCAAATTTTATCAGCTATTGATGTGTTAGCAACTCATTTATTTTTTTAAAATTGTAGTCACTGACTCGCTGCTATCAATTAATTTATGAAAATTCACCATGACAACTATTACTATTACTAATTAAGAATTAAAATGTCAAGAACAATATTGTCAAAAATTCATGTCTTGTTACTTCTTGGAAAATTGAAACTGTTTACTTAGGAAAGGTTTCTACAGTTCTACAGATCATATAATGATGGATGTTTAAAGATAATTTTCTTTAAATCGGTGAAATAAATCACTTCTCAGCATTAATTATGCCACTCTCCATCAAGAGTAATCCTTTGGTTGGGGGAAGAAACGAAGAAACAAAAGCTTGCAGCTATTTTCTCTGAAACAAAACAGGTTCATTTATTTTAATTTTCATCTAAAATCTTGGCCAAGGTTTTAAATTGTAGTTCGCAACCACAATAACGCTTAATATTGCTATAGTGAATTGCACTGCATCCGTGACTTTCATAATTCTGTAATACAATGGTTGCATTTGCCCACAATTTTGTTAATCATTGCAAGTACAATTGCAATTGACAAGCCTGATCTTGCAACTTCAAAATTTTGTAAGAATTTGGACCATGCATAAAATTAAAACTATGGAGTATGAACAAAATTTGAATTACAAAAAACTTTTGCACATTCTCATTCTAAATGAAAAACTTACAATAATTTATCAAAAAAGTAGTAAACAATTATGGATTGATGTAGGGGCATTGTATTTGAGAAAAAAAAGGCTTGGAGAGTTATATAAAGTTGATACAGACACTTAATTGATGTAAGGACTTTGTCTTTGGAAGAAATTAATTGAAAGGTGATTATGGAAATTTTGTAAGGAATAAACTTGTGGGAAACGGCATTAATAAATTTTACAAAGGATTCAAATGCCCTATTCCACAAGTTTGATCCTTCAATTACATTGTTAAAGACTTTGAAGTCAATGTATGAAATCATTGACTAAAGAAGAGCTTGTTCAAAACGGCATGCACGAAGATAATCACCTTCACAATTAGGTATTATTCAAACTATTTGAAAATTTTGAGCAGATAACTAATTAATTCATTCCCTAAATAGTCTATATAATTTATGAATAGCAGGAACTTAATTTCAATCATCACCGTAAAATGTTGTTATGGTTGTGACAATTCCAAAATCCAGGTGCAACAAGTTGCTCAAGAACTTCTGAATTCTAAGCCACCTCTACATGTGCCACTGTATGACATTTCTATGAATATATATAATAATCATTATCTCTAATAATCATGTCAGTTAAGATTATTAATTCTTGATATTCTAAACATTTTACTTTCAAATAAAGGCTAGTATTTCTATTTAGAATTTACAACCTTACACTATTTTTTTTTGTCATATTTACATTTTGGCTTTAATGAATGATTTCCTCCAATCAAAAACAAGAATTGTTTGTGTATTTTGTATGTACGTAAAATTCTGTTTCAAGCTATTTAAAATGCTCAAATTTTTTTTTTCATTTGTTAGTAAATAGATTCCCCACTTAGAAGCTATTTAAAATATAATGAAGAAATATTTATATATTTAGGAATCAATCTCTCTGGATGGTCATTGTCATTGAAATGTATTACATAATGGATTCGAGCGCTAATCAATTGGAGTCCATCTTATGACTCTAATCCATTAATTATGTTGCTGTGCACTGAGCCTCTCACCTTCAGCAACGGTTTAGTCAATCTCACAAGACAAAACCCGTTGATGGACTTAACATATATATAGGTTTGGATTCAAAAAACTTTGAATGAATCTTATAAAATTTTATATAAGTTCTAAGTACTCCTCAAAAAATATGTTTTACATAAAAAATAGTTAAATAAATTTATGTAACAGTACTTTAAAACTAATTGGTTCTTGATATTATAGAGTTCATGACTAATATTCCCTCTAGAAGCGATTCGTTAAAAAAAAAACGTTGTTTCAGAGTTCAGAATTTGAAAAGTCTTCTTGCTATTCCAATTTTGAAAAGTCTTCTTACAATAGACATTTACTATTCAATCTCCCTAAATGGTCATTGTCTTTGAAATATATTACATAATGAATTCGGGTACTAATCAATTGGAGTGCATCTCATGAGTCTAACTCTAGATATTATATAGTTCATGAATAATATTCCCCCTAGAAGCGATTCCCAAAAAAATAATAGTGTTTGAGTTCAGAATTTTCAAAATTCTTCTTACAATAGATATTTACCAGAAGTTAGAATTATCCTTTTATATCGGAAGCAATAAGTCACTTAAAATGTTGTGCCTTAAATTTGGTGGAATATATTTCAATGTTAATTTAGTAAATTAAAATGTAATTTTTCCAACATGATATGCAGTGATAAGTCCCTATTTTTTTTAAATATAAGATAAATTATAAGACATCTCCTAAAGTTTAACTCAATTATATTTATACAATGAAAGAGCTTCGTTATGGCAAAGGGGGGCTTTGTTTCCAAAATTTTTAGAATCATATATTAGTATCGTGTAATTTTATAATTTTAATTTAAAAAAATTACATAAGTCATTTGATGCCTAAAATATTAGGTCAACTACTATTATATTGATCCCTTTATTTTATAAATACACACTCACTTTATTTGTTTATCTTAAATAGAAGAAGTGAGTGTATGTTTAACATAGAGAAAAGGTTTAAGAGTGAATGCATATAAAAAATGAATGTTAGCGTATATTTATAATTCTAAACACGTGAAACAAATTATAAATAATTATGTTTCACGTGGAATTGCAAATTTTTTTTCACACACCTTTCTATATGTTATGCCAATAGGTCCTTAAATTTTTATACTGCCCCTTTAAACGGAATTTCAAATTAAATTATCTCTAGGATTACATGAGTATTAGATACCAATGTCATATATTATAAATTGTATTTCTCTTTAACTTTTTCTTCAAAAATAAATTACCACATCAAATTACAAACAAATTGAATTTAAATTTGACGTATGTTAGTGTAAAATCGTTTACACAATTAGTGACGAGCAAGATCTCAACAATTTAAATGTAAGAGTAGCTAAACATTTTTATCAATTATAAAAGAATTTTAACCATATTTTTTAGTAATGTGACAACATTTGTTTTATTATTAGAGAACCTTATGACAAATACTTAAAGTACTTAAAGAATTTTATCTAAATTTTGTCCTATTATTCCTTTCTTGAAGACGACAATATGGAATTCACCGTAAATATAATTTGGAAAGAATCAAAGATGGGGGAAACTAAAGGCGAGAATGGGACTTAATATTCAAAAGCTGGGGAGTGATGATGATAAATTAATTATCTAATTTTTCACTTTATAACAAAAATCAAGTGACATGAAATTTCTAGCTAACTTTCAAAGATAACACATAACTTTTCTAATATATACCCACCCCGTCTTTGCAACATATTCCAACCTCAACTTAGAGCTCATCACCGCAGATGTCGTTAGTATTCCTCACCACTGTGCATTGCATATCTATACTTATATAATAATTCTATTAGTGGAGAGATTCCTCACCACTTGTGTAGATTGACTAACCTCCACTGATTGTCGTTGAGCTACAACAATATTCATGGGCCCATCCCTTCATGCTTGAAAACCATGACCAATCTCACTCATTTGTATCTAAACTCAAACCAACTTATTGGTGAGTTGCCTCAACAATTGTGTAGATTGACAAGCATCCAATATTTGGAGCTAGGTAGAAACTATATTCATGGGCCCATCCCTTCATGCCTAGGAACCATGACTAGTCTCACGCTTCTAGATCTAGACTCAAACCAACTTATTAATGAGTTGCTTCATCAATTGTGTAGATTGACAAACCTCCAATATTTGGACTTGGGTAAAAACAATTTTCATAGGACCCATCCTTTCATGATTCAAAACCATGACCAATCTCACTCTTTTGTATCTAAACTCAAATTAACTTATTAGTGAGTTGCCTCGTTAACTATGTAAATTGACAAACCTCTAATATTTGGACTTGGGTAGAACCTATATTCATGGGCCCATCCCTTCATGCCTAGGAATCATGACCAATCTCATGCTTCTGGATCTAGACTCAAACCAACATGTTGATGACTTGCCTCATCAAATGGGTAGATTGACAAACCTCTAATATTTAGGCCTAAGTAGAAACAATATTCATGGGTCCATCCCTTCATGCTTGGGAACCATGACTAATGTCACCTTTTTATATCTAGACTCAAACTAACTTCCTATTAAGTTGCCTCGTCAATTGTGTAAATTGACAAATCTCCAATATTTGGGTTTGAGTAGAAATAATATTCATGGGCCTATCCCTTCATGCTTGGGAACCATAACCAATCTCGCTCTATTGTATCTAGACTCAAATCAACTTACTAGTGAATTGCCTTAACAATTGTGTAGATTAACAAACCTCCAGTATTTAGGCCTAGGTAATAACCATATTCATGGGCCCATCCCTTCATGCTTGGGAACCACGATCAATCTCACTTAGTTGTATCTAGACTTAAACTAAGTTATTGGTGAGTTGTCACATCAATTGTGTAGATTGACAAACCTTTAATATTTGGGCTTAGGTAGAAACAATATTCATGGGCTTATCCCTTCATGCTTGGGAACCATGACCAATCTCACTTAGTTGTATCTAGACTCAAATTAACTTACTAGTGAGTTATCTCATCAACTATGTAGATTGACAAACCTTCAATATTTGAACCTAGGTAGAAATGATATTTATGGGCCCATCCCTTTGTGCTTGAGAACCATGACCAATCTCATGCTTTAGTATCTAAACTCAAACTAACTTGCTGCTTAGTTGCCTCGTCAATTGTGCAAATTGACAAACCTCCAATATTTGAACTTAGGTAGAAATAATGTTCATGGACCCATCCCTTCCAATTTGGGATCCATGATCAATCATATTATTTTGAATCTAAACTCAAACCAATTAACTAGTAAGTTGCCTATTCCTTTCTCAAATCTCATTCAACTCTAGTATCTAGACCTATCCTCCAACAACCTCACTGGTGAACTACCCACCACACTTGAAGGATTGAGAAATTTAAGTTACATGAAGTTAAGTTTCAATAATCTTTTAGACTCAATCCCTTCTACATTAACGAGTTTGAAGAGCTTGAAAACCATGGATCATAGTCATAATATGTTGAGTGGTTCAATTCCTTTCAGTTTAGAGAAATTTCCTGAATTAGCTTATTTGAATCTTAGCCATAACCATATATCTAGTAGCATTCCTATAGGATTTGGACATTTCAGAAATCTATTTGACTTGAATCTCAGTGACAATAATCTTATAGGAAGTATACGTACAGAACTTTTTCCTTTGGGAACCAACCTTTCATTCAACTATTTCGGTGGTTATCTCCCACAACCAACCTATTGCTCTAATTCTAGTGTAGGTGGTTTTCAAGGGACCATTTGCCCCCAAAAAAATACCAATTGTTCTTATCAAGTTTCATCTAACGGTACCCAGGCTAGGGAGCTCATGAAGTTAACTCCTCTCATCGTGGGTATCGTTATCATTTTTGTCATTATTGGCACTTTGATCATTAATCAATTCACGAGAAAGAAAGCTAAACTTGAGGAAAGAGGATTAAAGAATGGTGACTTGTTTTCGATATGGAACTTTTGACATAAAATTGCATAGGAAGATATCATTAAAGCAACAGAAGACTTTGACATAAAGTATTGTATAGGAATGGGTGCTTATGGTAGTGTCTACAAAGCATAACCCCAACTAGTAAAATTGTTGCATTAAAGAAATTACACAAAGTGGAATCTCAAAATCCAACTTTTAACAAAAGTTTCTATAATGAAGTGAGGATTTTGACACAACTCCTTCATAAGAACATTGTGAAGCTTCATGGATTTTGTTTGCATAATCGATGCATGTTTCTCATATATGAATACGTGGAAGGGGGAAGTCTATTTTAGGCATTGAGTAATGATTTTGAAATAAAAGAGTTGGATTGGGGTAAGAGGGAGAATATTATTAAAGGAGTCGCACATGCTTTGTCATATATGCATTATGATTATGCCCTAAAAATTATTCATCGAGACATAACAAGTAGCAACATATTGCTCAATTTGAAGATGGAAGCTCTTATATCAGACTTTGGCAGTGCTAGAGTTCTTAATCCTGATTCTTCAAATCAAACTCTGCCAGTTGGTACTTACGAATATATTGCACTAGGTAAACCTATTTTCCCTTTCAATTTATAAGATTAAAAGAGAAACCACCTCAATGATGAAATTTCTTAATTATTTTATGATTGCAAAACTTACATACATTTTAATTGTGACCCAAAAATGTGATGTTTATAGTTTTGGAATAGTGGCACTAGAAACAATAATGCGAAGGCATTTAGGTGAGCTAATTTCACAATTGTCAACACCATTAGTTTAAAATATAATGTTGAAGGATATCTTGGATCCACGTCTGTCTTCCTTTCTCTAGAAAAGATGCACAAAATGTGGTTCTTGTCGCCACACTAGCATTGGCTTGCCTGCGTTCCACACCAAAATCCAAACCAACAATGCAGCAGGTTGCTCAAGAATTTATGGATTCCAAGCCACCTCTCCGTGTGTTACTAATAATATTTCCATGCAACAGTTGATGAATGAAGAAATATATGCCTTAGGAAACAAAAAAGCATAAATTTGTGGATGGTTTGTGGTAACATTTACTGTAGTTATCATCCCTCATAATTGTCATGTAAAATTTGTTATAGACAGCTTGAGATACTTTCTCATTTTACTCTTAAATAGAGGCTCATGTTTCTATTTACAAGTTAAAACCTTACATGACAATTTTTTTGTAATATTTTGCATTTTGACTGACTGAGCAATTTCCTTCTACATAAAGCAAGAATTGAGCAATTTTTTTAAGCAAGTTTTTGAAGTGATAATTTGTTTGTGCAACACTATTTCAACCGAACTAAAATGCTTATCTTTTTCCAATTACTAACGTATAGATTCGCCACTTAATCAGAATTCTAAAATTATGTTTATATATTTATAAACTTCTTGTATATTGTCAATCTAATTAATTTAAAATAAATTTAAAAGCATGCACCAATCAAGTAATGGCAATATCATAAATATTATTTTGGACTCTCAACTTTATAAGAGATTTTATTTAAAAGACCATTAATTAATCTATGTTTAGCTTTTACCCACTTAAAAATGAAGACATGGTCAAAAATAAATTCATGCATACTCCTAATTTAGGTTAATATTTACATCAAAAGTCTCAAAAGCATTTCTTTAATATCATAATTGAAATTTTAGTTACACAACACAAGCAATAAAATTCCACTCATTCTTAAAGAAACTATTCATTTTAGGACGGTATAAAATTTTCAACAAAAATCATAGATTTTGCAAATGTGTACAAATCTGGAATTCAAAATTGGGTATGAAAGAAAAGATACAATTGATCCAAAACTATTTTCATGAATGCCTTCAAATAATTAAGTTCAGATAGGTGAGAAATCGTGAACAACCAAAAAAATTTCACAACATATTAAAAAGGAATTGGATGCCTACTGGGCCATGATTCTATCCTTTGGAAATACTTGACTGGCACTACACCATCAAAACCTTCTGTCAGTATCACCTTGTTGTCAGAAATGTAAAGCTTCATACCTTCTGAAAAAAAGATCAAAAGGAATGATACAACAATAAGCAGGCTTCTCTTTTACCTCCAACATCATCTAAGAAAGCAGAAGTTGTAACATGAATATAATCAAGTTTTTCAAATTCTATAATACCTTCCAAAGCTTTTCTGACATCTAGGAAGATCAAAACATTAACATCACTCCTCATACCTGCAAAAACGAGGAAAGAAAAACAAGAAAAGAATAAAAAATCAAGTACACAGAAATAAGAAGTCAAAGTTTTGAGAACTACTATAAAAAAATTTAAGTAGCATATGAAAATAAATTACAAGCATGCTACTTCTTAATTTAGAATAAATGAGCTTCAATTGTGTAAAATGCTTCAACGAGTAGTATGATTTCCTTTCAAGAATTTCCCGTGTAGTAGTAACCTAATACATGTTCAGCTACCCCTAATTGGGATTTTGGATGAGTTTTGGGCGTTCTTGTTTAAATTTATTCATAATGCTTCTACCATCTTGGAACCTTTGTTTGCATAAGAAAGAGGTCAGCCAACTCATGTTGGAAATTTCGGTTGGGCTCCACATCTGACCATAATACATAATCTACAGGAAACAATTTTATATTTCTGGTGTTTTTATCTTTCCTTTTATATTCCAAACCGACATGGACATAAACAAGGTAATCGGGTCATAAATCATACCACAAATCAAAAAGCATATTTTATAAATTATGAATTGAATGGAATCAAGAAATAGTAAGATTCATGATTCAACATGAAAATAGCATCATTTTAAGTTATGTATGATAATGTACGGTAAAATGTTCCATAGAGGCCAAAGAATCATAACTCCAACCTAAGAAAAACGCTTCTCTCAATGTTATAAACTCTTATAAATCATTATTATGAAGATTCAAAACTCAAAAGAGGAAAAAGCCCATCATGTTTCCCCACTCATAATTCTAAAAATAAAAATCATGTAGATTCCAAAGAAAACAATAAATCATAAATATGTAATATGATAGTCAAGTTCATATTGGAACATAGGAGGCATTAGGTTTCAAGATAATGGTGGAACTTCAATTTAATTAAAATGAGATTTGGAATAAGAATGCAGTTGAAAGGAATTCATCGGATGTAAATGGTGTTTTTTGTGCTATATATCCCAAAAATTGGATTCGTTTTCGAATGTTTTCCGGTCACAATCTGCAAAAGAACCATTGGATTTGTCAGATGAAACACTTGAATTGCAAAATTCAAGATACTCCATCATGTTTCATCCTATTCTAATCATCATAAAAAAAGATTTACTTCTTGATTCATACTAGTTTCTCTTCAAATTGAATTGTAAGATTTGAACTGAGAGTTATAATAATATCCTAATAACCTTGGAACTGACTTCATATTCCCGAACAAAAAAAAAAAAAGTAATGCTGTAACAAAACAAAAGGGAAATTTTTGAATGGAAAATCTCAGATGCAAGAATCCTATACATTCCATTCTTGCCCACAACATCATATTATTCATGGAATATCATATTACCACTTATGACTTCTCCATCATTTGGTAAGTCCCATGAGAAGTGAACATGCAATCTCTTCATGCGTTTCAGACCACATTCTAGAATTGATCCCAGATTCTTTTTGTATGTTCCATGCACACAAACTGCATATAGTACCAAAGGTCTAAGCATCAGGCAATGAAATGAAAAGGGTAGCAAAATAAAAGAGAATGAATATGTACAAGATGTGGCTTGCAAAGACAAAAGGACAGCATAAAATGATAACCTGGTACTTCTTCAGCTGAAAGAATTGGTTTCAATAAGCTTTCAGTTTCAACAGTCTGCAAATTTTAAAGTAAAAAATCACATCAGAAGAGAAGATGAAAAAAATTGAGTGAAAATTTTTTCCAATAATCAAGTAATTTCAACCAATGAAATAATCAGAAAACTAATCTAATGTATTATTAAAGAAAAATAACTACTGCAATGGAAACAGAACACCAATCATGGCGTATCTGATTGAGAACAGAAACCAGAGAATAGAAAAATGTGGTGGAGAGTCACTATTTATCGCACAATGCACTCCCAACTTGTAATTCTTTTTGCTCAAATCTTTTTGGGTGTTCTGCCTTTCTCAACCACAACACTGCAAGGCATGGAGATAAGGAAAATAAGCACATGCTGGTTAATTATCAATATAATTTCTACTGTTTTCAAAATGTCAAAACTAGTGAGAGCAGAAATGCAATACACTACAACTTCACTGATAATATAACTTGAATTCATTATAAATGTGTAATAATATAAAAAAATGAAGGAAAATACAGTATCCAGATTTCATGACAACTGAAGATAAGCATTGAAGAAGTCATACATAACAATTAACAAGCTTATTTCATGTTTTATCACCATGCAAAGTTTCAATACAATGTATTGATGGAAATGGAGAAAGGGAGAAAGAAAGCATGACAAGAACTATTGGTTACAGTTTCAGTTAATTGTCAATGCAATGGTATCTGAAAGCGAGGAGATACTTTGCCATGCACTGATACTTGAATACAGGGTACATGCTCAATCTGTTCTTTTTTCAAAACTTCCTAAGCAAATTAGGATGTGTAAGGCACTAGTGTTCAACAATAAATAGAAGCAACTTACCACTATTGTGTGGCCTTGGTTTGCATGTATTAACAGCTCTCCATTCTCTTCTCTGAGGCTGAATCGCTACTTATTACCCTTTTGGACAGCCTGGAAAAATCCATCAAGAGAACTTCTAATTAAAGTTTTCAGGCTCTTCATATAAATGACACTTTAACCAGGTCAGTATATCTAAGAAAGTTGAGTCTTACAACAATTTAGTGCAATACAGATAAGAAAAAAGATTGAATCAAAACTCTGACATTATGAGTAGGCTAAATTTTACCAAATAAATAGCCATCATGTAAATTTAATACATACTTAATTTATAGTGCAACATGCAGCTGAACAACTAATCAGATGATTCTCATAAATTTTACAAAAGACAGGTTTCAGACTTGTCAGTAATGTATATGACATGATCACAATAGTACTCCCTCAACTACCCACTTAAAAATGCTATCAGTATCCTAATCCCCACCCTTACATTAGTTTTTATGCCCCTACATTACCACTCTGAATAAACCAAACAGCCATTAAATTTAGAGTTCCAACCAATAACTTAAATGTGGAGTGCAATGCAAAGATAAATAAATAAGCAAATTGAACAATTGTGAACAGACATAGTATGGAAGAACAACTTGGCAACAGATGTAATTGCAAATAGAACATCTGCGTGATAATACATCTCAGTTATGTGAATGTATTGACATAATATAGAAGAACAACTCTTGGATTTTGACTCCTTCCCATATTTAAAATATACTATAACAACCAAATTGAAAAGTGTCAAATCTAACTATGATCAATGTGAATTGAGTTTGGTTTTCATTGCTCTTCAATTTGCTGAATGCTCCTTGAAAGTTTCACACAAAAATCAGATTAACAGAGAAATGACAATGTCATAAAAGGTGGTATGAGCATGAGTAGAGACAGGAAAAAAAAATCAACTGACCACCCTAACTTTATCAATAGTGGGCGATCTTAATGGAATATTAGCAAATGTCTTCATATTCAGCTTAAATAGATCATTAAGCTTTACATAACCATCACCCCGCATATACAGATTCAATTCAGAAGCCTTATGACGTAGAATCCGTGTCTGGCAAATGTCAGAACATCAGTATAGTTCAACACGGATCAAAAACACAACAGATCTCGGTCATGATATCGACGTTGTTCAGGACTTGCAAAAAAGCCAAGTACTATTATAATACTGTCTCAAGGTCTATTCCACTGCTAATATGGTCAGCAGAACACAAAAATTTCAATAATTTGCCCAGAAGATTCATGTGATAAAGTATATATTGACCAGTTATCAGAAAACATATAATTTGTCAAAACTCCATCCTGGCACAAAAGAGGAATATAAATATCGACTCCCACATTCATGAGAATGATACCTATTGAAGGTTGAAATTTGAAAACAGGAAATACCAAGATAAATAACATGATAAGAGTCTAGTGATGCTTACAAGAGCCCACCAAGAGCATCAATTTTATCTTTTCCCCAGTCACTCGCTCCTCCTCCTCTATTGCCACCAACTCCTCTTGTTCGTTCTCTATCGTTTCTCATCTAGGAATCCCTTCCGTTGCCACTACTGCCCACAAAAAACAGTAAACATTACGAAATCCATAAAAGTTTCACCTTGAACAGCTGTAAGCAAAATTTATTACCGTATGCAAACTATTTCGGTCCATTATTAGGAAAACACAAGCAAAATTGGAGCCTTACTTAACGCGGTCAAAACAATCATTAATTATAAAATTAAAAACAATAAAAAATCGTTAAATTTCCCGACGATTGGGAACTGACAACACCGACCAACCTCCGGCTGGATTAAGCATAAGAAGAGAAAGAAGAGGTTTTGATGCTGCTGTCCTTGTCGGCTTTCTCCATCAGAGGTAAGTAAGGATTTAAATTGCAGTTGTAATTGTAGTTGCATCGCGATGTGGACAGATAAAAAAAAATACGTTCATAACAGTTTAAAATTATGAAAAATCATGAATGCGACTTGTCCCGAAAATATAATATTATGATCACGGATCCTTTTTTAAATCCTAGAGGTAATACAGAAGGTCTGCGGATGAGAGAGGGAGATACGGCGGGGACGCTTGCCAGCAAAAGACGGCAGTAGCGGGAAATAAGAATGCTGCTATTGGAGACTGAAGCAAATATGGAGAGATTGAATGCTACAATAAGCCCGCAACGAATGCCGGAAGAGCTGGTGACGGAAGAAGATTGCGTACAGACGGAATTTCCTAATTTACCCCATGAGATTTTGTTAGTTTGCCAATTACTGCTTCTGGCAAAATAACTGTAACACTGCTTAATACAGATCGAATATATATATATATATATAATTTTGTGATGTAATTATTCTTCCAAAGTTAAAGTTTTTTATATGGATTTAAATTTGATTCACTAGTAAAAAAAATTATATTAGTATAAAAATTTTAATAGTGTAAAATCATTTATGCCGATGATATATTAAATTTAAATTCTTTTTATATTTACAGTACTTAGAATATATTTGATAATATTGAAATCTTTAGCATTGAATATATTAAGTTTAAAATTTATGGCATTTGAAATAATACTAATCTTAGGCATCAATTGATTTTGATTGCTTGAGAATTTATTGTGCTAAATAATGAAAATATTTAATATTCCAAGATTATCCTTAAAGGATAAAATAAAATGATATATAAATAATGTTATAAAAATAGTTATCCTATAAATAAGTGCTATGATAAAAAATTAGCAAGAGGAGTCATATGTGCGTTTTGGTTGAGCCAATTCAGCACTTTGGTGCTTATCTTCCTTTCCTGTTGTGATAAATCAAATGTGCTAAATAAAATTTTCAATCTAAATTGGTTCAGTTCAACATTGAAAGTTAATTTCGAAACACGGCCTTAAAGTCTCTACAAATTTACATATATTTTACATAATATTTTATATTTCATTATAGGATAGAACAAATGTATTAATTTTATAAACATTATAATAAAAAAAATTCATAACTCATCCAAAATTAAGAGTGATAAGTATACTAGAAGGGAGTATCCTCCTTATATTAGAAGTGAAACTCTTCCTCATACTTCCTTATCTTTTCCAAAAATTTGCACTAGAATCTTGTAACTTTAATGGAAAATTTTTATACTTATACAATTTCTGTTCATAAAACTATATTTTTTATAGAACGAGAACTGGAGAGAATTTGCAAGTTGTAATACAATATTTTTTCTTCATCTTTAAAGGCATGTAGTCTATTTATAGAGAAAAAGATGATAAAACAACTTTGGCTAGCTTTAAGTCATCTTTTCTTTGATTCCAAGTTGTCTTAGGCTCCAAATTTGAATTTAGGTTCTAAATTTGAAATTTAAACTTTTAGTTTCAAAGCATTTTAGACTTTAAGATTTGAAATTTAAACTTTTGGCTTCAAGGCTCTTTTATGCTCTAAAATTTTGAATTTTGAGAAATGACTCCATAAAATATTAGCTTACTTTGAAAACTTTTTTAAATATCACATGACCTAAATATTTCATGTTTATATTGTATATGTTATATTTCAACCTTTTTTTTCACTTTTTTCTTGAATTTCACCTAGGATAGCAATTACACTATTATTTTGCTAAAATTGAATTTTCTTTTAGGAATTTGATCTATCTTGCCTATACTACACGGGTACTATTTGAAATTGTTCATCTAACTATAAAAAAGGTGTCACAATAACTTATATAATTTTTCATTAATTTTAGCACATGTTAAATAATTTGAAATTTTGAAATTCTCTCTCATTTTGATTTTTATACTCTTATCTAATCAAAAGCTCAAAATGATTAATAAATATTGACCATTGGATTTAGTCATATTTTCTTTGAAAAATAAATGTTATACTGTAGCTAATAAGATTATTACTTGAAAAGCAAGTTTGTCATTTTCAAAATAGAAATAAATGGGAAATTCAAAAATACTTTTGTGAAACTAATTGGGCTTTTGCATATATTTGATGGGTTTGATAATCATACTCCGTTAATTTTGAACTTAAATAAGTTGGATATATTATAATAATAATAATAATTAAACTAATAATCCCAAGTTCCAACTTATATTTGTAAATTAATTTATAAATTTAATTTATTTTTCATTTGTTTCCTTAATAGCAACATATTGCTTAACTCAAAGATGGAGGCTTTTGTATCATATTTTGGCACTACTAGAGTTCTTAATCCTGATATTTCAAATCAAACTTTTTTTATTGGAATTTATGAATATTCATAAAAGATACAAACTTGCATAGATCAAAATTATAAAATACATGATTTCAAAAAATAAATAGCATACCTATATTCACCATAACGAATATGAATAAATTGATAAACAAATGTTTGATCTTCCCTACCTTCTCTATGAGTTTATAGCCGATAGGGCATTAGGATTCACAAAATATTTTGTGATTATAGATAGAACACAAAGTGGTTAAAGGGACCTAACCTAATTAAATAAAAAACCCTATTGGGCTCTCCTATCAAAAGCCCAATAGATTAAAGGTCTACACTTACTGCAAAACACATCAGCCCACTAGGCATTTTTAGTTCATAAAATTGATCATAAAAAATGGACTTAAAACCATAACTCTAGAATCAGACTCAGCCCATTTTAAATAAAATAAAATAAAAAATCCAATTAAAGGTAGTCCAAAAATATTTTTACATTCTCCCACTTGGACAACATTAATTGTAATTAATTTATTTTATAAAATATTTTATTTTGAAAAAATGACTCTTGGGTTAAGGACTAATTTTTAAATACATGTGGCCACAATTTTAAAAATACACCATCCTAAAAATAAATGCCTAAAAATTTGACTAAGCCTATATAACTAATGATATCAAATCATAGTGGCAGTTACATTCTTTATTAATGTAAGACCTTCCATGGTTACAAAATATCATGAACTATATATACTTAGTCACTGATATCATAGTGTAGCATGAAAGATGGCATCAAAAAATTGTGATCAAATCATGCTTATCTTTCATGTCAATCCTCGATGATTTCTCTAATAAATTCACATAGCACAAGAAATCAATTGGCAACATACAAAGCCAGATCGTCTCACAAATCCTAAAATGATGTCAATTTTGAGAGAAATAATTAAGCTCAAGAACTAATGACTAACACCGAGCCTTAACCCTCACAAAAATTATAACAATATTGGCACATTATAATCAAATAATGCATGTATCAATAAAATAACATAAATTCATAATCAATATACCAAAAAGTATAGGTAAAGATATAAGAAAGGAACATATCAAAAATTACATGAAAGAAAGTTATAAAATAAAAACAACTCTCACTAGCCAAAGACATCAAAAGAACCCACAATTCCCATGTTCTCAGCATGCTTTTGAAAAATTGTAAACCTAAGTCCTTTAGTCATAGGATCCGCTAGCATAGTATCTGTATGAATGTGCTCTACAACTATATCTCCTTTTTCCACAAGATCTCTGATTGTGAGGTATTTCAACTCCAAATGCTTAGATCCACTAGAACTTTTATTGTTTTTAGTGAAGAAAATCGCAGCACTATTATCACAATAAATTTTCAATGGTTTAGCAATAGAACCAACAATCTGTGATCCTAAAATGAAAATTTTCAACCAAATAGCTTGCGAAATAGCAATGTAACAAGCAACGAATTCTGCTTGCATGGTGGAAGAAGTTATCAATGTCTGCTTGGCATTTTTCTAGGATATAGCACCTCCAGCCATCATGAAGATGTAACCTGAAGTAGATTTCATATCATCGAAACATCCATCGAAATCTGAGTCTGAATGCCCAATTACGTCCAAGTTATCAACCTTCCTATAAATGAACATATAACTTTTAGTTTTCTGCAAGTATCTCATAGCCTTCTTAGTAGCACACCAATGATCTCTTCCAAGGTTAGATAAATACCTACCAAAAACACTAACCATAAAAGTCAAATCTAGTTTGGTGCAAACTTGAGCATACATTAAACTTCCAATGGCACTTGCGTAAGGAACATTTTGCATTGACTATTTCTCTATCTCATTTAGCGGGCACTACATGTTGCTAAACTTGTCACCTTTCACAACTGTAACATCCTCGGGTTTACAATTCTGTATTTCAAATCTTTCAAGAATCCTATCAATATATGTCTTTTGAGACAATCCTAATAAGTTACAAGTTCTGTCCCTAAGAATCTGAATACCTAAAATAAATAATGCCTCACCAAGATCCTTCATATCAAAAGCTCTAGACAATATTTGTTTGGTATCATGTAGCAAAGCTAGACTATTGCTCACTAATAGAATATCATCAACATACAAGACAAGAAAAATAAAGTTATTCCCACTAACCTTGAGATAAATATACTAGTTAACTTTATTTTTTGTGAAACCCATAGATGTAATCAACTCATCAAACTTCAAATACAATTGCCAAGATTCTTGTTTCAAACCATATATTGATTTTCGCTGCTTGCAGACCAAACGTTCAAATCCATTTATCTAAAACCCCTCAATTTGTTTCATGTATACATTTTCCATAAGTTCACCATTTAGAAAGGCTCTTTTAACTTCCATCTGGTGAAACTCCAAATCAAAATGTGCAACTAAGGCCATAATAATTCTAAATGAGTCTTTAGTAGATACTGGTGAGAAGGTCTCAAAGTAGTCAATTCCCTCTCTTTAAGTAAAACCTTTAGCCACTAATCTTGCTTTAAATCATTCAATTCTACCAAATGAATCTTTCTTAGTCTTATATACCCATTTGCAGCTAATTGCTTTACAATTTTGCGGAAGCTTAATAATTTCCCACACTTCATTCTTAATAATAAACTGAATTTCTTCATTCATAGCATTCAACCATAAATTAGACTGTTGATTGTTCATTGCTTGACTGTATGAAGTTGGATTAACAATATCTCTAATGTTATATTCACTCTCACCAAGATAGATATAATAATCATTTGAAATTATTGCCCTTATTTGTCTAACTAACCTTCTAATAGGGATCTACTCTACAGGTTGAATAGGTTGTATAATTTGGTCATACTCTACATTTTAATCATTTTGTATCTCAACAAGAATAGATGGAGGTACAATAGCCTGACTAGGTAAAATTAGTGGAATGGTAATGGAAGCTAGATCATTTTGTGTTTCAAGGTGCCCTAAATTTGGTGACAAATTAGCAACATCAAGCTCAAGAAATTTTGCAATCATGAACTTAACTATTTTTATACCTCTTGTAGGGAAATAAAACTTGTATCCTTTTGCACGATATGAACACCCTATGAAGTAACAACGAATAGATCTTGGATTAAGTTTCATCAATAATGGATCATAAATTTTCACTTCAAAAGGATAGCCCCAAACTTAAAAATGATTAAAGCTAGGTTTTCTGCCGGTATAAAGCTCAAATGGTGTTTTAGATACTAATTTGCTAGGAACGCGGTTAAGAATGTACAAAGCAATTTTAATAGCCTTACCCCAAAGAAATTTAGGTAAATTTATTCCACTCATCACGCTCCTTATCATGTCTTTAAGAGTTCGATTGCACCTTTCAGCAATGCCATTTTACTTAGGACTACTAGGCATGGTATATTGTGAAATAATTCCATAATCTTGTAAAAACCTGGCAAACGGTCCTATGTATTGCCTAGACATATCTTGTTTACCATAATATTCACCTCCTCAGACAAATCTTACAATCTTAATGACTTTTCTCAATTATTTTTCAACCTCAATTTTGAAAATTTTGAATTTCTCAAGTACATCAGATTTTTCTTTTATCAAATAAAGATAGCTATATTGAGAAAAGTCATCAATGAATGTAACAAAATAACAACAACCACAAATAGTGGGAGAGTATGGTTCAAATATATCAATATGAATAATCTCTAAAAGATTAGAACTATGAGTAACACCTTTCTTCTTAGTCTTAGTTAACTTGCCCCTAATACATCTTACACATATGTCCATATCATCAAAATTTAGGGAAGGAAGAATATTCTCTTTAATTAACCTCTTCACTCATTCCCTAGATATATGTTCTGATCTCCTATGCCATAAAATTGATGATGTTTCCTTAACTCTAGGTCTTTTTGAAATCACATTTTCAACATTCAAAGAAGTATAAAGACTATCAAAGGCTAAAAGTAACCTATATAAACCATTATCAAGAACACCAAAACTAATGGACTTAGAATGCAATGAAATATTAACTTTTTCATTTCTAAAAATAAATCTATATCCAAGCCTATCCAAAAGAGAAATTGAAATTAAATTACGTCTAAAACTAGGAATGTAAAAGACATCATTCAATGTAATCTCAATAGAGTTTTCTAAACATAAAATAACATCTCCTATGTATTCAACTGCAACTTCAAGATCACTTCCTACTCTAAGCTTGGACTCTCTCTCACTTGGTTTCCTCTTACTTACGAACTTCTGCAAGGTAATTGCAACATGAGTTGTAGAACCACCATTAAACCACCAAGAATCTATAGGGATATTAACTAAATTTGATTCAAAGCAAGCTAAGAATAGGAGTTTACCATTCTCATTTCCCTTTTTCTTTTCTAACCAAGACTTAAATCTATACAATCATTCCTCTTATGACCTTTTCTTATAACAATGATAGTACTCCACATTCTTATGAATAGAACCTGTAAGGCCTCCTACTTATGATTTATAATCGGTATTATTATTATTACCATGTTTGTGGGCCTCTTGAGATTTAGAAAAATTGTTCCTTGGAGCATGCAATTTAGGTTTCTTCTTCTTATGGGTTGGGCTTTTGCTGGGTAAGGATTTTAGTTAGGTCAAAAAACTTATTTCTTTCTTTTCTTTCCTTAATTTTTCTTCCTCAACAACACACTTAGTGAGGAGTTCATTAATGGTCCAGGGTGTGTTCAAGGTATTATAGGCTATCTTGATTTGATTGAATTCTGGAGGTACGGAATTCAAAGCATGTGGGATAAGAAAGGTATCTGGCAATTCAATTTTTAAGTTCTTCAATTGAGTTTAGAGGTGAATCATCTTGATAATAAACTCTCTTACACCACTAATGTTATCATATTTCATGGTCATTAGTTCCTTCATCAGGCATCCAGATTCAGCATTATCAGATACTTGATACCTTTGCCTTATAACATCTATAAATTCTTTGGCCTTGGTTGCATCTATCAATCTACCCAGTGAATGTTCAGGTACAAATCTCTTAATTGCAATGAGACTGAGCCTATTAGATCTCACCCACTTTGCATAGTAGTTCTTTTGCTCTTGAGTACTTTCAAGAGTGAGTACTGGCGGTTTTGGCTCATGTAAAGCTAAATCAAGATCTATAATACTAAGAGTAAAATCTATACTCTACTTCCACCTCTTATAATTTGTACCATTTAATAATTCAATAGTTGCAGTGTTATTGTTCATTGCAAAAGAGACTGTGAAAGAACAATTAAAGATGTAATATATTAGTTCTGGACATTTTAAATTTATCCATAACCACATTTAAGAGTATATGAAATATCACTACATTCTCCCATTTAGGCAGAGAATATAGTATGTAAAAGATCCTCCTAAAAATTGAAGCAAACTAAGATAATATATTATTATTACAAAACTACCTTCTTTAAGCAGGTAAAATTTATAATAATAAAATAAATTCAAAAATAATATTTTATTTTAATAAATCAATTTCTAATCATATCACATAATAACCCCCTTTGGGTAAGTCATTATATGAAATAATTAAAAATATTAATAAGCTCATTTTTAGTTATAACACATACTTCTTCCCTTTGGACAGGTAATTATGTGCAATAATTAAAAATTAATCCCACAAATTTTATCAATAATTCGAAGACTTATAAATCAAAATAAATAATTTTACTTTGCTTATAATTATCTATTTCAACCCATAAGTCTCCCAAAAGAATCAGGATATTTAAATGAAGCCCAAAACCATAAATTAAAATAAAATATAACTAGCTCATTAAGGGATGCTAAACAATATGCACAAATACTGCTCATAAAAAAATCATATTGTATCAAAAACACAATCTCAATATATATATTTGGTATAAATCAAAAGGATTTGAATTTTCCTAATTTTTCTCCTATTTCATTTGAGAGAGTAAGTATTTAAGATTGTAATTTTGGGAGAGTAAAATACACTAATATAATATATGAAAAAATGTTAATTTTTCAGAATTATTATTATTTTATTTTATTTTATTTATTTTTTATTATTTTTTATCTTAAGAAAATATGAATACATAACAAATATTTATCATAACCCAAAAACATATATATTATGTATAAAAAAAAAAGGGTGCGTGTTTGACTCTTCGACGGTTTTTGTCCGACCCAAAAAATATATATATCGTAACCCATATCATGACCCGTGGGCACACGCACACTGCGTGTGCGTGGCTCACGCATGTGTGACGCAGCTGGTGTTTCGCATCTTCGAATTGAAGATGCCAGCAGCTGGAGGAATACCAAGATCAATACATGGCATGGATCTGGGCAGAGATGCAACTTTTCAATGATTTTCGGCCAGAGAAAATAAAATAAAATAATAAAAAGTGTAGTAAACAGTAACAAATAAAAACAAATCACATTATACTATATCCAGAAAAATTAAATTGAAAGCCATAATACTCAAAATCATACGATTTTTTATATTCCCATAATAATTTTATAAGAATAGAATATCATAATTTTCAGAAAATAACTACATAAATAATAGATTAGATGAAAGTAATCAATAAAATAAATAATAATCTTAAAAAAATTAAAATAGATTATAATAATCACCTTAGAATATAAATCATACAAAGATAATATGTATTTTAATTTTCAATCTATTGTAAGTGGCTCTAATACCAAATATAAGCTAAAAATTATTCATACAAGATACAAATTTACATAAATCAAGAATATAAAATATATGATTTTAGAAAATAGATAGCGTACATATATTTGCTATAACGAATATGAATAAATTGATAAATAAAAGTTTGATTTTTCCTATTTTCTCTACGAGTTTGCAGCTGATGGGATACTAGGATTCATAAAGTATTTGGTGGTTATGAATAGAGTATAAAATGGTTAGAGAGACCTGACTTGATTAAATAAAAATCCCTACTGGACTCTTCCATCAAAAATCCAGTTAGTTAAAGTTCTACGCTTACTATAGAATATATCAGCCCACCAGGCATTTTTAGTCCATAAATTTGATCATAAAAATTAAACTTAAAACTATAACTCTTGAATCAAACTCAGCCTATTTTAAATAAATTAAAATAAAAGATCCAATCAATAGTAGTTCAAAAATATTTTTACATATATTACCCTAGGTAAATCTATTTTCACTTTCAATTTGTGATAGTGAAAGAGAAACAATTCTAATGATGAAATTTCTTAATTTTTTTTATAATTACAGAACTTGAATTACACTTTGATTGTAACCTAAAAATGTGATGTTTATAACTTTGGAATAGTGGCACTAGAAATAATAATGGGAAGATATCCAAGAGAGTTAGTTTCCTTATTGACAACACCATCCAGCCAAAATGTATTGCTAAAAGATGTCTTGGGCTCGTGTCTCTACACTCCCTTCTTTAGAAAAGATGTACAAAATATTGTTTTGGTTGTAACACTGGCTTTAGCATGCCTACGACCCACACCAAAATCCAGGCCGTCAGTGCAACAAGTTACTTAAGAACTTATCGGTTCCAAGCCATCTTTACATGTGCCAGTGTATGATATATCAATGCAGCAGTTGATGAAGGAAGAAATATATGCTTTAAACAACATAAAAGCATAAAATATGTCTATGCATGTTTTGTGATAAGATTCATTCAGAATGTCATTATCCATGATAATTATGTCACGTAAGATTAATATAGCTTAATATCCTAAACATTTTATTTTTAAATAAAGGCTTGTGCTTCTATCTAGAAGTTGGAGCTTTACCAAATAAATTTTTTTGGTCATATTTTACATTTTGGCTTCATGGACAATTTCCTTCAACCAAAAACCAAAATTGTTAAAGTAATATTTTCTTTGCGCAATTCTGTTTCATCAGGCTATTTAAAACGCTCATTGTTTTTTATGTATTAATGAAAGGATCCGCCTCATAGAATTCTTGCATTATAATTTATTGTTTATAAAATTTTTGACGTCTTTGTAATTAATTGAAAGTTAAAATTTAAAAGCAAATCAATCTAGTACCAGCAAAATCAGGGAATTGTAATGGACTCTCAACTATGTATCAAATTTTATTTTAAAAACTCAGTCAATTAGCTTATAATTTGCCCACCTCTACTTAAAAATTCATTTAAAGGACTTATTTAATTCGTAACTACTTCACCTGATATTAGTTAAAAGACCGAAAAAGGTATATTCAACTCGTAGCTACTAAAAAAATGAAGAGATCAGCAAGAGTATATTCATGCACGCTTCTAATTTACATTGGCATTGAGACAAAAAGTATCAAGTGCATTTGTTCAATTTTAGAATTTAAAATAAGTTGCACAACACGAGATGGATAATTTTTAAGGATTTAGATCTGATTAATAGCTTTGCAAATTAACCACTTATATGTTGCTATATTAATAAAAATTATTAAAAAATTTTATTACCATTATATTTTTAATGATATGTCTTATTTTCATTTACTAATTATTGATAGTGCAAAATATTTATATTCATAATGAATCAAATATAAATTTAAAACTATCCATCTATAAAATGTATAATTTTTTTGAAACAAATTAAAATCTTAAAAAAATCATTGAAATATTTACTGATCTGTAACTAAAATTTGGGCATTAAAAAAACTCAGAAGGACAACAGTTTCAACAAAACTACTTTCATGAATGCCTTAACATAATTAAGTTCACAGGGAACAAAAATCTCAAAATCGAGACTTAATTAATGCAAAAATACATTAAAGATGTCTATTGGGCCAATGGGCCATGATTTAATATTTTGGAAATACTTGAGTGGCACCACTCATCAGAACCTTCTGCAAGATAAGTTTATGCTTCGTTCCTTCTGAAATAATAGGAAAGTGAATAATAACAACAAGGTTTTAGTTGGATCAGGATTTAAATTGTGGTTGTAATCGTGATCATAGTCACAGTATTGCTACCATGGGGATAAATATGAAAAAAATGTGATCATAGCTACCAAAAATTGCAAAAAATCATAAATGCAGTCAGGTTTGAAACCGTAATGCTGCAAATAATATCACAGTTACAGACTATTTTTTAAATCTTAAGTTGCGATCATGGATCTAATTTTATTGTCATTAGTAAAATTATAGATAAATATAAAAAAAATACAACTATTGCAGTAAGAAATTGCCAAAAAAAAAAAAAGTAGATACGATGAAGTCCGTAATCACAATATCATAGTAACATATCACAATTTTAATCCTTGAATAACAATAATTAGACTAGTCTTGTAGTCTCCGTTTTCTACATGGAAAAAATATTTCATAAAAAAAAAAATCTATGTGCTTACAAAGGAGATTCATGATCTTTATATATCTTATAACTATTTTAGCATATGCCACAATGTGCAGCAAGAGATAATCGAATCATACTTCAAGATGTAAAGACAAAGCATAGAGGTAGATCGGTCTTTCAATGCAGATGTTATCATATTAGGCAAGGTTTTATTGTCAGAGGAGGGATATTTTTCCATCCAGGGGCAATGTCTTCTACAATAGTGTTAGTTCTTGCTTTGCGTCAACTTCTTCAGATACTTTTATTCAAATTGTCACCAAAGATAACAATTTGAAGAAAAGTCTGGATGACTGGAGCAAAACTCATCTATGGCAGCTCAGGAATTCAGTGAAAGAGTTATTCTTTTGCTAAGAGGATATGAAGGGATGGCGGTCAATAGGCGGTATTTCTGTCTTATATAGGTTTGTCCCTGTTCTGGTGGGACATAAAAAGAATAAAATAAAATGAATTTACCAATTTCATCTTTAAAATTGTAAGACACTAATAAAATAATTTTTTTAATTATATTAAATAATCAATTTCATTTTTAAATTATAATCTATACAGATAATTTCATCATTCCTTATAAGTCTGTATAAATATTTTTATCCTTAAATATCTATATGAAGGGATGAAATTAACTATTTAATACAATTCAAAGACTATTTTATCAGTATATTATAACCTATATTAGCCATTTAATATGGTAAATATTATTCAGCATTAAAACTTGAACCTTTAAAGAAATTGGTGAAATTTCAGGCAAGATTTCTCTCAGTGCTCTCATTCCAGATGAAATTAGATTACATATCTAAATCACAGGGTTGGAAAAAAAAAAAAAAAAAAACCTTAGCCAGCTGGCTAGGGATCACCTTGTAAAATTAGTTAAAGTCATTGGACAAATTATAATCTTCAATATGCTCAGAAACATGACAACGTAATCAGTAACAACAGCTTCATTAGCTAACATTGACACCAGACATATTGGAAGGAAAACAAAATCAGATGATGATTCCTGCTTGGACCCCTCTGATATAAGCTACAAACTCATGATCAATTAATCTTTAAGGTTTTTTATGATAAACGAGTAAACGAAGATTTAAGACCGAGTGCTAAAAAGTGCTTCTTCTTGAATTCTTAACTTTATTGCACTTGCTTTATCGTTCTGAGCCATACATGAAGATGCTTTTGAAATGAACGATATTCTTCTTGTTTCTTTGCAACTTTGCTCATTCAGTGATGGATTGTATTGCAGGTTTTTATTTACTGTTTGTTAAGCGAGAAAATCAACTTTATTCTTCTTGGAAGAAATTACCATGTCCTGAACATGCTATGCATTTGACCTTTGTTGTCATTCATAAACACAATTTAGGGTCTTCCAAATCTTATAGAGAAAATGGATCTTGTAAATATAATTTTTTTGCATATATTTTTTCAGACGATATAGGTTTCCATTTTTGTTGGAATAAGAAGAGGAAAATTATATATTTTTAAAAATTTATAAAAAGTCGTAACTTTTTTTAAAGAAAAATCTTTAAAATCATTATCATGATGTGGCATTTTTTATGGATGAGATTATAATTTTCTACCTTCATATTCGATGCAAATAAATATAAAATTTTTATTTTTATGAATATATATTTATTACAAATTTATTTTTATACAATTGCATATATTTAAAAAAATTATTAGAAGAAATTAGTTATTCTTTGTACATCAAACATTGAAAAAAAAATTTACACATCAAACGATAAAAAGTCAATCTATTTTTTAAAAATATACTTTTTTAGGAAAGAATTTTTTAAATTCCATTTTCCCTTGAAGCAAGCGGAGTCTTAATATTTAAAAGCATGCAAGTGATGATGACAAATTGATTACCCAATCTTTTCGTTTTATAATACATGAAACATGGGACTCTGGGTAAGAACACAGGCCTTTACTCTATATATATATATATATATATATATATATATATATATATATATATATATCTCCCTTCTTTGCAAGGATCTTAACTTCAACAACTTAGAGCTCTCATCAACACATGGCTTTATTTTTCAACATTTCCATTTTGATTGATGCACGATAAATTGAAAGACATTAGTCAACTATCCTCCATCCCACTTATTAACTCTATTAGCATCCCAATCGTCACCAGCAACAATTAACTTAATGACGTGTAAATAATCCTTGAAAAATATCAATTTCGAGTATCTGAGTATCGGATATAGTGATTGTAGCATAGAGAGACCGATTCTTTTTGTTAGGACTACTTCCTAAAATTGTTAATAATTTTAACAATGCACGGAAGTAACATGTCCTCACAAACTCAGACAGCATCGCTTTCTTTTTGCTACGGATGGAGACTTGCCTCTATCTGTCCTGTGGCTCTTCATGAAGTCCCTCGCCATGAAGCCAATGTTACTTTATCTTCCTTTCTTAATTACCACTACACTTAAAACAATAGGAAAAAAAATAGATAAAAGAAACAATGACACTTGTATGATGAAATAAATTTTTTTATTATTTATACAATAAAAAAATATTTAATAACCATGTTAACAACATATTGAATAAGACAACACTTACTAGAAAATCAAAAATTAAAAATTTTTAAAAATAAGGATAAATTAAAAATAATTTTTAATTCATAATTATTTATTCATTTAATTATTATTGAGAATTATTATATTATTTTTTACATTTAAAAAGTACATGTGATGTTTAAAAAAATTGTCGAGAACTATAATATTATACTTTATTGTTTTTAAAAGTACGTCTAGCATTTTAAAATAGCATTAATTTTACTGTACAAAATCAAATCAAAGTTTTGAAAGTGCAGTTAGCATTTTTAGAATAGCCTTGATTCTACTGTATAAGATCAAATCAAATCCTGTTACACATGTATACTGTAAAATCATTTTTCTTTTTCAATAATGAAAGGTAAAAATTTGGACTGAAAACAAACAAATTCAATGGCACTATCATTAAAAAAATGAAGTTCTATTATTTATAAAATAAAATTTAATATAAGTATAAATTAATTTTATGTATGAAGTTCTCCATTGGTAATGATTCTTTCTAATATATGAAAATTATTGGCGATAACTAAGAGCATTTCAAACATAAACTCTATTTTTTCATTCTCTTTCAACTTGAATATTTCATATTCATGTACAAACATATCTTAGTTTCTTTCATTTGATTAGAGCCTTCGTAGGTCACTTCAAGTTTATCCCACATTGCCTTTGCAGAAGTATATATAGAGATCTTTTTAAATTTACTAAGTGTTACAGCACATGTAATAGCATTTACGGCCTTAGCATGTGTTGCCTCCTTCTTGTAATTGGCTTTGATATACTCCTTTTCTCGCTTAAGCACTTTTATTTCTCCTTCAAGTTTTATGGATGCTTCATAGCCGTTTTTTGTAACATTTCATACTTCAATGTTAATAGATTTGATGTAGATTATTATTCTGAACTTTCAACTATCATAATTTGCACCATTAAAGAGTGGAAATCTAGTTGTAGAATGCCTTTCAGGTCTATGACTTTGGCCAAAAAGCTCTATTACATATAAGATCTTAACTCACAAAATTGTTAGACTTTAAAAATGTGAGACTAAGCTCATATAACAATTGATAGCACTTATAGGCAAAAAAAAGGGGTGAATTAGCCTTTTCTAACAATTAAAAAAGTAAAACTTGGATAAAAATTAATAATGAAACCATGAGGTGCAATAATAAAACTCTTGGTATTTTAATGATATATATTTTCAAAATATAAAATATCTTAATAATGATTGAAAATATTTTATCAAAGATTTTTCAAAAATGTTTCTTTGATTAGTTTGATGAAAAATTGTGAAATGCTAATTTTTGAAAAACAAGAAATAAGCAGCAGAGTAAAGAAAAAGCACTAAGAATGTTTATAGAGGTTTAATTTTCCAAAAGAAATGCCTTTTGGATTTACTCCTCTATTCTCAAGCTACCAAATATCACTTTAGGTATCCACTAACTTTTTACCAAGTTACAACACCTAACTTTACAAAATTCTCCCAATCTATATTAGGATTTTTACAATCATCTAATTTTATAAGATTTTCCTAATCTTCACTAGAATTTCACAATCACTTAACTTTATAAGATTTTCACAATATCCACTACAATTTCACAACCATCTAACTTTACAATATGTTCACAATCTCTACTACAATTTCACAAAGGATGCAAGAAGGATTTTTCTCATAATCTCTTGAAGAGATTTTAAAGCTATCACTCATTAATACTCTTTGAATGGATATGCAAGTTGTGACCCTAGAATAAGAAAAGGATGAGAGCTATGATTTTTCTTAGAATGAGAGCTAAAGAGAATTTGTAAGTTATATTGCAATGCTTCTTTTTTCATCTTCAAAGGCATGTAGCCTATTTATGGAAAAAAATTATGAAACAACTTTGGCCTCAAGTCATCCTTTCTTTGGCTCCAAGTTGTCTTAAACTCTAAGTTTGAATTTAAGCTCTAAATTTAAAATTTAAACTTTTAGCTACAAAGCACTTTAAGGCTTCAAGAATTTGAACTTTTGGTTACAAGGTTTTTTTAGGCTTCAAGCATTTAAAATTAAAAAAATGGCTTCATAAAGAATTGGCTTACTTTAAAAGCTTTTTAAAATATTGCATAATCTGAAAATATCACATTTGTACTATATATGATAAATTTCAATTACTTTTTCACTTTTTTCTTGGAATTGGCTCAAGGATAGCAACTACATTGCTCTTCATAAAAATTAGATTTTCTTCTAGAAATTTAGTCTAGCTATGTTGTACAGTGTGGGTATTGTTTGGAACTATTCATTTAGCTGTAAAAGAGGCATCACAATAGCTTACATAATTTTTTATTAATTTTAGCATATGTTAGACAATTTAAAATTTGAAATTCTCTTTTATTTTGATTTTTTCACTCTTATTTGATTAAGGCTCAAAATAACTATTAAATATTGATCATTGGATTTAGTCACCTTTACTTTGAAAAATAAATATTATATTGTAATTAATAAGATTATTACTTGGAAAGTAAGTTTAACATTTTAAAAATAAAAATAAATGGAAAATTGTAAAACATTTTGGTTGGGCTTTTGCAAATATAAAAATATAATGACCCAAAGTTTATTTAATAATTCATGGATTTAGAAAATATAAATTCAATAAATTTTGTATCCAAATAAGTTGGATATGTAATAAAACTAACAATTAAGCTCAAATTCCAGCTTATACTTTTATAAAAATAAATCCAATTTATTTCTTCATATGTTTGTTTTAGACCTCAAAATAATTGTGAATTTTTAAGATAGAAATGATTAATCCACTATATTCACATGTTCAAATATCAAAGATTGAAGATAAAATGTAATGAGCTTGCAAAATTTTTCAATAAAAAATATTATCATTTGAATCAAAATTTCATGACAATATCAATAAAATATGATTAACAAATAAACAACTTGAGAATAGAAAATAACGTGACAATAGTTTAAAGCAATTCCATTATAAGAAAAAAGATAAAGAAAAGTATTGAGTAAAGCAAAAACACTGTATTTTTTTGTACCTCAAAAAAATTGTGAATTTTTAAGGTAAAAATGGTTAATCCACAATATTCAGCTGTTCAAAGATCAAAGATTGAAGTCATAATGTAATGAGTACAAAAAGAAAAATCTTTCAACAAGAAACGTAATCACTTGAATTAAATGCTCATCACAATGTCAATAAAATGTGACAAACAAATGAATAGTTTAAAAATGTAACAGGTTAAGAAATTTTTGTAATTACTTTTGAACACAATAAAAGTGCGCTGACTTAAAATCCAGGGAAACAAAAAAAGAAAGGACCTTGTTTATCATTTTTGTAATGGAATTGCTTTAAGTTATTATCACGTTATGTTGTACTTCCAAGTTATTAACTTTGTGAGGACTATTTGATTCAAGTGACAATATTTATTGTATTATTTTATAAATTTACATTTGCTTCATTTACTTGTGCTAGGCGAGGCTTATATCCCATCTACCCAATTCATATAGCGCAATAAGAACGCCAACTGTTCATTGAAAGCAAGTAGCATCTTTTATACCCAAGTTTTGTACGATTCTAAAATATATAGCAAATTAAAAATTAACAATATTGCCAATTAAGTAGAACGAACGAAAGTAATAATGTATTATGAAACAAACTTTTAATTTCTAATTTTGGGTATAGTGAAATATTCAATATTTAATTATAAACACATATACATGTTTGAACTAGATCAATCTCAAGTTATAGTTATAAAGCATAATTAATTGCAATTATCCACAAACAAAAATGTGATTGTCAAAGAATATAGAAAGAAATATTTATAAATTATATTTACTTTTAATAATATATGTTGAGTTGATTAAAAGTTTTAAAGCAATTTTAATCATCTGACAAGAAAAAATAAAACGACAATTACTAAGTATTGTCATTGTTTTTTTACCTTAAAGAGTAATTTAGTTTATTCAAAAAGCTTATATTAAATAAGAATAATACTTACATTCGAACCTTGTAAGGCCAAATTAATATATATATTAATATTATATACATTCGAATCTTCTAAAGTAAAATTAAGTCCAACTATATAACTATTGTTAAATTATATATTAACAAAAATTCTAATCACATGACTAGCTCTTAATTATTTTATCTGATCTTCTTAATCATAATCAATTCTTTAATTTCATATGAATATGAAAATTTTTGAAAAGTAATTCATCTTTTTTCAAAAAAAAAATACTTTTTTCCATCAATATATACCTATATGTCTTCTTTTAATTATAAATATAAATAATACATCACTCATTTTGTTAGTTTCACAAGAATATGAAGAAGGAAGGAATGAACCAAGTTAAGGATAGTCAATAATTTTGTCCTAACCCATCTTTCTCTCTTTCTCATCTGATGTGTTTATCATTAAAATAATATTTCATAATAGTGTAGATAAAAAATGATAAATTTAGTGTTTTATAAAATATTTTATATCCTACTCTATAAAAATTTAAATAGTTAAGAGAATCTTTTTTTAAAAGAATGATTTTAAAGTCTAGATACATCATCTGAAAATTTATGTAATAATTCACTTTATAATAAAGAATGTAACGAGTGAACTTACAAAGTAATTTCTTAAAAGAAGAATGATGAATATATCATATTTTCCTTTTTGACATGACAAAATCTTGAGTTAAGCATGAGAATAACTTTCATTATTTTAGTCCAATGCTAACTCTTCTTTTTATTAAATTATATATACATAAATTTTGTTAGTCACATAGTTATACAATACATTATCTTAAAATATTGATATGTACAGTTTATATATTAGAAATATAACAAATTAATATAAGAATATACATAATTAACATACCCTTCGTTTATCAATTACAGCATAGTATGTGTATTAATGATTAAAAAAAACTATGCCATGCGTATTAGTATATAATTTATTGTTTAATAAAATTATAAAAATCATATAAATTGCAAACTACATTATACCATTGTATTTTAGGAGAGAAATAAAGTTAAAAAATCGTATCTATTTATATACTTAAACGTTGTAAATTTCTTACCACGTGTCATCATAACAAACCACAATTTCCCGCAAAAATTTTCGTTGAACTTTATAATTTTTTGTCTTCTTCTACTCCAAAATTCCCTCCCTTCCTTTTGTTGACTCCTGTGTGGCATGATTTTAGAGCCCCTGTGACATGATTTTAGCCATGTTTCTTTCTAACCCTGTGGCTAGCTCTTGTGGCATGATTCTAACACTCTCGTAATAGGACTTTAGCCACGTCTCTTTCTCATTTTGTGACTCCCTGACCATTAAGAATTTTTTTTATTATTAAAGTGAGCAGTTTTTAGTATTTTTTTCACATTCATACATTTTCCAAGCAAGCAACTTTACCTTCTTCACTCAAAGAAATTAGCAGTTCTTATTCTCTTCTCCCTGTTATGGGGTTCGACAGTCCACTATTTTGACAAGGATGGAAATTTCATTCGAAGAGGAAATCTCATTATTTTTTTGCTGGGACAACGATTTGATTGCAGTTTGGTGAAGGGATGTTAGTGAAGATGGACGATGTGCTCAAGATTTCTTGTGCTGGAGATCGGTGAACAGCTTTCCAAGTGCATGCATGAAGAAGAATTAGGGTAAGTAATGTAATATTTGTTTGATTGAAATTTCAAACCTAAAATTTTAATTAAGCATGAATTTTATTTCTTCAAATCTCTTTTTTCTTTCAATTCTTTATGAGATAGGTTTTAACTAGCTTTTGTCCACCCAAATGGATGGATGTTTATTATTATTTTATTATTAATATAAAAAAATGTATATATAATTAAAAATATTAAAAAATATGGGATTTTAATTTTTTTTATTCATTTTATAATTGTGTGTTACAAAATTGAATAATACATATTTGAGAGTAAAATATTGTAAAGTGTTGAAATTTAATTTGCCATATTTAGTTTACGATCATATGTTTAGGTTTATACATAGCAAACATTTATTTTTCTGAGCACATAAAATCTATGACAATCTGTTTAAAAATCAAGTTAAGCTAAAATATTCTTTATTATAATTTCAAGGTAACATTTTCCAAATTAAGGCCAATTCTTTAATCTCCTTCAAAGTGATATGGACGCTTACTTCACAATCCTCCACATAAGCCATGAAAATTTGGAAAATATTATCAGTAGAATTTTTTAAATTATTTCTATTAAAATAAATTTCTAGGAGAAAAGAGAACAAAATGAAGTGATAATAATTATGGTCCAAATGGTAGTTGCCAATATGTAATCATACCAATTCATTCTTTTTTAAAATTAAGAAATGAATCCAAGAGAAAATCCTAGGATATTCAAAAATATCCAATGCCCACAATGATGAAGTAATTTTTTCAAATTAATTTTCTGCTTCAACAACTATAGATGCTTAAAAATAAGGCATTTGAAGCAAAACTAACACATTCAAGAAACCAAGAAGGTGCCCAAAGCAAATGGTCTTGACAAACCTCCTGCATGAGTTGAACCATATGTGTTGGAATTAGACTTCTAGGAATAATATCTTAAAAAAATGAAACTTGAAACAAATATTAGAAATGGTATCAAGCACAAGAACTTCCATTGTATGTCTTTTTTTTCTTTTTGTTCTTCTATTGATATTTGTTAAAAATTAATTAATTAATATAAATTTAATTTAACTATTCTCAAGGAAGTTTACTCACTATAAAATAAAATTTGACAAATATTAATTTGTATCTTTTACAATTGTAGAGTGAAATTTACTTAGGGAAATGTTATTATGTACCTGAGTTGATTTTTCCTACCATTGATTGGATATCTTAATTTCTCGAGACTGGGCCTTTCTTAATAGAAGATTTTTTCTCTTTCTCTTTCATATATTTGAGTGTGTCATTTTTCTTTCCTTTTTCTTGTAAAGGACTTGTTTGTGTGGGTGTTCTTGTGTTGGTCAAAAGTTCTATTAGGTTTGTCTTCTTTATGCTTTCTTTGCTAGAAAAGAGAAATGACTTTAAGGTGAGTTGTCCTTAGTATGTTCTGAAAGCTTTGTTTCTTCTTATTTTGCTAACAATCACCCTATATTTGATTATTGTGGGTATTGTACAACTACGCTTGAGTATGTTTATTTTTAGTGTAGAAGCATAGTACAACTATGCTTGATTTTATCTTGGTTAGCCTGAGATTTTTTACTTTCATCTTCATCTTTATAGTTATAGTTTATCATGTTAACTTTTTACATTGGTTTCATTGCCGTATTTTTGTCTGACCTATTTTGTTATTTTTTTGTTAGGTTGCTTTTAGTTACGATCAATACATTTTTCTTTAACAATATCTATTTTGCAATTTAAAATTAATTTTATTAGTATGTTAGATAATGTTTTCATGCTCTGTTAATCAAAGTTCTTTCACTTTTATTAACCCTTTCTTTATGTTCTCTTTCTGAGATTTCTTGTAAAAGTCATGGTGTTTTAAGGGGACAAGAAAAATGGTTGAGTAGATTTGATTTCATATAATGGCTTTCCTCATTCAAGGTTAGTTCTGGAATCTCCTTTTTCATATGATTCCTACATGTATTATTCTTTAAATATTTAATTTTTACTTTTTTTCAGATCATTGCGTGTTTAAGACAAAACAATTTATTTGTATTTAGAATGATTTGACTTTTAGATTTATCAATTCATTTTCTGAATGCATGCATTTTGTTTTCATTTTATTCATATTGTTCATGTTTCTATACTAACTATTCTTTGATTTCTTTTAGCATTAGTTAATTCATTGTCTTGGAATATTAACTTTATTTATTTTTCAATTTTTTAAATTTGTTTTGTATATTTTTTGGATTGTTTTGATACTTTATTTTTAGTTTTAGTGGAGTTGATGTTATTTCTTTATTTTAACTGTGTGAAAATTGTTGTGGTTGCCTGTTGCAATTACGCTACAAAAGATGAAAATTGCACTTTCATTAGCAAACTTTCACCTGAAAGTGATGAGACTTTAAAGATTAAAATGAGAGTTATTCACATGTGGCACACATTACTGTCAAAGTGCTCAAATGAAGTTTCTTACATTAACATGGTTCTCCTGGATGAACAGATAATGAAAACATTAATGAAACATAAAATGATAGCTATTATTGAAAATTTGTATTAAGACCCTCTGTTTCTATTAAGATATTAAATGATTTGTATATAATTTGATTTTTGAATCATTATGTGTTCATATTAACACTACTTAATAGAATAGTTTTTACTTTATTGATATTATTTTAGATAACCAATGTATGATGAGGTTTAGGAACTTTATTCTTAGCTATTTTCGTACAGCATATTAATTTCAAGCTATTTTTAATATCATATAGTATATTAACTATTTTTGTACACTCCTACTCATATATATTAAATTAAATAAAATGATGTGTATGAATTAATTTAGAATATTATTACACATGAATAACTTAGTGTAATGATGTGTGTAAAAACAAAAAAATTGAAGCTTCTGCATCTGGAAGAGGTTTAGTTAAACAACATAGGTCTATCTTGGATGAAGGATGATGTTATATGATTCAAAAGTTTTATGTTGCATTAAATAATAGGTTATATAGAGCAACTCAACATCAACATAAAATTAGTTTCAATTAGAGTACTAATGTAAGATCATGTGAAACTCAAATTAATCTTTTTGGCTTTAAATTTATTCTATTTGAAGACATCTGCTTGGAAAGGATTCTAAGGCACTATTTATTTGATAAGTTTACACTTTGATGTATGTTATGGTTTTATTTATGAGTTTATTTATACAAGTTATTATTAATCTATATTAATAGTATGTAACTACACTTTGCTTTACATATGTTATTGGTGAAGTAATCAACTTTTAGCCTGGCCAAAAAGGTGTTAGAAAAAATAATAATGGGAGGAAAATGCAAATGCTTTTACAAGATGATAGGTGTGTATATATGTGAGATTAATACTATATATAAAGGTATATTGCTTTAATATTTTAATTTGACAGTGGGAGGCAATTAAATTATGCTTTATGGGGTGACTTGGCTGATACAACTATGGATGAGCTTACTACCATAACTGATGCTAGCATAGTTATTGTCATTCTTCTAGCTAGAGGAACAACACTAATAAGTGAAAACTCTTAACTTTTTAATTACCTTACTAATATAATTGGTTGCACTATAGTTGTTTTGTTTGTGACAAATAATGTTATTTTTTGAATCTTTCAATACATATGGTGTTATGTTAACTAGTTCTTTGAATGCTACTAAGGTTATGTTTAATCCACCTACTCTTGAAGTTGACCAATTCAAATAAAGGTATGTGGAGTAGGCTATGAGATAAATTCAAATTAATATTCATCACACTTTTATTTTAATTGGGAAAGTTGTAATTTACTTATTATTTATCTCTGAAAAGTGTAATTTTTATTCACAGGCTTAGGTTAACTGACTTGAGCTTTTCACAAAAATTTAACCAATCTACTGTTAGTCAAGCAAGCTCATATCCAAATGAATCTATCTTATCTAGAAACAATAAAAATTTGATTGAAATTAGAAATTGTGACAATGTGAGTATGATATTACAATCATTTCATTTAATTTGAACAGACATTGAAATGCTATAATGTGATGGGTATTTAAATTATTAGTTTTTTGATAATATATATTATTATTGTAGCCTTGTAAGTGTTCAACTATGGCAACAATCCAAAAGATACAAAGTAATTATAGTTGGTTTTATGATGCTTGCAACTTTTACAAGAAAGTTGTGAAGCATATTGGTGGTCAACTTTTTTGTTACCATTGCAATAAGATGGTTGTTTCTATTGTTCCAAGATAATAATTTATGTGATTAATATTTTACAAAATAGATTATATGATGCTAGAAAATTTTTCATTTTGTTTGTTATGTGTTTAATTAAAAAAAAAGTTTCACTACTATCATTTAAAGGTTTAGAGTTCAAGTAATGATTGTGGATGAAAGTGGTGATCGTGAGGTCATTCAATTCACTAAGGAAGATGCAACTGAATTGAAGGAGGATCTAATTAAAGTAAATTGCCTATATATGTAGTTAAAGGTTTTTTTTATTTTTATACTTTGTGATTTAACTTGATAATGAAAATTACTGTAGCAAGATAAAAAATTTGGATTTCCAAGAGAGTTAAATTTGCTGAAAGGGAAAAATTTACTTTTCAATGTTGAGATAACTGATTGGAATATCAAAAATAGTAAGCACTGCTAGGAAGAAAATCCTTACAAAGTTATTCTTATAAATGATAGTGAAATTGAGGTTGCATAATATGTGAAGTTTATTGATGCTGGTCATGTAAGATGTATTATAATTTAAAAAACTATAGTTCAAGATAGCAAAATATCAATTATCTATGGGATAATTCTTACATGTGTTTTGATTTTCTTTTAGGGTTCTTCGATTGAAGTCTCTTCAAGCTTCTTTGTAGATTTTGAAAATTTGCTTCTAATTGTAACTCAGAATGTAACCATTTCACTTAACTCATATTGTTTATTTAGATTTTAAAATTTATCATTCTTATAATTATTTTTCACAATTTTAGGATGATGTTTCTATTGCATCACTGAGTGAAGTGCAAACTTCTTCTGGCAATTTAACTGCAACAAAGACGGATGGCTTAGACAAGAAGGATGAAATTATTAGAATAGATGTAATGCGCACCCCTCAAATGTCATGCATGAAAACATCAAAGAAACTCAAGTCAAAGTAGGTTGGTTCAATTACTAATAAGACTTATGTTTTTGGGGGCTATGATCTCCATGTTGAAGGTAAGCAAGCAGTTCAAATATGATGAAGAGTGATTGACTATTTTTGTTTTTGTCTATATTAGTACTATGATTTTTGTTATCTTGCACTACTCTGCCAGTCGCTAGTCAACGAGTAAATGTGACCATGATAATATTTGATGCAATATTAATATTAATATCAGTTATAATAGTATGTTTCATTAGGTTTAACTTTTTATAGTTTCTTTTAACCTAAAAAGGGAAAAAATTTACAAGGAATTGAATAAACCAAGTTATGTTTCAATTCAGCATCACTTGGGGAAATGTTTTGTCATATACATGTAAGTTTTTCAAGCAGATTTTAATCGAATTTTCACACTGGAGGTAGATAAAGTTATCTAATTAAGCTGAGGGTGTACAAAAGCTTGTGCTTTGACCTAAACACCTTTCTTTGTTGGCACATACTTTTTTTTATCCAAAAATTCACTGCCAAATACACCCTGTTAATAAAAATTTTCTTATATTAATTTAATATTATCTTAAAAAATTTTATACATTATGCAAAAATTGTGTAAAATATAAAATTATTATTGAAATTTTTTACACTAATACTAAATATAAAAAAAAAGACTTTCAACATTAATTTAATTTCCATTAAATCTAAATTTTTTCCATACTAATTATCATTTTCTTTATTTTATTTTACTAATCATAACATTTGAGTCTTTCAATATACAATTGATAATTATTATATCTTTAAATTTTATAATTAATATTATCAATAATTTATTTTTATTATAATTATTTATTTTTTATTCATTAAATTAAAATAAATGATAAATTAAAATAATATAATTAAAGAATAAATATATATTTGATATTATTAAAATGAGTGTTAACAACTTATTTTATATTGTTTTAGTTATTTTTATACTATAAGTGGATAAGTAATGAACAATTATAATAAAAATAAAAAATTCATTTCACTAATTAAAATATTTAAAAATTTAATAATTATAAGAAGCTCATTGTTTACTCTTTCTATTTTTATACTCATGAATTATACTAATTACTATTACTAATTTTAAATTGTTTATTTTTTATTTTTTTTACCACTTAATAAATTTTAATTTCTCTAAAATTTGTTGCCATTTTTTTTGAATTTGGTAATGAATTGATAAAAGACTTCTAAATAAATGGAAGTAAATAGTAATTTTTTTTGGCAAATACTAAATAGTAATTTTTTTGCATAAGTCAAATAACTCCTAAAAAATTATGCAATAAACAAAAATAAATTAATTTTTATAGTGGGTGAGGTTTCAAAATTGTCATTATCTCCAAGGACTTTTAAATGGCAATGACACAATAGCTTATAGTTTATATTGTTTAATTGTCAAGTAATTTTTTTAAAGCTATTAATTAAGAAATTTTGTAAATTGAATGAAAAGTAGAATCTTGAAATGAATAGATGTTAACGTGATCACTAATCAATAAAGAGATCGATGAGTAAATAAAGAGAAATAAATATTCTCCATTGATAATGAATTAAAATTAAAAATTTCATAAAATTTTACAATTGTTTATGAAGAAAAGTTGCAATGTGGATAGGCATGCAAATAATTTTTTAAAAAAAACTTATTTTAAATATTGATAATATTTATAGTGTCCATGAGAGAGTTCTCTTCTTCAGTCTTAGGAAATTCAAAGATTGTTATAGTAATTATAGTTCGATTGGTACATGATTTTAGTATAAGATCGAATTATTCAATAGATTTCTTATATATTTTAATATATTTTTATTATATATAATTAGATGTTTTGTTAAAAAGGAAATTCTAAAATGATTTCTTTCCTACCTGGTATTTTGATTTCCTTCAAAATTGAATAAACATGAGTAAAGTAAGGAATATTTGGTTGCATTTTCAATTTAAAATTAGCAAACACCAATTAAAAGTAAAAGTAATACAAATGCTGATAATTGATAAAATTTTCACATTTTCTTTATTTTGTGACTTTATAGAAAAAAAAATAATGCAAATGTTAGCAAAGAATTAATTATAAATAAATAAATAAACAAAGAGAAATGAGTAATTTTCATAATAATGATTTTTAATGGGCTGTAAGGTACAATAATGTTAAGACAACAAAGAAGCAATCTGACTTTTGTTAATTTGATAGGTTATCACTCAATTGTATATTCTGATTTTCAAGATTTCTTAGGAATTCATGTCATGCTTAGTGCTATTTAGCTGTAATACATTCTAGCTTGCTCTTTGTCACTATGTACGGTAACCAAATTTAGCTGATTGGTTTTGTAATATATGATAAAAAATTAATAGTCTAACTTTTATTTTTTTATAATTATAAAATAGTGAAATAAAATAGGAATTATAAGTGAAGCTCAAATTCCTATTAATAAATAATATAGCAAACAGTTTTTCTCGCATCAGTCCACTATTATTTATTGGTTTATTTTGTCAGCTGATTTTATCTTAGTTTGACTTGAGTTTTTATACTTTCATTTTTTATAGTTTGTACTGTTAACTCTTTATGTTGATTTCCTTTGTGTTTGGCTTTTTTTTTTTCATTGTGTTACTTTTAGTTACCGCCAATACCTTTTTCTTCAGGATATTTGTTTTACTATTAACAAATAATATAACAATCAGTTTTCTCGCATCAGTTCACTATTATTTATTGGTTTATTTCATCAGCTGATTTTATCTTAGTTTGACTTGAGTTTTTACATTTTTATCTTTATAGTTTGTATTGTTAACTCCTTATGCTAATTTCCTTACTATATTTGTGTTTGGCTTATTTTATTTTTTGTAGTGTTACTTTTAGTTACCGCCAATACCTTTCTTTTCAAGATATTTGTTTTACTATTAACAAATAATATAACAATCAGTTTTCCCGCACCAATCCACTATTATTTATTGGTTTATTTCGTCAGCTGATTTAATCTTGATTTAACTTAAGTTTTTATATTTCCTTATACTGATTTCCTCACACAATATCTGTTTGGCTTATTTTGTTGTTTTTTGTTGTGTTACATTTAGTTACCGCCAATACCTTTCTCTTCAGGATATTTGTTTTCAAATTTAAAATTAATAGGAATCAGTGTGTCAAATGATGCTTTCATGTTTCGTTAATCAAAGTTCCTTCACTTTTCTTGGCACTTTCTTTGTATTCTATCCATGATTATTTCTCTCATTTGAAATTTTGACATCTAAAATTCTCTTTTTGAAATATCTTGCAATAGCCACGATTTTTTAAGTGGGATGAGAAAAGTGGATGAGTAGATTTGATTCTATAGAATGGTTTTGCTTCTTCATGCTTGGCCCTGAAATATCTACTTACAAGGTAAAGCTTGTATGTATTATACTTCAATACTTAATTTTTATTTTTTATTGGGTTATTTGAATGGTTTCCAATTTGCTGATTTCAACAGCCAAAGAGTTTTGTTTTATTGGTCGTGAAATCTGTACTTCATTTTATTTTAACAGCGAAGGAGTTTTGTTTCATTGAAATTCCATTGTGATATTAATCTCAACTGCTGTGCTTGTACAAACATTTCACTGAGTTTGTCGTGCTTTATGCTTAAAGCATTACTGATGATGCTCTTGCAGGGACTTCATTTGGTAGATTGCATAGGTATTGGAGATAAAGCCATTTGTTCTATAGCTAATGGCTACAAAAAATTGAAGAAGTTTTACATCTATTAATGTTTTGAGGTACACATTTTAATCATGCGTTTATATTCCATGACTTTATAGACTATAAAAATTTTGTTTGAATGTCTTTTTATTTTGACTTTAATTAATGTTTGAAAATTATTAGTAGAATATTCTTCGATTAGTTTTCAAACAGCTTACATTATCTTTTGGAAACTTTCTTTGTTTCCTTATATACTTATGATAGAAATTGTCATAGTCCCTTATGTGGGTTGCACCTCATCCAGTATTGTCAAATTTATAATTTGTTATGAGGATTATATTTAATTTTTTATTCATTATGTCCTTTAATATTTAATATGAATTTCTATGTCATGACAATTCAGTTATGTTTTCATTGTTTACTCTCTCTCTCTCTCTCTACCCACACATACCTTGCCAGATAAATTGATCATATAGTTACGCTTAAGTGATATTATTATACATATGAATAGTAAGACTAATTACATCTTATTCATATTTTGGTCTCTAGAAATAGTACAATATTCTTGGTGCTTTGGACAGAAAAGAAAATGACAGATATAAGTTAAATTGAACTGAATGCTATTCATGATACAAATTAGAACTAACAAGATACCTATTTTCTTTTCTTATTATTTAACTTTTTATGGTTTCATCTTAGATTGACAGGTGTTGGATTTGTAAAATTATGAGCACCAATTATAAAGAAAAACGCAAAGAAGCAAGGATTCAAAAGAATTTGATCATCAAATCGAAAAGGCAAACTAAAGGTTAGTATATCTACATTTAACTCTCACCATTATTATACTGCTTGATGTAGAAGTAGGAAGTTGTGGACTTTATTATTTCAATAACAAGTTTAAAATTTTACAATTAGTGAGAGTATTATGGATTGAAAGTGCTAGTTTTCTAAGACATCTTGCACAGAGGTTGAACTAATGGCTTTTATCATATTGGATAATTTGAAATCAATGTAAAGGATTAACAATATTGATTTATCTTGCCCTTTGAACTTCCTACTTAGCATGTCATTGTAGTGACATTTGATTCAACAAGAGAACAATGAAATTCATGTGTAATAGAAGCTCATTGTTCTCAAAGGGTCTCTATCTAATCTATAAGGTCACCTTTTTTAAAGCAAACAAACACAAATCGAAATTCATCTCCAATATTTTCTCAAACTCATAGCAAAAGTATTATTACTAATAAAACAATTCATGCTTCATTTTATTCGTACAAAAAGAGTCTATATAATTTTCTTACTATTAATATTATATGATATTAATTGACAATTTATGCTACACAACTTTCTTCAAGTATATCTATTTCAAGAGGTAAAAAGAGAAAGTATGTTGATGAGAATGTGTGAAAAGATACATCTCACTTGAATTTAGAGATTCCAAAAGGTTTTCCTCCTACTTATCTAATGATTATTTTTTATCATATAATTATTGCTATATCTTACTTAAATGTTATATTCTTATCACAGGACTATGCCATGTCACCAATGCTATTCAAACTCCCCAAACTTCATTATGCATTAATGTCCTGCATAATTCTGCTTCCCCACTTTATTGTGATTCTATTAAGCAAGCATCGTTCCAGGATAGAAGTCAATTAGCTCAAAATTTTTGCAAAAAATTCAACTCTATTAATGTTAATGCAAGTATTAAATTAAATGCCCATGGATGCAATTTCTCAAAAGGAACCTACTTATAAAAAACAATATGTGATGGAAATTCTACCAGTATGAAAATTCATATTCCAATGAATGCTATGCAGCCAGGACTCCAGACTATTTATAATAATCGAATTGTTAACTCCCAAATTGAAACCAGGAATGTAGATATTGACTTTGATGAGGACGATGTTGAAGTGATTAGTCAATATGAATTCCTTTCATCATCAAGTACTAAAGTTATCATTTTGCTTTATTTTTACATTTAACATAAACATTTTGAACCACTTGTACTACCTTACTCAACTTTACATAAAATTCTTATTTTTTTAGCTTATTTAGATATTGGTGATCTTAAACATATTTGTATACATTTTGGTGCTCTCATGTGGTTTGATGAATGACTTAAGAGATTTATAGACACTTCAAATCCTTGCTTTTCTTTGTGTTGCTCAAGGAGGAAAATCAAGTTAAAAGAGTTAGATGGACCACCTCCATATTTGAGATCATTGATGTTTGATAATTCTCCATCAGTAAGAATATTGAAGGATAACATTCATACTTATAATATCATATTTTCTTTCACTTCAATAGGAGGAAAAGTTGATCGATCAATTAATTGTGGTGGTTTTCCCTTTGTGTTTTAATTAAATGGACAAAATCACCATTTGATTAGAAGCCTTCGACCTCTTAATGGAGCACTAGCTAAATTTGCACAACTTTATGTTTATGACACGAATAATGAAATCCAAAACAAGATGAATGATGTCGGGTATTTTATTACATTAATAATAAATTAAATTCCATTTTATATAATATTGCTTTACAGATTATACTATATTATAGGTGTAATAACAATGATGTGTCTATTAATCCTAAAGTTGTACAAAGATTGAAGGAAATGTTAGACACTTATAACCCATTTGCCAAAAAGTTTAGGATGGCTAGAGATCGCTTTGAAAAGGAACAACGTTTAGAATTGAAGTTAAGATTATTAAGAAAGAGAAAATCAAATTCATGAATGTATAATTTGCTTTCTTCATTAGAGGCAGCAATGTTAATTGTTAGTGACATTGAAAATTTAAATGAAGATAGGGATATTATAGTTAAAACAAAGAGTGAAATTTTATAACGCATTGATGAGCTTCACCCTTTGTATTTACCATTGCAATATCCACTATTGTTTGCTACAGGACAAGATGGTTATTCTAAAATTGATCACATTCAAATTCCTAAAGTTAGAACAAAAAGAGAACATCAAGTCACCATTAGAGAATACTTTGCATACATGTTGCAATTCAAGCCTAATCAATCTTCCATTCTTTTGCTATCAAGGCATTTATTATAGTAGTATATTGTTAATGCTTATACCTTGATTGAATTTGAATGATTATCTTTAATAAGATATCATCAAAAGGACCTAAGAGTTAATTTATACTATAGTTTAGAAGATGTGTTGCTTAAAGGTGAGCGTAAGGATATTTATGTGGAAAGTGTGTAATCTTACCTTCCAGTTTCACAGGAGGTCCAAGATATATGATGTACGACTACCAACATGTTATGGCAATTTGTAATTGGGTAGGATTTCCTAATTTATTTATTACTTTCACATGCAATCCAAAGTGGCCAGAAATTACTAGACTTACTGAAAAGCTTGGATTACAATGATAAGATTGTCCTTAAGTACTCTTTAAAGTTTTTAACATCAAACTTGTGCATCTTATGAACGATTTGAAAGAAGGAATTTTCTTTGGAAAATATAAAGTAGGTATAATTAAAATTGAATCTCCTTTACAATTATTTATAGTTTTACAATGATTGAATTTACTTTCTTATTTAACTTTATTTTTATCAAAAAAATAAACTAATTTTGCTAAATTCTATGTTGTAGTTATTCGAACTATCGAGTTCTAAAAACGAAGGCTACCACATGTCCACATACTTGCATTCTTGAATCTAGAACATAAATTTGTATCTCCTGCTGATGTGGATAGAATTATTTGCGCAAAAATACCTTATAGAGAAGAAAAATCTCATTTGTATGATGCAGTCATGAATTTCATGATGCATGGTCCATGTGGTCATGCTAATAAGAAATCTCCATGCATGAAAGATGGAAAGTGCACAAAATTCTTTCCAAAAAAGTTTGTTCCTTTGACTACTCTAGATGAAGAAGGTTATCCAATTTATCAAAGAAAGGATGATCGTAAATCAATTACAAAGAATGGGATTTCTCTCGACAATCGATTTATGGTTCCTTACATGCTCATTTACTAATGAAATATCAAGCACATATCAATATTGAGACATGCAATCAATCAAGATCCATTGAATATTTATTCAAGTATATTAACAAGGGTTACGATTGAGCCACTATAGCTATTTATGAATCTAGCAACAATAGTACTATCAATGAACAAATGGATGAGATCAAAACTTATCTTGATTATCGTTACATCTCTCCTTGCGAAGCTGCTTGGTGCATTTTTAGTTATGATGTTCATTATAGGTGGTCTCCTATCAAAAGATTACACTTTCATCTCCTAAATGAGAAGATGGTGCTAATATAGAAGTTGTGATGAAAAAGGCCTCAGTTGCACAAAGCATGTTTCTTGCATGGATGGAAGAAAATAATATATATCATGAAGCAAGAAAACTAACTTATGCTGAATTCCCATCAAGATTTATATATGTTCTTGAAGATCGTAAGTGGTACCCAAGAAAACATGGATTTGCAATTGGTAGATTGCATTTTGTACCACCATGCAGCGGTGAAAGATATTATTTGAGGATGTTACTCACTAAAGTTAAAGGTCTAACTTCATATTAGGATATTCTTATAGTAGATGGTGTTATCAATAAAAGCTTTTGAGAAACATGCTACTCCTTAGGACTTTTTAAGGATGATAGAGAGTTTGTAGAAGCAATCAATGAGGTATCTGTTTGGGGTACTGGAGATTGCTTGTGGAAATTATTTGTTAGAATTTTTCTATCAAGTTGCATCTCTCGTCTGAATATGTTTGGCAAGAAACTTAGAAAATTCTTTCTAGAGACATTTAATACCTACTCCGAATAAGAATGCAAAATGAATGTTTTTTCATGTCTTTTGAAGTATTCCTTATATTGGCTTACTTTTGTTGATGAGATAAATGTTAGTGTTCATTATTTATAAATATGAAGATTTTTTATCTATTGATTGCTAAATTTTGAATCATATTAATGCAAGTAAGCAATTAATAACAATATATGCTTAGAAGAAGTTATATTTTCATGTATTATTAATTTTATTGTTAATAACAATGTTTGGTTATTGCATCTTGCTAATTTAAATTTATTTTTTTTAAGATTTGATCCTAACTCAGGAAGAGTTAAAAAAACCATGCATTGCATGAAATTAAGAAATTATTGAGAATTAATAGCAAATCATCAAAAGATTACCCTCCAATGCTAATTCTAAATGACATAGAATTTTTTGATCAACAAAATAGACTAATTGTTGAAGAGTTACAATATGATTGAGCTAAATTGAAAATAGAATTTACAAGGTTACTCAACATGCTAACTCAAGAACAAAGAATAGTATTCCATAAAATTATCAAATTTGTTAATGGCAATGGAAGTGGTGTTTTCTCTATGTATAGTTATGGTGGTACTAGTAAAACTTTCTTGTTACTTCTGCATTGGGATCTAAAGGTCAAATTGTTTTAACAGTTACTTCAAGTGGCATTGCATCATTGCTTCTTCCTAGTGGTTGAACAGTGCATTCTCGCTTTCGTATTCCATTGAACATAACTGAAGATTCCATTTGCAATATCAAACAAGGAATTGAACTTGCAGAATTGTTATGGAAATGTAATCTCATCATATGGGATGAAGCACCGATGGTTCATGAGGTTTGCTTTGAAGCTCTTGATAGAACTTTAAGAGATATTATACGGTTAGATATTCCGCAAAGTTTTGAGTTGCCATTTAGTAGAAAATCCATTGTGTTTGGTGGAGACTTCAAACAAATATTACAAGTAATTTTAGGTGGTCACAATTAGACATAGTGCATGCAACCATCAACTTATCTTATTTATGGAAACATTGTAAGGTGTTGAAAATTAACAAAAACATAAGATAGCAATCAAATCCATCATCATCAATTAAAGATGAATTAAGAGAGTTTGCTAAGTGGATTCTAAAGGTTGGAGATGGAAAGCTTACAGAACCAAATGAGGGGAAGCTGAAATCACTATTCTTGAAGATCTTTTAGGAAGTGAATCTGAACCCTCTTGAAGCAATTGTAATACTACATATCCTTCACTTGAAAAAAATTACAAATGCCCTTAATTTTTGAAGGATAAAGCCATATTAGCACCAATACTTGACATTGTGCATAAACTAAATGAGTTTATGAAGTTAAAAATTCCTGGAGAGGAGAAAACTTATTCAAGTTCTGACTTGATTTGCAAAGCAAATTTTGTCACAGGTGTTCAAGAAAATTTGTCCACACTAAAAACTTTGAATACTTTGAATTGTTCAGGTTTATCTCACTATAAGATTGTTTTAAAAGTTAGAATTCCAATAATGTTGCTTCAGAATATTCATCAATCAGTAGGTTTATACAATGGAATTAGATTAATTGTTATTGAATTAGGTAATTATGTGATTGGAGCAAAAGTTTTAATTGGAACTCATTTTGGTGAGAAAGTTTTCATCCCAGGATGAATCTTTCCCCATCAGAATCAAAATGGCCCTTCAAATTATAGAGAAGACAGTATTCTATAATTGTTTCATATGCGATAACTATTAACAAAAGCTAAGGGCAATCTCTCTCATAAGTTGGTTTATACTTGCAAAATCCAATATTTAGTCCTGGATAATTGCATGTTGCTATCTCAAGGGTTACAAGCAATAATGGATTAAAAATTCTAATCCATAATAAAGAGAATTGGCATTTGACTTAAGCAACCAATATTGTTTACAAAGCAATGTTTTAAAACTTAAATTAGGTATTGTTTTGAACTTATATGCATTTTATTGCTTTGACTACTATATTTAATTCTTATTTATTATTGAAAATATTTGTCTTTATTAATTCATGCCCAATCTTATTACCTAAGTTGCAATATTTTTGAAATTTGTGTGCTAATTATGATGGTAGCATAATTGAATAAAATTTACTCTTGTATGCATGTGTTTGGATCTATTATGCATTTAATATGTCTCTAGGTTGGCATATGTAGCTCAAGAGTTCTGATGATGCAAGTCTTTTTTGCTTTTCCTTTATTCTTTGTAATAACATGTGGCTTAATTAAAATCATCTAGGTTTTGCATGGTGATGTTGTGTTTAATGAGATTTAGGTATGAACTCCCGTGGTATGCAATTTTAGTGTTCATTAATCATGAAACTGACATTTTTTTCTAATTAATTCTTATTTCAAGATGCACTATTTTCAGTGGAGATGTCATCATAGGTCATTTGGTAGAACACTCAAAGCTTGAATATGTTAGCAGAAGCCATGGATGTGAAAAAAAAAAAGGTTTAGCTTTTCTCAAAAAGGAGTACATGTCATTTACAAAAGATAATTGTGGATAGTCAGGACGCGGTGGAGCTCATGGACAGTGGTTCATCAAGTGAAAATGAGGTATATCTTTGTTATGATTGATCTTGTAATTATTTCTGATTAGAGTACACTCTATATGTGCTTTCTATTAATAGGTCAGTGATCAAACTATGAAGACTGCTTTAGTGGAAAAGAAGATGCTGACCATGGCAGATTGGTTTCACGAAGCCTTAGGTGCTGCACATATTAATAATGAAAGAGACATTGCAGCTCCTATACCACTGAGGTATTTACTAAAGGGTGCTGCACAATTTGTACCTTCATGTAGTTTAAACTGGAACTTGAAAAAAAAAATTTAAATTAAGTTTGCTACTCATTAATTTTGCAGGGCTGGAATATGAGGAAACTTGCAATGGGTGATGCAAAGAGAGAAAGAAAGAGACATAAACTTCTGGAATGAAACTTGCAACGGGTGATGCAAATAGTAAAACATTTTCTATTACTTTGTTCTGATTTTGCTCGAATCTCAAGACACTGTTAAACATGTGTTTATTTACAAGCAAAACAACCTGTATAAAGTAGCTGTTTACCCTAACCCAGGTGCTGGGGTGGGTGAGAATACAAAGATTATAAGTTACATATAAGTGAATACCACATATATATGTCTATATACCCATATATATATATGCTTGCTTCCAAGTATAATGTTCTCTTCCACTATTTCTCCAAGTGTACTTGGATGCTTCACTATAAAAATTATTTCGAGATACTTGGATGCCAAGTTAATTGTTTGCCATTGCTTGTGTGGCAAATACAAAGAGGTCAACATTAAACAATTAACAGAACTTAGCTTGAAATACACCTATTAACTTGCCTATGTTACCTCTGACTTTCAGTGTACGGTTGGTAATTCAAAAATGTTGTAGATGAGGTGGCTTTTATAGGTGCCATGCCTTAAAAATTTAGACTGGTTGATAACATAAAAGCATGCAACAACAGCACAACAGGAAATGGTAACAATATTGTATATAGTTTTAATGTTAATCTTAATTTCAATTTAAATTTATGCTGCAAGTTTTATATATGATATCCTTTATTTCAGCACATTTCAATTGATTTTGTAGAATTTATTATATACAAATTTTCCAAACAATATTTGTTGTAAAATAATATGCACCCCTGCGAATGCACGGGACAGTAACTAGTTGTTATTTTAAATTGTGTTTTTAAGATAGCCCTAATGATTGACAACAATGGTAAATGTACGGACTTATTGCATAATCGTACAAAAAATACTCCTACATATTTATATATTATATCGTATCATTAATAGTTTAATCCGTATATAAATAAATTATTTGAAATATAGTAAAAGTAAGTACAATAAAATTACTACATACACCCATATTCATTTGCGAAATAAGTTCAATAAAAACAAGTAGCGTTTCTTATCCTTAAAACTAAGAATATTGGAAACCAAAATTAAAATAATTGAAAGTAACAATATATTATAAGAAAAAAATTTTAACTTATAATTTTGGACATAGGAAGATATTCAATATTATATTAAAATCTATTTTAAATTAAAAAAGAAATGACTATAAATGGCAATAGAAGGGGAGATGGTGGTTAAAAAAAAATTACTTTAGTACGAGGACATATAGTGTTGTTATAAGATTAAAAAGTTACAAACAAAACTCGAGTCATGAAATCTTTTGACTACTTTTAATTTCCGATAAAAAAGTTTACAAGATTTTATAAAAAAAATTACTAAAATATGGAAAAAAGCCCGACATCTACTAATCTACTTATTTAAAATGCGTAATTTTTTGTACACGTATCTCTCTACCATGTAATAATTTCCCGCTTAAAATTTCATTTACTTTGGAGTTGAGTTTGGTATGCAACTGTTTAAACAGCTTTTGGCTAATTTGACCAGTTTTGACTGATTGGCTGAGGAGATAAGTTATTTTTGCATTTGGTGATTGGCTATTTGAACCAATCAGCCATTTAAGAAACACTGGGGAGAGAAGCTTTTTAAATGAGCTGATTTATGAAAAGATTAAATTATCCTTGCATCATTTTGTTATTTCCCATTTTCGCATTTTGTCTTTTTGCACACGTCTCTTGCATGGTTTCTCAACATGCTGGTGCATTATCTGTACTATAATAAAAGCATGAAATCTTAGTTGTATGTTTGTATTTTCAATTACGTGTAAGGGTGGTGTTTTATATACATTTGTTGTCCGAACTTTATATAATTATTGATTTCTTATTTATAAATTTATTAACTATAAAATTATATTAATTTAATTTAAAAAATATTTAATATATAATAAATTATAATGATATATTATTTATAAAAAATTTAATCTATTAAATAATATATAAAATTAAAATTATTAAAATATAAAATATTTAAAAAACTCATAAAATATATTTATACTCTTATATATTATTTTACATACAAATAATTAATTATAAATAATTAATTTTACTAAATATTTTTATTCAAATAACTAATATAATTAACTAATCAAATCAGCTAATATAATCAACCATCAATTAATAGTTAATTGAATTAGTTAATCACTACAATTATCAACTAATTGCTAAATAAGTCCTTTGACTGCTTTGGCTTTGTCATTTAATTCTTGCATCAATTGCTATGTACTTTGCTTTGTCGTTTAACATTTTACTTCAATTGCTGATTGTTTAATTATTTGACTGGCATTTGACTTTTTTTAATTAATTATTTCTTTATTTTTCATTTTCTTTGTTTTATTACACTTATCTATTATTAATATTAATATTAATAGTATATATAAATATGATATTTTTATCATATTTATATAAAATATGTAAATATATTAAATATTTAATTTAATTTAATTATATAATTATATATTTTAATTTTAACTCATATTACTTAATAATTCACATATTTTTTATTTACTTTATTGTATATTTTCTTTTTTTCCGTAAATTTCTATTGTTTGTAGCTAAAATGCTAATATCACCAACAAATATAAATATATGATGATATATTTTTATTTCCTAATAACATATTAAAAAGGTTAAGAATTCAATTTAATTAAAATACTTAATTATATGTTCTATTTTTAACTAATATTACGTAACAACTTAAACATTATTTTTCTATTATTTTGCTGCATGTTTTCTTTTGTCCTTTTTGACGTGATTTTCTATTGTTTACAGATAAAGTACTAATATCACTAACAAGCATAAATAGATATATTTTCTTTTATTATAAAAATATTGTAAACAAATTAAAGATTTAATTTAATTTAATTATTCAACTATATTTCTTTTTTTAAATCTTATTGCTTTTCAACTTAGAATTTAGAAAAATGTTTCTTTTCTTTCTCAATTGTATATTTCTAATTCTTTTCTATTTTCATGTCTATTCTCAATTTTTACAATTCAAGCGGTAAAATATCACTAAATGATAGAGACAAAGCATGATATTTTTTATCATTAAAATGAATATGAATTTATAGAAACAAATCGTATCAACCAAATAATACACAAAATTCACCATAATTTCTAAATTGAAGCATTAACTGGCTATAGTTTTTAGATTGAATTATGAAAAAAATTCAAATATTTTTACAATAACAATGGTTCAAAAATAAAACTAAATTAAAAAAATCATGACACAACAATTATATAACAGTATCAAACTCTTGCTTTCAGTAAATATAAAAAGAGAGTTCAACTTTTAATACAAAAATCTATTATTTCAACTTGTAAACAAAAGCAATAAATTCGGAAAAAAATAAATAAAAAGGATAAAAGAATATATGATAAATATACAGCCGGCAAATGAACTTATTTTACTTGTCAACTATTTGAAGTTGAAGATGACTACAACTTGTTTAGATGTTAAATAAAAGAATATGGATCACTGAAATGGCGGTTTTGAAGCAGAGAAAATATAGTAGAAGCTTATTGGTGTGGTGGGGAGAAAGGGTTTGGGCGTTTCTAAAACTCGGTGGTGATAACATATAAAGCATTTTGGGGCAGCTATCTGAGGCGGCACAAGCTGCCCCAAAATGGATGAGACAGCGGTCCACCTTTTGCAGCCTGGGGCAGCGTGAAAACGTCGGGTCCGCGGTGATTTTGGGATAGCTGTTTGGGCCGGCTTATGCCACCTCAAAGCTGACGAGCCAGCTTTACCGCTTTTCCTAGTTTCGGGCAGTGATTACCCGCGGCAATTTTGGGGCGGCAACAGCCCCAAATCCGATACTTTGCTGTAGTGTTCTAAACTTCAACAACTTAGAACTCTCATGAACACGTGGCTTTATTCCTCAATATTGCCATTTTGATTGATGCAGAGTAAATTGAAAGACATTAATCAATTATCCTTCTTCCCGCTTATTAACTTTTTTGGCATCCCAATCACAGCAGCAACAATCACGTGCAAATAATCCTTGAAAAATATGGAGTATTGAGTACCGGATAGTGCTTGTAGCATAGAGAGACAGATTCCTTTTGTTAGGGCTACTTCCTAAAATTGTTAATAATTTTAATAATGCACGGAAGTAACATGTCCTCACAAACTCAGACAGTATCACTTTCTTTTTGTTATGGATGAAGACTTGCCTCTTTCTGTCTTGTGGCACTTCATTAAGTCCCTCGCCATGAAGCCAATGTTACCTTATCTTCCTTTCTTAATTAGCACTCCACTTAAAACAACGGCAAATAAATAGATAAAAGAAACAATGAAACTTGTATAATAAAATAAAATTTTTTAATATTTATAAAATAAAAAAATTATTTAATAACCATTTAACAACATATTGAATTTTTTAAAATATCAGATACATATTAGAAGATAAGACTTACTAGAAAATTAAAAATTCAAAATTTTAAAAAATAAGGATAAATTAAAACTATTTTTTTAATTCAAAATTATTTATTCATTTAATTTTTTATTAAGAATTATTATATTATTCTTTACATTTAGAAAATACATCTAATATCTTAAAAAAAAATTGTTGAGAACTATAATATTATACTTTGTTGTTTTTAAAAGTACGTCTGGCATTTTAAAATAGCATTAATTTTACCGTACAAAATCAAATCAAAGTTTTGAAAGTGCAATTAGCATTTTAGAGTAGTCTTGATTCTACTGTATAAGATCAAATCAAACCCTGTTACACATGTATACTGTAAAATCCTTTTTCTTTTTCAGTAATGAAAGGTAAAAATGAGGAGTGACAACAAACAAATTCAATGGCACTATCATTAAAAAAAATGAAGATCTATTATGTATAAAATAAAATTTATTATATGCATAAATTAATTTTATTTATAAACTCTGAGTCATTGAATTAAATATTGTTTATCTAAAAATTATAAAATTTAATATCAATTATAAGATTTGCAAAAACTGAATACAAAAAGGAATTTAAAAAAAATAATAACGCAATTACAAGCAGCAAGTTTTTTTTTTTTTTTTTTGCCATACAAGCAGCTAGTTGTCGCATTGCATTTGGGCCCCAGAATTCGTATACAAACCCTAACATCTAAAACTGAATCAGTTTTAAAGACGCTAATTTTGTGATTGGCCACCCTAACTGGATGTTTATGTCACTGGTTACTGACCTCATCAAGGATTTAACTCAAAACTAGAAAAAAATATTAGGGTAGGTGGCTGGTATGGTGTTAATGAGAAAGTGAGGGTAAAGTTGGAACCACGCTTGATGTGTTGGTGGAAACATTAACTTGACCGTACATTCGTCCAGCTCTGCATTAAATTAAATCAATAAAATCCAACCGTCCCCTTAATTAATTAATACCTCATCTTCCCAACCTTGTTCTGCACCCAAGTCAATCAATTCTAATTATAATACCGTATGATATGACCCTGACATCCCTGGTCTGCTTGCTCCCATTTTAATTTTGTGAGCAACTTTGGGTACAAGCCTTGTTTTTTCCCAAGCGTCTGTACATTTTCAATTTTTACGCTCACATGCATCTGATCAAATTGGGTGTGGGTTGGTTCAGGCATTCAAAACAGAGCTGTCGAAATAAATTAATCCAATTTTTTTAAATTGATGCAAGAGGTTAAAATCGTATATTGAATTAGTTTACGATGAGTTACTTTTTTATCGAATAGAGTTAAATTAAGTCATTACAATTTAAGGTTCAAATTAATTTTTACCGGACAATTCCAAACAAATTTTGCAAGCTGTTGTTGTTGTTTTTATATCCCTTATTTATTTATTATTACTTTTATGTTATTAATTTGTTGAAATTAATTATTATTATCATTATCATTATAAAATTTATTATTATTTTATTATTTATGGATATAACTAAAATAGTAAGAAAATAAATTAAAGCAAAATACTTTTTAATATGGAAAAATTTTCAATTAAAAATTATGGGATCAAAACTAAAAAAATTCACTATTGATTAAGATGGATATAAATATTTTATTAACTAAATTCATAATATATATATATATATATATGAATATATCATTATTTTACTATACTAATAATAATTTATTAGTCTAATTAATATATTTATTTAATTATAGTGATTATTTGATGTATATTTAGTTATAATAATTACTTTTTGTACGTATTTTTATTAATTTCTAAGTTTTATGATGATAAATTAAATTTTTCACATAATTTTTATTAATTTTTTAATTTTAATATAATTATTTATTTTCATAAACTTATGCAATATATGTCAACAATATTAGGTATATAAATTTATTAATTTTAATATTAAAAACATTTAATATTAATCAAATATACATAATTTTAATACTATATATTAAAATATAATTTTAATATATCAAAATGATTATTTTAATATGTATAAACATTTAACAATAAATTAATTATTTATTAGTTACTATTATTATTATATTAACGAATTAATACTTACTAATTTCAATCATTTACTAAATCAGGTTAATCAGTTTCAGTCTCTTATCAAGTCCAACCATTATTATCATTTTTTGTCTTAACCTCAAATTTGATAAAATTATATCAATTTTAGACTAACCCATAAATCCTTGCACCTCTAGATGTGAGGATCCAATGAAGAGGCAAATAATGAACTAGGTTAGGGTAGTTTACTTGTTTGTTTGAATATGGTTTTATTTTTTAAAACTTATTTTTGGAATCAAGAAAAAATAATGAATATATTATATTTTATGAAGTAAATAAATAAAAAAAATTTATTACAAAATTATCATTAAAAAAATAAGTTTAAAAAAATCTAAAATTTATTTTCTAAGAAGAAATTAAAAAATAATTGTTAAAAATAGATTTTAAAAATGGTCTATTAAGCAAAATACTCTATTTTTAAAAATAAAAAATTATTTTTTAAAATAATAAATAAACATAGCCAATAATTTTATCCTAACTCTTTCTTTCTCTCTTTTTCATCTCATGTGTTTTTCATTAAAATAATATTCCATAATAGTGGAAATAAAAAATGATAATTTAATTTTTTATAAAATATTTTATAATTCACTTTATAAAAATTTAAATTATTAAAAGAATTTTTAACATATTAATAATGAAAGAGACATTGCAGCTCCTATACCACTGAGGTATTTACTAAGGGGTGCTGCACAATTTGTACCTTCATGTAGTTTAAACTGGAACTTGAAAAAAAAAATTAAATTAAGTTTGCTACTCACTAATTTTGCAGAGCTGGAATATTAGGAAACTTGCAATGGGTGATGCAAAGAGAGAAAGAAAGAGACATAAACTTCTGGAATGAAACTTGCAATGGGTGATGCAAATAGTAAAACATTTTCTATTACTTTGTTCTGATTTTGCTCAAATCTCAAGACACTGTTAAACATGTGTTTATTTACAAGCAAAACAACCTGTATAAAGTAGCTGTTTACCCTAACCCAGGTGCTGGGGTGGGTGAGAATACAAAGATTATAAATTACGGATAAGTGAATACCACATATATATGTCTATATACCCATATATATATATATGCTTGCTTCCAAGTATAATATTCTCTTCCACTATTTCTCCAAGTGTACTTGGATGCTTCACTATAAAAATTATTTCGAGATACTTGGATGCCAAGTTAATTGTTTGCCATTGCTTGTGTGGCAAATACAAAGAGGTCAACATTAAACAATTAACAGAGCTTAGCTTGAAATATACCTATTAACTTGCCTATGTTACCTCTAACTTTCAGTGTACGGTTGGTAATTCAAAAATGTTGTAGATGAGGTGGCTTCTATAGGTGCCATGCCTTAAAAATTTAGATTGGTTGATAACATAAAAGCATGCAACAACAGCACAACAGGAAATGGTAACAATATTGTATATAGTTTTAATGTTAATCTTAATTTCAATTTAAATTTATGCTGCAAGTTTTATATATGATATCCTTTATTTCAGCACATTTCAATTGATTTTGTAGAATTTATTATATACAAATTTTCCAAACAATATTGTTTATCTAAAAATTATTAGGGTAGGTGGCTGGTATGGTGTTAATGAGAAAGTGAGGGTAAAGTTGGAACCACGCTTGATATGTTGGTGGAAACATTAACTTGACCGTACATTCGTCCAGCTTTGCATTAAATTAAATCAATAAAATCCAACCGTCCCCTTAATTAATTAATACCTCATCTTCCCAACCTTGTTCTGCACCCAAGTCAATCAATTATAATTATAATACCGTATGATATGACCCTGACATCCCTGGTCTGCTTGCTCGTATTTTAATTTTGTGAGCAACTTTGCGCCCTGTTTGGAACAGGCGAAAAGGAGGGAGGGGGTAAACGGGGAGGGGGAAACAAGCTGAAATGGATTTTTTCACCTGTTTGGAGACCGGATGTTTTGGGAGACCGGATGTTTTGGGAGAGGGGGTGTAAAAAGAGTTACAAAATCCTGTGGGTTCCGATGAAAATAATACCACTCTTAAAGTAGGGTGAAAATGCAGGGAAAATATTTATTTTTTTATTTTTTTATTTCGTGCCCTCAGAAATTGTTACTAGCGAGTTGGTTGTTTTTGTATTTCAGTTAACAATTGTTGGAAGAAATTTTTTTTCTATTTGCTCCCTACAACTAATGTTATTAAAAAAAGCAATAATATTAAATAATAATAGTGAAAATAATATTAACAATAAAATAATAATAAATAATAAAATTATATTTATAATGATAAAAGATAATAAAATATTTAATGATATAAAAAAATAAATTAAAAGTAATTTAAAATTGTCAAATGAAATTATTATCATCAAATATGTATAATTCTATTAAACAATGATAATATAGTAATTTTACTATCTCACTATAAGTATTTTTCTAAAATATAATGCAAATTTTTTAATATTTATTAATTATATGAAAATAAAAAATTATAATTTTTTAAATATGTTAGTATTCAGAAAAAAATTTAACATATTTTCCTTCATTCATAAATTATTTATTATTTAATTTTACTAAATAATATTATAACTATCTTAATATAACATAATAAAAGGATATTTTAGTCATTTCACTCATTCATATTTTCTTCCGCCTCTATTTTCACCCATTCCAAACAAAAGAAATTCATTTCATCCATATTTACTCCCCTTCCTATTTTCACTCATTCCAAACAATCCAGGTAAATTACTTTTACCTCCATTTCCATCTCCTCTATTTCCACTCCCCTCCGTTTGCACCTCTTTTCATTTTCACCTCCAACCAAACATAGGCTTGGGTACAAGCCTTATTTTTACCCAAGCGTCTGTACATTTTCAATTTTTACGCTCACATGCATCTGATCAAATTGGGTGTGGGTTGGTTCAGGCATTCAAAACAGAGCTGTCGAAATAAATTAATCCAATTTTTTTAAATTGATGCAAGAGGTTAAAATCGCATATTGAATTAGTTTACGATGAGTTACTTTTTTATCGAATAGAGTTAAATTAAGTCGTTACAATTTAAGGTTCAAATTAATTTTTACCGGACAATTCCAAACAAATTTTGCAATCTGTTGTTGTTATTATTATATCACTTATTTATTTATTATTACTTTTATGTTATTAATTTGTTGAAATTAATTATTATTATCATTATCATTATAAAATTTATTATTATTTTATTATTTATGGATATAACTAAAATAGTAAGAAAATAAATTAAAGCAAAATACTTTTTAATATGGAAAAATTTTCAATTAAAAGAGTAATTAAAAATTATGGGATCAAAACTAAAAAAATTCAGTATTGATTAAGATGGATATAAATATTTTATTGACTAAATTCATATATATATATATATATATATATATATTATTATGAATATACCATTATTTTACTATACTAATAATAATTTATTAGTCTAATTAATATATTTATTTAATTATAGTGATTATTTGATGTATATTTAGTTATAATAATTACTTTTTGTACATATTTTTATTAATTTCTAAGTTTTATGATGATAAATTAAATTTTTCACATAATTTTTATTAATTTTTTAATTTTAATATAATTATTTATTTTCATAAACTTATACAATTATGTCAACAATATTAGGTATATAAATTATTAATTTTAATATTAAAACATTTAATATTAATCAGATATACATAATTTTAATACTATATATTAAAATATAATTTTAATATATCAAAATGATTATTTTAATATGCATAAATATTTAAAATAAATTAATTATTTATTAGTTACTATTATTATTATATTAACGAGCTAATACTTACTAATTTCAATATTTACTAAATTAAGTTAATCAGTTTCAGTCCCTTATCAAGTCCAAACCATTATTATCATTTTTGTCTTAACCTCAAATTTGACAAAATTATATCAATTTTAGACTAGCCCATAAATCCTTGCACCTCTAGATGTGAGGATCCAATGAAGAAGCAAATAATGAACTAGGTTAGGGTAGTTTACTTGTTTGGTTTGAATATGGTTTTATTTTTTATAAATTATTTTTTATTTTTAAAAATTATTTTTGGAATCAAGAATAAATAATGAATATATTATATTTTATGAAGTAAATACATAATTTATTGTTTAATAGTAAAATTATATAAATTGTATAAATTGTAAAATAAATTATATCATTTTACTTCATGAGAGAAATAAAGTTTAAAAAAATGTATTGTTATCTTAAATTGCGTTTTTAAGATAGCCCTAATGACTGACAACAATGCTTTGACGTTTAATATTTTACTTCCATTGCTGATTGTTTAATAATTTGACTGGCATTTGACTTTTTTAAATACTTATTTCTCTATTATTATTTGCTTTGTTTTATTATAATTATCTATTATCTATTATTAAGATTAATATTAATAGTATATATAATATGATATTTTTATATGAAAATATTTAAATATATTAAATATTTAATTTAATTAAATTATTTAATTATATCTTTTGTTTTTAATTCATATTACTTGACAAATCAAATATTATCTTTCTTTTTTGTTTATTTTATTTATTTACTTTATTGTATATTTTTATATGAATTTTATAGTTTGTGATTAAAATGCTAGTGTCAACAAAATTAAATATAATATAATATAATATATTTTCTAACATAATAAAATATTAGAAATAAGTTATGAATTTAATTTAACTGAATACTTATTTATATGTTCTTTTCTAACTAATATTATTTAACAACTTACAGAATATTTTTTATTTACTTTACTTCATGTTTTCTTTTCTATTTTTCACATGATTTCCTACTGTTTATAGCTAAAATTTTAATATCATTAATTAAACATAAATATAGTGTGATATATTTTTATTTTATTATAAAAATTTTAAATAAATTAAAATTTAATTTAATTATTCAACTATATTTTATATTTTAATATTTTTTCTTTACAACTTAGAATTTAGGGAAAAAAATTTCTATTTGTTCCTCAATTTTATATTTTTAATTCTTTTCTATTTTCATATATATTCCTATTTTTTACAATTCAGGTGGTAATATCAAGAAATAGTAGAGATAGGTATAATATATTTTATTTTTATTATTAAATAAATATGAATTTTTAAAATATAAATCCTTTTTTAATTTTTTTCTTTTTATGAAATTCTTTAGATTTTTAAAATTTTTACATTATTTCAATTGGATCACTTATAAATTTGAAATATACCACTCACAAATTAATATGAAGAAAATATTAAAAATTTAAAAATAATTTAAAATTTAATTTTTAGATATTTTTATTAGATAATAAAATATGTAATTGGTTTACTTAATTAGCATTTTTAAATAATTTTAAATTATATAAAAATTTTATAATAAAAATAAAATATATTATGTTATATTTATATTATTTAATAATATTAGTGTTTGAATTTAAACTGTAAATAACATATGTAGACATGAACAAAAAAAATAAAAATATGCATTGGAGTAAATAAGAATAAAGGAAATAATGGTAAACTACAAATAATAAAAGTTAAATATAAATATAATTAATATAATTTAAATAAATCAATAAAGTTAAATTTTGTTATTTCCCTCATAAATATCAACTTTAGCATTTTTTATTTTGCGCTGACGGAGCCTCATCAAAAAATCCTTCCTGAGTCCATCTCTTCTGCAATCCAACTCTCCAGTTTTGCTTACTTTTGCTTTATTAACAATAACAATTTTCATATAAAATAGTAACATCGAATAAAGAGAGAAAACGATTGTAATTCACTAATAGATTTAATTATTAATTTATTATTATATAATATGTTAGATTTAATTTTTAGAAAAAATATATTTATTGTCTAATAAAACTTAATTGTACATTAATATATTACGGTATCAATAATATATTATATTCTTTCCCTAACATGGAATAGTGAAATGATTTTAAGCAATTCTCTTGCCGGCGGCCTCGGCCGGTTGAGGGAAAAATACAGGGCACGCGTTTATAATCAACAATCTCATATTATGTTGTATGGTATACAACAAACTTCAATTTGTACCACAGAAACCTCCAAATGTTTATAGCTATTCTAAATATTAACTTCCAGCATGTACGGTTGTTCTGACGCAAGAAGAGACGTGTCCAATTGCTGCCATTCCCTTCTCTTTCTATATCATTTTTTATTTTTACTTTCTCTTATTACACTTATTTAATTACTTAATTTTATATATAAATAAATAATACATTAATAACAACAATTATTATATTATAATAATCATAATAATTTATATATAATAAAATATTAATAATATATTATAATATATATCTTAATATATAAAATTAGGAAAAATTAGATAGAATTATATGCATGATTTTATGGCATTTTTTCTTTATTTTTTATTAATTATGTTTCTTTACCTAGTTTTATATTCATTGAACAATAAGTTTGAAGTACAACCAGTAAATAAAATTCTCTATTTTTTCCTATTAATATTTTTGGTAATTTTTTAAATATAATTGTCAAGTTTGAAGGTAAGTTTTTTTTAAAGCAAATAAGAGTTTTTTACTCTCTTTTTGTATTTTTATTTTTTTGAACAAATTGGAGTGATGAATAATTTGCAACAACGTATACAGATTTTTATTCTGATATATTTAAATATTTTGATCATTTTTATCATAAAAATGTCTACTTATAAGATAATCATTATATAATAAAGTTATACTATAATACTCTTGTAAAATCATTTTACTTATACTTTATAATAAATTATAAAATTTAATTCTAAATTTTAACTTCTTTTTTTTCCTATTTGTGCCTTCTTTTCATATCAACAATATAATAATTCACAAATAATAATAAAAATATTTAAATTTTATTTACTATCAATATAAATTATTTTATAAACTAATTTTATACTTTCACATAACTATGTATTGCTATATTATTAAATAATTGTTAAAACTGCTTTACTGTCAGTAAAATTTTTTTGTTAATATTAAATTTTTAATGAGATATCATCTTTTGATTTGCTAATAATGTAAAAAAATTTATACTGATGGTGTAACAAATTTAGATTCATAACAAAATAAATAATAATGTATATTTTATAATATCATATTTATATTTATATTATATAATATATATTCTTATATTATATTTCATATTTTGATATATACATCTACAAAATTTTATATGGATTTAAATTTATGATTTTATTGTACTTTTTCTATTTATTTTTTATATACTGATTTTCTTTCTTCGCCTAATTTTGATGTTGATTACAGAATGGGTATGAAATACATGCAATAGAAATTTTTTTTTCTAATTTTTGCCTTAGATATTTTTGACAATTTCATCAAACTTGTCATTTAATTTGAATATAAGTATTTTTTTATTTTAATATGATATTTTATATTCTTTTTATATTTTTACACTTAATAATAATTTTTATATAGTAATAATAATGAATAATAATAGATTATGTTAGATACATATTTTTATACTATTTTATACATAAAAATAAGGTTAGGAAAATTTAAATAGATTTACATTCATGATTTTAATTTTATAAGAAAAGCTCTAAATTTAGTGCAAATTTTTTAATTACATTACTGTTTATTTATTGATTCTCTTTTATGGTATTTTTTTGTTCAATTGGTAATATCATTAAAAAATATAGATATAATATGTTCAATTTTATTGTTGTTATAAAATTATTTTACAACTTACATATTATTTTTCTTTTTAATTTACTTAATTTCATTTGTTTCTTTTCTTTTTGTCTTTATTGATGTCGTTTACAAGTTAGATTTAATGTTATATAGTACTCCATCCATTTTTTTTATCTATCGCATTTTGAAAAAAAAATTATTCCTTTTTATTTGCCACTTTATAATTTCAATGAAGAATTAAATATTCTTTTTTTAAATCTATCCTTCTTTATTATTAATAAATAATTTATTATTTTATACTATTAATCAGCTTGCATTTATTCCTTTATATTTCTCACTCTATATTCAACTATCTTGAATTTTGTACATAAAGAATAATCTTATAAAGTTCACTAAAAATAAATAAATTAAATTACTTTTTTAATATACATAAAATTAATTAATTATGACAGATAAATAAGAATAGAGGGAGTATAGTAGATATAATACTACATATTTAATTTTGAAATAAAATTATTTTATATAAATTAAAATTTGAATGTAGAAAGCATTAGTTGAAATCATTAATTATGTACTCTATTACTTAATAATAATATTCAAAAAATAAAATCAAATTTATTTATGTAAATTTGCTGACATTTTTTTTACCATTTTTCAAGTGTTATTTTTAAATTAAATATACATCAAATCATCAATTGAAAGTTTGATATGGCTTTACAACTTATATTTTTTTATCTATTTTATTGCATTTCTTTGTGGTCACTTCTGTTATTTATAACTAAAACACTAGTATTACTTAATATCTATATAATACAATAAATCTTTTAGTACGCAACTCTTTGCATGAAGTCCTTTGCCATGTGAAGCCAATGTTCCCTTACATTCCTTTCTTAATTAGCACTCCACTTAAAATAACGGGAAAAGAATAGATAAAAGAAACAATGACATTTGTATGATAAAATATAAGTTATTAGTATTTAAAATTAAAAATTATATAATAACCATGTTAACATATTAAATTTTTTAAAATGTAAGACTTATCTTAAAAGATAAAGTAAAATATTATAATGCTTGTGAAAAAAATTAAAGATTCAAAATTTTAAAAATAAAGATAAATTAAAAATAATTTCTTAATTTATAATTATTTAATCACTTCTTTTTTTGTTAAGAACTATGATATTATTCTTTGAGTTTTAAAGTCCACTTAATATTTTAAATAACTGTCATTTAAAATTATAATATTGTACTTTATTCTATCTGCCATTTTAAAATAGTATCAATTTTACTGTACAAAATCAAATCAAAGCTTTGAAAGTACAATTAGGAAACTCATTTTTAGGAAAGTCATGATTCCACTGTATAAGATCAAATCAAATCCTTTTACACACGTATACTGTAAAATCAAAGCTTCGAAAGTGCAATTGGATGTTCATGTCACTGGTTACTGACCTCATCAAGGATTTAACTCAAAACCAGAAATATATTAGGGTAGGCAGCCGGCTGGTATGATGTTAATGAGAAAGTGAGGGTAAAGTTGGAACCACGCTTGGTGCGTCAGTGGAAAGATCAACTTTGCCATACATTCAACTAATAAAATCTAACCGTCCCCGCAATTAATTAATACCTCATCTTCCCCCGTTGTTCTGCACCCAAATCAATCAATTCTAATTATAATACCATTATGACATGACCCTGGGTCACTTTCCTCGTATTTGAATTTTGGGTGCAAACCGTCTTTTCACCGTACCGGCCGTACATTTTCAAATTTTACGCTCACATGCATCAGATCAAATTGGGTGTGGGGTTGGTCCAGGCAATAAAAAATGATGGGAGGATCCAATAAGCAAGGAATGAATCAAGTTAAGATGGCAAAATTACGGACGGCATGCGTTGGGAAAAATAAATTCTTGTATCCTTGCGCCGTTAAAAGAAATGCTCAGAATATTTAATTGAATCACGGACTTTACAATGTCGTGATCAGCGCCTGAGTTGACGGGACGGAACGTCTTGCTACAGGTCGTGATCAGTTAATCACGTTCTCATGCAGGTCGTGATCAGAGGCCACTGTTCCCACGTGAAGCTTCGCCTATATAGTGCGGACCAGCTGAAAGCCGAAGAAGGAGAAGGCGGGGGTGAGCTGAAGGTCGAAGAAAGAGAAGGCGGAAGAAGCTGAAGGTGCAAGTAGGAAGTTGAGAGGAAGAAGGAGGTGACCTGAAGCAAAGAGAAAGAAGGAGAGTATAAGGTAAATTTTTAATTTAATTTAATATTTTTATTCTGTTTAAATAAATTAAATTTATGTATTTATGAATTTATTTGATTTAATAATTTTAATTTATTTATCTGATTTAATTTAATTAATTAAATTGTTTAATTTAATTTTGTTAGTTTTATTCATTTGATTTAATTTAGTTAATTTATTTGTTTGATGTAATTTATTTGATTTCATTTAATTGATTTATTTATTTGATTTAATGTATTTAGTTTATTTATTTGTTTTAATTTATTTAATTAATTTATTTGAGTTAATATTTTTAATTTACTCATTTGATTTAATTTAGTTAATTAATTTATTTTATTTAACTTAATTCATTTATTTATTTGATTTAATTTAGTTAATTTATTTATTTGATTTAATGTATTTAATTTATTTGTTTGATTTAATTTAGTTAATTTTATTTGATTGATTTGATTTAGTTAATTTATTTGTTTGATTTGATTTAATTAGTTAATTTACTTGATTTAATTTAGTTAATTTATTTATTTGATTTAATGTATTTAATTTATTTATTTCATTTAATTTATTTATTTGAGTTAATATTTTTAATTTACTTATTTGATTTAATTTAGTTAATTAATTTATTTGATTTAATCTAGTTAATTTTTTTATTTGATTTAATTTAGTTAATTAATTTATTTGATTTAGTTAATTTATTTATTTGATTTAATTTAGTTAATTTATTTAATTTATATAATTTATTTAATTTATTTATTTAAGTTAATATTTTTAATTTACTTGTTTGATTTAATTTAGTTAATTAATTTATTTGATTTAATTTAGTTAATTTATTTATTTGATTTGATTTAGTTAATTTACTTATTTGATTAATTTATTTATTTGATTTAATTTATTTAAAAAATTTATTTGAGTTAATATTTTTAATTTACGTGTTTGATTTAATTTAGTTAATTAATTTATTTAATTTAATTTAGTTAATTTATTTATTTAATTTAATTTAGTTAATTTATTTATTTGATTTAATTTAGTTAATTTATTTGTTTAATTTTATTTAGTTAATTTGTTTGTTTGATTTAATTCAGTTAATTAATTTGTTTGATTTAATTTATTTAGTTTTATTTATTTGATTTGATTTAGTTAATTTATTTGTTTGATTTAATTTAGTTAGTTAATTTATTTGATTTAATTTTGTTGATTTATTTATTTGATTTAATGTATTTAACTTATTCTTTTAATTTAATTTATTTAATTTACTTATTTGAGTTATTGTTTTTAATTTACTTGTTTGATTTAATTTAGTTAATTTATTTATTTGAGTTAATTTTTTTACTTACTTGTTTGATTTAATTTAGTTAATTTATTTTTTTTGATTTAATTTAGTTTATTTATTTATTTAATTTAATTTAATTGATTTATTTGTTTGATTTAATTTATTTATTTATTTTAATTTAGTTAATTTATTTCTGTTAATTTTATTATCGATTGAAGGAAATATATTATATATCTTTAAAATTGGAATATATGAAAAGATTATTTATTAATTTAATTAAATTAAAATTTAACCATAACTCGTTGTCTGGAGGAGAACGATGATTCAGTAAAAAAAATTTAAAAAAATAACTAAAAAAATTTAAATAACAAATTTTTTAAAAAAATTAACTAAATCACGGGATGGCAATGCTCGTGATTCGAAAAAAAAATTTAAAAAATAAAACTGAATCACGGCCTGCCAAATGCCGTGATTCAAAAAATATTTAAAAAAAATTAAGGGTTTGAGTAATTAGTTTTGACGGCGTAGGGAATGGAGAATTAGTTTTCTTACATTAAGGCTTTCGGTCAAAAAGCCAAGTTAAGATAGTCAATAATTTTATCCTAACTCTTTCTCTCTCTTTCTCATCTGATGTGTTTATCATTAAACTAATATTTCATAATAATATATATATAAAAAATAAATTTATTTTTTACAAAATATTTTATAATTACTTTATAAAAATTTAAATAGTTAAAGTATCCTTTTTTATAGAATAATTTTAAATTCACTTTATAATAAAAAATATATTATTGCTCTCGAGAGAGCTTTCAAAGCAATTTGTTAAAAGAAAATTGATAAATATATCATATTTTCCTTATTACATGACAATCTTGAGTTCGGCATGATAAAATTTTTCATTATTTTAATTCAATGCTAACTCTTCTTTTTATTAAATTACATATATAAATAAATTTTAGAATTCATATAGTTATCGAATACATTATCTTAAAATATTGATATGTACAATTTATATATTAAAAATATAACAAATTAGTATAAGAATATACATAATTAACATACTTACATTTATCAATTACGGCATAGCATGTTTATCGGTGACTAAACAAAAAGTGTGCCATACGTATTAATACATAATTTATTGTTTAATAATGAAATTATAAAAACAGTATAAATTGTAAAATAGAATTATACCATTCTATTTTACGAGAGAAATGAAGTTAAAAAAATAATTGCGTTGTTACTTTAAATTGCGTTTTTAAGATAGCCCTAATGATTGACAACAATGCTAAAGGTACGGACTTATTACATAATCATTCAACAAACACTATTACATATTTATATATTATTTCCTATCATTAATACTATAATCTGTATATAAATAAATTGATCATTTTTAATATAATAAAAATAATTACAATAAAATTACTACATACACCCGCATTCATTTGCGATATGAGTTCAATAAAAACAAGTAGCGTCTCTCATACACAAATTTCATGCAATTTTAAAATATATAATAAATTAAAAACTAAGAATATTGCAAGCCAAAAATTAAAATAATTGAAAGCAATAACATATTATAAGAAAACCTTTTAACTTATAATTTTGGATAAAATAAGATATTTAATATTATCATAAATTTTATTTTAAATTAAAAAGGAAATGACTATAAATGCCAATGAGAGATGATGGTTAAAAAATAATATTACTTTCGTACAAAGACATGTAATGATATTATAATATTAAAAAATTACACACAAAACTTGAGTGATATTATAAGATTAACAGTTAAAAACAAAAGTTGAATCATAAAATCTTTTGACCATTTTTAATTTCCGATAAAAAGCTTGCAAGATTTTATAAAAAGAATAACAAAAATATGAATAAATGCCCGAATCTACTTACTTAAAATGCGTCATTTTTTGTACACGTGGTACTCTATTATGCAATAATTTCCTGCTTAAAATTTCACTTACCTTGATTGCTTTTGCCTTGTCGTTTAATTCTTTGCTTCAATTGCCATTTACTTTGCTTTTTCGTTTAATACTTTTCTTCAATTGCTTTTTCGTTTAATTATTTGACGGGCATTTGACTTTTTTTCTACTACTTATTTCTTTATTCTTTATTTGCTTTTTTTATTATACTTATTTATTATTCCATCCATTCTTTTTTTTATCACAGTTTAAAAAAATTCTTTTTTATCTTTTACTTTATAATTTGAATAAAATATTAAATATTTATTTTTCAATTTTGTCATTCCTTTTCATTAATAAATATTTTATTATTCTATATTTTTAATGTACTTGTATTTATTCTATCATATTTTTCTCTATATTTTTAATTATTTTGAACTTTGCACATAAATAAAATATTAAAAAATTAACTAAAAATAATTAAGTTAAATTATTTTTTAATATTTATGAAATTAATTAATTGTAACAGATAAAAATCATGCTTCATTAAATTTTTAAAATAACATATAAAAAAGAATTAAAAATTTAAAAGAGATGCAATAGATAATAAAGGACAAATGGAATAATAATTATTGAAAAAAATCAATAAAATTAACTTTATTATGTCGCAAAATATGAAATTATGCCCCATCTAATATGTGAAAAATATCTTGATTTAGTCATTAGCATCACATAGTGGATCAATCCTCCTCTCCATAATTACAAATTTAGAATCATGTTTGAATTTTATGCACCAATTACAACTTTCAATTTTAAATTAAACAAAAGTCATTAACATGTACCAAATTTGACTAATTAAATCAATCTAATTTTGTAAAAAAAAAAAAGATAAAGAAAGTCAAAATGCCTATGACAAGTCAGCTAAATAGTATACCTATGAAATAACGACAAAACGGAGCCCTTAAAAGATTGCTGTACTCCTTACGCTTTTAAAACGTTGTAATTCTAATCTTGTATTTATGAAATAATCGGTATCTTTATCTACTATTTTTAATAATAATTTTGTATATTTTTATTTTAAAAATAAAACTTTTTGTTTGTTAAAATATTTTTAAAATATGTTTTTAAAAATCATAAAATAAATATGTAACTTAAAAACAAGAAATAGAAATAAATTTTCATATTTTCATAATTTGTCCTTTTATTATGAATTCCAATTTTGTAATTAAATAAAAGTTTGTCCTATTTATTTGTCCAAACACCTTTTATTCTTTATTTTCTTTAAATTTAAAAGCATATCTTAAAAAAATAGTTTTTAAAAATGGTTTATGAGAATAGTTTATAAAAATTAAAAAAAAAATTATCCAAACATACTCAATAATTTTGGTTACTCAATTTTAAGATGGTATTATTTTTATCCCTTATTTCATGTAATAGTAAAAATAAATGTTATGAAAAAAAAAGTACGTACTAACTAACATGGAAGATGACGTACGTAGAGGAACCAAAATTGAAAATTTTAAAGATATAAAATTCTAATTGCAACTTTCTATTTAACTAAAATAGAATAAATTTAGGATAAACTTTTGTCTCTTTTTACAATATATTAACCTACTTTTGTAATTTTTTTTATATGTTAAACTATATATGAACAAATATAACATTTAGATGAAAATTTTATATAAATTTCAAAAAGTGTGTGAAAAATTTTAACATATTTTCATTCTCTTAATTTAATTTGTAATATAATTATTTAAATATTCAAATTATTTTCATAATTATAATATTTTTATTTTTTGTGAACAAATTAAATTCAAAATGAATTTTAAATTATTTTTTAAAATTTGCAATGTAAATTAATTTGGATAGAGTCGAATTGAGACGAATTTCAAATTTTATAAATTTTGATTAAGGTGAGCTCAAATCAAAATATTATTATTTGTTTGAGGTAGAATAATTTTCTATATTAATTTAGTTATACTCAATAATATTAAATTTTGATTTAATTTAACTTAATTTAATTCACTTCTAATATATTTTTGGAAAATATTTGTTGCAATATGCCTTGCAATGGAATTTGTGGAAGCTAAGCAATTTCTGTACCTCCTCAAAATATTAGAGTGGAAATACAAAATAAATAGACTTGTCACTAATCATTTTTTTGTGTGATTGCAACAACAAAAATTATATGTATTTTCAAAGTTCAGATTCTAGAGTTGGTTACATGTCATGAAGATATTAGCATCCTACAACGTCTCTTCAAAAAATAGTTAATTGTATATTTTAATTCTATCTTTTGAATTGAATTATAATGGTCCTTACTAGATTTTATACATGTATTTTTCTAAAAATATAATTTTAATTTTAGTTAATTTGTTCATTTGGTTGTCAAATTCGGCCAATTTAATGATAAGATTCGAACAAAAGAAAATATCTCAATAATGTTAAATATTGATATAATCGTACTTATAATCGAATTACTTAACTTCAATGCATCATAAGTACAAATTTTATTATTTTGAAAGAATTTTATTTTGTTATTTTTGAAAATTTTCTATTTTATTATTTTTTGAAAACATTTAAATTATTATATTGGAAAGATTTTTATTTTATCATTTTTGAAAGATTTTTTCTTATTATTTTTAAAAGATTTTTCATTTTATCTTCTTAGAAAGATTTTTATTTCATTATTTTTGAAAGTTTTTTATTAAAATGGTTGTAATATAACTTTTAAAATAATAAAATAAAGGAAAATTATTTCTATTAATCTTATTTATTTATTTAAAAAGTGTCAAATCAATAATTTTAATTTAAAGTATTAAATTTGTCCAACTTCATAGACAAATATGAGATAAAAAATTATTTAGAAAAATTAAAATCATAATTTCAATATTATTCTATGATATTTAAAATATCAGATTTGTTCAATTTCATAGCCAAATTTGGATAAGAAATTTTTAGAAAAATTGACATAATATTAATATTAATTTATAATTTTAAAATATCAAATTTGTCCAACTTCATAACTAAATTCAAAAAAAGAATTTGTTTAGAAAAATTAAAATTATAATTTCAATATTATTTCATAATTTTAAAATATTATATTTATCCAACTTCATGACTAAATTTGAATAAAAAATTATTTAGGAGAATTGAAATTATTATACTCACAATTAATTATAATATTAGTCTTTTATCACAAAAATGTATAATATATAAAAATATAAATTATGAGTACACATGATAAATGTAAAATAATTTTATGTGTAGTAATATTGAAAATTTTTTAGTTCAATTAGCCCACCCAATTTAACTTTAAAAATGTCTCCTATCTCAAGAATATTTAAATAGACTGAACTTTTAGACTATCTTTATTTATTGTATCATAGAAATTAAATAAAATGCTTTTAACATCATATGTTTAATAAATAAAATATTAATTAATTTTTTTAAAAATAAAATAAAAATAAAAAAATAAAAAAGAAAGTAGGATGGGACAATCAATGTTGTTCCATCCATTGTCCTTTATTTCTAAAAAGGAACTTCCCTTTGTCCTTTTTTTAATTTTTTATTTTTATAATAACATATTTAAAAGAAAAAATAAATAGAGACACCATACAAATTATGAGTACACATGTAACTTTAATAAAGTGAAATAAATTAAAACACATTATATATAATAAATAATAAATATTAGATAATTTTATGTGCAATAGTATCAAGAATTTTCTTAGTTTAACTAGTTCATGATTTAATTTTTAAAATATCTCTCACATCAAAATATCAAAAATAACTTGAACTTATAATTTATTTTAATTTATTTTATCAAAAAAATTATACAAAAAATTAGTTTCCAGAAAATATTATAAAAAATCATTTTAAAAAAATAATAAAAATAAATAAATAAGCAAAAGTTATAAAAAGTACGGGGGTGGGACTATTGCTATTCCATCCCATATACTTTTCATAATGGTACTTGGTACGTGGGGTGGGATGGCTAGTGTTGTACAATCCCAATTAATTATATAAGAAATTTTTTTAAAAAATGGTGTATGGGTGACCCAATTTAAGCAGACAAAATTTTAAGCAAGTAAAATTTAAAGTAAAAAAAGGTGGTACTTGGTACGTGGGGTGGGATGGCTAGTGTTGTACAATCCTAATTAATTATATAAGAATTTTTTTTAAAAAAAATGGTGTATGGGTGACCCAATTTAAGCAGACAAAATTTTAAGCAAGCAAAATTTAAAGTAAAAAGGGTAGTGGATTACATGCAACAAATGACATTGTCCTTGTTATCTTTGTTTTGTGGAAACCGTAGCTAGAATTGGAATTTGTCAGCAACAAATGCACACTAGCAATGTGAAGTCAAGTGGGCGCTCCATTAAAGGCAAGGAAATATTAAGATCTTAACCAAGCATTCATCCAAGTTGATGAAATGAGATGATTTTGAGCAAGTACAATGTATTAGCATCAGAGATGAAGGAGAAGTACATATGGCCGTGATGAAAGAGTAGATGACTTTTTAGGTTTTGGTTATGGTGGTAACTTAAATTGGTTCCTGCTTCCTTGGTTGAGCCGAGAACTAGAGAGAGGTTGAAAGAGAAAGAAAGAGAGAGAGCAAAGGGAGAGGAAGGGAGCTTCCTCCCCTTAGTTCAAACCAAGCTCCTCTTTACCTTTTTTGAAAATTTTTTATTTCTCTTTTCTTCCTCTCTTCTATTTTTCACTATGGGTTCTTCGAAAAAAAGAAAAGCCCCTTATAGAACTCATGAAAGTTCCTCAATGACACTCTTTTTCTTTTCATGCACAAGAGATGAGAATTCTATAACAGAAATGATGGAGAAATAGATTTTTTAAGCAATGATAGGTGAAAGTCGATGGCTCCATAATTGGGATTGGTGGCTGCCCATGTTGAAAGAAGGAAAAAATAAGAATAGTGCAGTTGGTTATAACTTTCCTCTCTCTCTCTTTTAATTTATATATTTTAAAATTTTTATTTTATATATATTATTATCCGAATAAAATTAGGTGTTAACAATATTTACTAATTATTAATTGATATATTTAGGCTAACAAGCTAGTTAAAACTTTTAAAAATTTATGTATGAATTAAATCTAGCTAAATTGTGAGCCAAGATAAATCAAGTTAATTTTTTTTTGTGCTGACTTAATTTATTTTGTGTAAAATTTAACTCAATATAACTTATTTACACCCTTAATTAATAAATTAATAAAATCCAAATATAAGCACTAGTGCATGGAAGTCAAATCGATGGGTCTATGACCCTTTTTTTAACTCATTCTGTCTCAACCCTCCCGATTGTAATCACAGACTATTATATCTACTTAATTTAATTACTTTAAATACAAAATTTTTAATATCTTAATATTTAAAATGATTATTTTTAATTTTTGTAAATGATATATTTTATTTTGATTATTTTAATATACAAACTGAACTATAAATTGGATTCAAAGTGTTAAATTTTCTCAAATTTAAAATAAAAACTCCTAATTTATACCTAAATCCTCAATTATTGTCTTTGTTTCTTATTATTTGCCACATTTAATTGATTTAACAGAGATTAAAGAAATAGTTTAATTTATTTATTTTTAATAAGCTTTGTGATACTATCTTTTAATTTAAAATTAAAATTTACTCCATTTTTATTTCTCTCTTTACTTGAAATTTGTGATCATATCTAAATGTACGCATAAATTTCTTTCTTATTTCATACACAAATTCTATCATAGTTGAAAATGGAGAAAAAAAGATTAAATATATGTATTGAGACATTCCAAGGTGAAAGTAGAAAATAATAAAATATTTATTAAAAAATAAGGATAAAATTAAAAAAATTAATGCTTCATTGGATTTCTAAAATAATAGGTAAAAAAGATTAAAAAAATTGAGAAAAATACAATAGATAATAAGAGACAAATGGAGTGATAATTACTGAAAGGAGAATATCAGTGAAATTAACATTATTATGTCAAAAAAATATGAAATTATACCCCATTTAATGTGTGAAAACATCTTAATTTAATCATTAATATCACATAACTAATTGATTTTCTTTTCAATAATTACAAACTTAAAGCTTGGCTTGAATTTTATGTTCCAATTAGAATTTTCAATCTTAAATTTGGCTAAAGTTATTAATGTGTACCAAATTTGACTAATTACATTAATTATCTTTTTAGAGAAGCAATCATTTTTAAAATTTGTGCCATAGTGAGAGAAAAATTAAAGTTATTATGCCATAAAATTAATAAATAATAAATTATTTTAATAATTATACCGGTCAAGCCCTCAATTATGGAAAAAATGACTAGATATAATCACTTTAAATGTTAGAGAGATCAAATTTGTGTTCAAGCCATTTGATTTATTAGGCAGTGGTTAGCATTAAGAGATGTCTAACTAAACCAATTCACAATTCCATTGGTAATATATCCTCTCTCTCTCTCACACATACGCGCGCGCGTGCACAAACACACACATAAGGGAGGTGTATGCAAAGAAAAATTTCTATATAGTTTAGTTATAACATATATTTTTATTATTAATCAATTAAAAAATCAATTATAATTTTTAATATATGTGAATTCTATAAAGTTAATAATTAATTTTTTATTTATAGATTAAGAGTAAAGATATATATTATAATTTGATAATAAATCTAAAAAGGAAAAAATGCAAAAAACCTCCTTCAACTATAGGGTAGTTGGATTTTATCCTCTTAAACTATGAAACCTAAATTTTATCCCTTATAATTATATAAAACTTAGATTTTACCCCAATTGTTGGCAAGATATTGACTATAACACTTAGTAGTGATTCTTTATATTTAGTGGCAGTTAAAACCGACCCCATGTCCTATAATTTAGCAACTGTTTACAAACCGCCAGTAAACTAACAAATATAGCAGTAGTTTCTAATCGCTACTAAGTGAGACATGATAGCGATAGTTTTCCTGACAGATTTTATCTCCACTATTATCTTACTAATAGTGGGGATAAAATTCAAGTTTTAAAAAGTTGCAAGGGATAAATTTAAATTTTTATTATTTAAGAGGGTAAAATCCAACCACTCTATAGTTGAAGTGGGATTTTGTGCATTTTTCCCATCTAAAAATATTTAATTGAAATAGCAAGAACTATGACGTTATTTTCATTTAAAATTCTATCGTATGTACTTACGAACTTGCCATGCAACACGATCTCATATATTTCGAGAAAAATTTAAAGTCCAGTGCAGTTTCAATCTCTTTAGCCTTCCAAAATGTTTGACAGTCTTTTTTCTTAATTTTGATAATTAAAAACTTCATGAATCATCTTTTTCTTCGCTTCACTCTATTAGAATGTATACATTGTAATAAGGATACTTAGATTAATAATGTTTTTTAATGTATAAAATTATGTTATTTAGAAGCTAATATATCTTCCGAACAATTTTATATATATCACATTGCCAAATTTTATATATATATATATATATATATATATATATATATATAATCTCTTATAACTTTCAAATTTTCATTTTTATAAGACTAGTTATTTAATAATATTTTATGATACTTTATTTCCCACCTTTTACGTATAGTATAAAATGCTGGATAATCGAATAAAAAATGATAAATTTATAAATTTTAAATTGAGTGAAAAAATATTTTAAATTCGTATTGTGAGTTCCAAATGAAGAGCTCCCTGAGTTCGTATCGGTAGGATGCATCATTAATTAATTCATGTGCAAAAAAAAAATAAAAATTCATGGGCAAAAAAAAAAAAAAAAAATGCTGATGTCCCGCCATTGTCTGCTTATAATTAATTCATGTTCTCCTTTTTGATGGAGACAGCTAAATTTAGCTGTCCAAAAATCTGAACGTACGAAAATGAACGCTGAAGAAATTAAAAAAAAAAGAACCTCTAATCATATAATACTTTAGTGCCCTCGGACTCATTTTTATTTTTAACAACGTAGCCTCCATTTCATTAGAATTTCCTCCTTACTTACTGATATTCTCATTTATGACTTGAAGCCTCTTCAGGCTATATTTATTTTAATGAAAAATATTTTTTATCAACATATCTAAATGATTTAGATAATAAAAAATTTTCTATATATTTTATTTTAAATATAAGAAGTTTGAATAGAAAATAACTTTTTTAAGAGGAAATTATAAACCTTCATTATCTAACTTTAAATATCTTTTTTCTAATTTTAGATAATTATAAATTGTGCGATTCATTTCCTTCTTCTTCACTTGACTGTTTTAGAATATACAGACCATTGCAATAAGGATACTTAGATTAATATTTTTTAATGGATAAAATTATAATATTTAATAACTTTAACATATCTTCTGATCAATTTTATATATTATTACATTGTTAAATTATATATAATCTCTTATCACTTTCAAAATTTTCATTTTAATTACATTTTTAAAGATTAATTATTTAATAATATTTTATGATACCTGATTTCCCATCTTTTATTTGTTGAGTAGAATGTTGGATAATTGAGTAAAAAAGTATGATCAACTTGCAAATTCTCAATTGAATGTGAAAGAAAATATTTTAATAATACTCCTTAAAATAAGAAAATTACATTCACTTAAAATAACACTCAAATACTAATTATAATTTGTGAGACATTCGCTTCTTTCTTATTTATCTATTGCTATTAATCGATTTCACACATATTAAGAAAGTAATTTAATTTACTTTTTTTAATGAACTGTACAAGATTACCTTTTATGTACAAAACTCAAGATAGTTAAAAATAGAGAGAAAAATATAAAGAAATAAATATATGTTAGTTAATAGTATAGAATAATAAAATATTTATTAATGAAAAAGAAGGATAAATTTAGAAAAAAAAATTTAATGCTTCATTGAAATTTTAAAGTGACAAATAAAAAGGAAAAAGACTTTTTAAAATGTGATAGATAAAAAAGAATGGAAGGAGTAATATTTTATGATCAAAATCTAATCTATCCAAATAATAATATAAAACATACTTTAAATCACTTGGATGATTAGTTTATTATGCATAGGGATTGCAATGAGTCAATTTTACCCAAAGTTGACCCAAATCTTATTAAATTCAAATTCATTAATGACTAGTTGCTTTGGATTCATTAAACCATTGAGGGCTCAACAATATCCAATTACTCTATTTTTTTTATCCATCATTTTGGAGGAAAATTTTTGCTTTCTTTTATTTGTCAATTTAGAAATTCAATGAATTATTAATTATTTTTTTCAAATCTACCCTTACACTAAATAGGAGAAAGAATAATTGGAAGAAAAAATATAGTAATAAAGAAGAGAGATAGGGGATAATTTTGAAAAATTAAATTGAATTTTGATAGAATTGATGCTATTTAATGATTTTCTTAATTTATGTGCCAAAACCTTAAATGACAAAATAAAAAAAATAAAAGGAGTAAAAGATTTAAAATAGATTCATTTGAACCTGCTATCTAATGCAAATATAATTTTAAACATTTCTAATAAAAAAATAAAAAGTTATTCTTTTCTTATTGATAATAATTACACATGATAATTATGAATTATATATATTTTCTTATTTATATTCATTCTTATTTTAACTTATCTATATTATTTATATTAGTTTTTGGATAAATATGGGTTATATAATTATCAACTTTCTCAAATAAGAGTTGTATTAGGTTAATTTATAGCTAAATATTTATCTACTTATATCATAATGGGATACTTCAATATTGTAAATTTTACTATTATAAAATAAAAAATGATATTTTAAAATATTTTTATGATATAATATAAATTCAAATATTTTTGATATTATTTATCTTAAATACACTATTACAATATTATTATATATGCAATATTGATTTTTCATATTATAATAGGTTAATTACAGGCAATGTTATTCAAACAAATTTAATGTAATATTTAAAAGAGATTTAAGATTCACTAAATATTTATAAATGATAAACTTGTATATTATATAAATTAATATTAACAAATATTCAAAATTGATCTAATATCTACTGAATATTTATTTAATAAACCTAATCCCAAATTATCAAATCATTTAGCAGTAGATCTAATTTAAATAAAAATCATTAAATAAATACCTATCAATTTGGGTAAAACTCATCAAATATTATCCCTACTTATGTACTTAAAACATACTCAAACACTCTGGCATACAATGAGAGAGAAGGCTTGCCTTCGACTTGAAAATTTCAAATTATTGACTTCGCACTTCGTATTGCACCGAATGAGAGAGATGCTAATTATAGCCTTCAGCCCTAGCTTTTGCATCACCGCTGCCATCGTGATGATAAAGTAACTCGGACTTAATCTTATGGCCATTACAAGGCCACAGCAACAAGGAAGCCATTATCAAGTTGACTGGAATAAAATCTTTATACATATATTGCGGAAGAAGAGAAATCTCTTCCATGTGAATCATTAAATGAGAGAAATTGCGATGACTTTTAGCTTTACAAGTTGAAATTGATCCCAATATTCAAATTCTCGATTCATCCTTGCGTTGCGGCAAGTGCCACATGCTAAGAATGCCAATTGAGCTAGGCGTTGAGTTCCGCCCTTAAGCTCCACACATTAAGAATGTCAATTGCGGGACCAACTGGGCTGCGCAAAATTCCTACTCCCCTGTGATATATAATTTGTGTGCTCTTACTCATTAAAGTATCCATAGAATTTTGAGGAAGAGTGATCTGAGAATTAATTATTTTATTAATTAGTGAAGTGATAATTGTTTAGTAGTTGGCAAAAAAACAAATTATACTAATAGAAGAATTTCTTATGAGCTGCGCATGCATTTATTGTTTTCTATAAATAGCAAGCACAAGCAATGGCAAGTCCCACATATCCTTCTTGCAAAAACAGAAGCCAAAAAAATAAAACAACAAAAACAAGCCATGCAGAACTGCAGCCATTTAACCACCCCAAGGCTCGCATGGACTCCACGTGGTGTAGATCGGGTACACCGCCAGCTCGCACCACCAGCAATCTCCGCCGTGGCAAAACCACGTGCCTCGACGATTGTAAAAACCCAAAATATGCCACCGGAGAAGAAGGAAATTTTCAAGTCCCTTGAATGTTGGGCCTTTGACTACATCTTACCGCTGCTGAAACCCGTGGAGCAGAGCTGGCAGCCACAGAACTTGTTGCCGGACTCATCGTTGCCGTTCGATGAGTTCGCTGGTCAAGTGAAGGAGCTGCGATATCGGATGGCTGAGCTTCCCGATGATTATTTGGTGGTTTTGGTGGGTGATATGATCACAGAGGAAGCATTACCAACATACCAAACATGGATAAACTCGCATGAAGGAGTCCGGGACGAGACCGGATCAAGCCCCAGCCCGTGGGCCATTTGGACCCGATCCTGGACTGCTGAGGAAAACAGGCATGGTGACCTGCTCAAAACTTATCTTTACTTATCGGGTCGGGTTGACATGCGGATGGTTGAGAAAACAATTCAATACTTGATTGGAGCTGGCATGGTAAGTATTAAACAATTTAATTATTTTTATGCTCGTAGTCTTACATCTATTTCACTAGTTGACATTTTTTGTTACATAATTTAGGATGACCGAATGGTTTGGAAGGGAAAGAAAAAGAAATAGAATGGAATGAAATAATTATTTCATAATTATTTTTGGTATGATTAACCGTGAAATGAGTATTTTATTTTATAATTATATTTGGTAAAATAAATATGATAGAAATGAAATGGAAAAAAATGGGTCAATAACAATAATATCACTAAAAATAAAAAGAAACTGTAAAAGTGAAGTAATATTTATATGAAGAGTAAAATATAATATATAATTTTTTTATTTATAAAGATGGTGACTATTATACCTTTTAACTTGCACTATTAATCTCTTATTTTTATTTTTGTTATAATTATTCTTCACAAATAATATTAAAATAAATAGTAAAAAATATAACCAAAAGATATGCATGCATTTAATGTTATTAAGGTGTTATTTAACAATCAATTTTAATTTTTTTATTTATTTTAATATTTCAACTTAATGAAGGATAAATAATTATAACAAAAGTGAAAATAAAGAATCAATAAAAATAGTTAATTATAAAATTTGAGGGATGTAGTAATTATCATTTTCATAATTAAAAGGCTAAATGTTGTGCTTATTCTTTATATAACATATGATATTATCATTTTTTTGGTTTATTTATAATTAAATATATATAATTTACAGTTGAATATGTATATTAAATAGTAAAATAATATCTCTTAAATAAAAAATATATTATATGTCAATAATTAAAAATACTATTTTTTAAATTTAATTATCAAGATTAGAATCAACATGAAATTTTACATATTAAAAGCATAAAAAATTTAATTTATGAAAAAAAATTTATTAAATAATTTTTGCAAAGAATAAAAAATATTTTATTATTAAAAATATAAATATCAAAATACTTGAATAAAAAAATATTAAAGATATTATTTTACTATTTATTTATGATAAATGATATTGGAATACGTGGGAAATATAAGAGATAGATGTGTCAAAAAATCATTATATCTTTTTTGCTATGAAATGGAAATTTCATCATTTGGTAAAATAACTAGGATGGCTAAATTTAAAAATATTTTAAATAAGTAGGAGAGAAAAAATAGATTCAAGATTTGCTGAGAACTCCACATTTATAAAATTTATATATTTTTAATTTGTAATATATATTATCTTTTTTATAAAATATATTTCAAATTGAAAAAATGGTAAAGCTAATTAATATATGAATCATTAAGTTGATAAATACAAATTTATGATAGAGAAAAAAATTGCCATATTGACTTGTTGTCAATGGGGCCTGTTGTGTAATATCTTCTCTGGTAAACATAATATTTAATTTTTTATTTATAAAAATTATAATAATCATTTCTTTTAAAATTTATAATAAATACTAATTTTTAATAGATAATTAAATATGTTGAATAATTATTTCAAAATTTAAAATTTTAATAAATTAACAATATTAATTTTTATTTTTATGCTTATTAAAATTATTTATCTATACGTTTCTTTTTCTATTAAAATAAATGATAAAAAAATATGTAACTAATAAATCAATTTGTGTTTACCATTTTCTTTTTGAATTGACTTGAATGAGAAAGCATGGCACTTAATATAGTTACACCGTCCCTTTCCATTGGGGGTGCAAATAGGTCGAACGACCTATTAGAGACCTATAACCTAATCTAATTTAGGCTAATTTGGTTGGGCTTATTTAGTTAAATGAATCAAATTAAGGCTAATATAGAAATCTTTTTAATTAAATAAGTTAAACTTTTTTATTTTAAGCCTAACCTACAAGCCTATTAGGCTTGCCTATTTAATATTTTTTAATTTAAATTTGTTTATTATAAAGACAATGACATATAGATTTTTTTTCAAGTCTATTATATAGATTAAATATTTTGAATGTTTGTTGTATAATTTATGATGAATTAATTTGCTTTTGTTGTTAACCTTTGATATTATGGCAACTTGATGTTATTTTACTTTTAATTAAATATTGAATATTTAAATTAGTAATTTTGTGTTATAAGTATATGAATTTATTTCTTTATTAATTAGTTCTTATATAAAATTTTATATTAATTTTAGTATTATTAGGAATATCTTGAAAATATATTGATACAAGTTTATACAAGCTATTGGCCTATTTAAGGCCTTTTTATAATAAACTTTTTAAGTCTTAAGCTGTTGGCCTATTTAAAAACTTGTATTTAAAAATAGGCTTTTAAATAGACTAACAGGTCAGGTTAGACTTTTAAAATAGGCTAGACTCGAGCCTGAAATAAAGCCTTACATAGGCTAATAGGCCAGACTCGGACTAATGTTTTGCAATATACGCCTGATCTATTTAAGATAAAGTCTAACCTGATCTAACTCATTTGCACTCCTACCTCCATCCAATCTTTTGAACCTTATATAAGAAGTTTAGAAAGTGTGCAGAATTTTCTGCGACACTAGTCAAAGCATTACCAGAACCTGGTGCAATATTATTTAACAATTTGGGGATCGTTTGCATTTTTGTGAAGAAAATTATACCTTGAGGATGAATTAGCGGACCTTTTCTTACATTTTAAAATCCATATAGATATAGATTTTTCTTAAAATTTTAAAATTACTTCATATTATTCCATTTTATTAACTCTGTGATTTAATTTGTTGTGAATCATTTTTATATGAATTAATGGATATAAATTAGTTGAATATCGTAATTTAATTAATGGGTTATGATATCTTTTCACATATATATGCATATAATTAAAGAAATATGATATTCTCTCCCTTTCTTTTTAAATATCATTTCAGAGAAATTTTTATATTTATATTTATCTATTATTTTAGAAATTCAAGATTGTACATATTATTTTCTTTTAAATATATCTCATGTTTTCTTAATAAATACACAATAACATTACTTATGTGTTGGCTTTTAATAAATAATATATTATTAAATTATAATTTTTCTATTTAAAAGTTAAGATAATTTATTGCCTTTTTTTAATTTTTGGCATTTACCTTCAATGAAACTTAAAAAGGAATAGAAGTAATAAATTTTAATTTTTATATAAAAATAAAAAACTAAATAAATTTTTATGTAACTTTTAATTATGGAGTTACACTTTTATATATGTTTGTTGTACACGAAAATTTATATACTCTTATTTTTTTATAAAATAATTACAAAATCTTATGTAAAAAATATTAAGCTTCAAATTAGATTTACATTTGATTTGCTTTCTATATAAAATTATTTTCTATTATCACTCACTTATGTATTATTATATAAATAAAAATTATTAAAATAATCTCTTATTATTGATAAAAATTATTAATTGTTATTACTTTTTGATAGAATATCATCCTCTTATTTATTAATAGCATAAAATATTTTACATACATAATATGTTAAAATTATTAAAATAATAATAAATCAAATTTAAACCTTTTATAACTTTGTGCTTCACTTCTATTAAGAACTTTCAAAATTTTTGAAGGCTAGATAACTTGCATAATTTAATATAATTTATTCCACACATTTTGATTAGACAAATAAAATGAGCTTGAAGTGTACAAGTTTCATGAGCCACTTGCAGTTGCAAGTTGATTGTGGATACTTTGTGTGTAACTCATTTTTTGTGTGAGCTATACAAGTAAGTTTATGCGATCAAGTAATTTTTAAAATTTTTTTATGTATTTTAAAAAATTTTAATTTAATTCACTATAATATCTAATAATTTAATATATTTTTTTAATTTTATTTGATTAATTCATTATACAAAATAAAAAATTTAATTGATCAATTATAATTTATAAAAAATAATTTTTAATACAATCTAATTTAATATTCCTTTAAAGATTTTGTACAACCCATACTCAATATTCAATCTTTGTATATGTATATTTAATGATATAATTACTTTTATTATTTCAAAAAAATTAGAAAAAAGGATCTATCTAGGAGTGCCTACGGATTCAATCATTTTTGCTCTCATTTTCTGGAAGTTTAGGCAAATAAATCCACACAAACTTTATTCGTTTAATCCGCCGCGGTCCCTATTACACCCGTAATTTTGAAGAGGAAAGTAAATAATGATTTTATTTTATGCCAGAATCTGAGAACAGAATGCCACCCATATCTGGTGTTGGTGTACACATCCTTCCAAGAGCGAGCCACCTTCGTTTCGCACGGCAATACGGCCCGCTTAGCCAAAGAGGGCGGCGATCCAGTGCTTGCACGCATATGTGGCACCATCGCTGCGGACGAGAAGCGCCACGAGAGTGCCTACACTACGATCGTCGAGAAGCTTTTAGAAGTGGACCCCACAGACGCAACGCTAGCCATTGCTAACATGATGCAGAAGAATATCACAATGCCGGCCCACTTGATGTACGATGGGAGTGACCCACGACTGTTCGAGCATTTCTCCGCGGTGGCACAGCGGATTGGGGTGTACACAGCCAATGACTATGCGGATATATTGGAGTTCTTGATCAGACGGTGGAGATTGGAGAAGACGGAGGGATTGACGAGCGAGGCAAGGCGTGCACAGGAGTACGTCTGTGGGCTACCACGGAGGATGAGGAGGTTGCAGGAGCGAGCTGACGAGAGGGCCAAGAAGATGGAGCCATATGGCTTGAAGTTCAGCTGGATTTTCAACAAGGAGGTGGCATTGTGATTGTATGTTTGTAACGGAAGTGAGCACAATATTTAATCCCCATTTATAAATGTGGGAGTTATTACATCCTTAAAATTTTATAACTATTAATTATTTATCTCCTCCTTCACATATAATACTAAAATAAATAGTAAAAGAATAATGTGATTAAAAGAAAGTATCTATTTGATATTATTAAAATGATATTTAATAATTAATTTTAATATTTTTCATTAATTTTGATATTATAAGTGAATCGAAGGATAAATAATTATAACAAAACATAAATAAGAAACTCATAATGTTAATTATGAAATTTAAGGAATACAATAACTACTACCTTGAAAAATTATACATTACCTCTATCAATTATGAAATGATTGCATCTTACACCCAATAACTTTGAAAACTTGCAAATTGAATTTTTAATTATATAAAACTTGCAATTAACACTCATTAATTAATTAATTATTTTAATAAATTGCATAATTTATAAAAAAATTTTAATAATAAATCATGATATTATTAAATATTGGATTACCACATCATTTTTTTATCCAATCATTTCATGGAATATGGACAAAAAAGATTGAAAACTTGCAAATTGAATTCTTAATTATGTAAAACTTACGATTAGCATCCATTATCTGTTTAATTAATTATTTTAATAAATTACATAATTTATAAAAAAGTTTCAAGAATAAATCATAATATTATCAAACATTGGATTACCACATCATTTTTTTATCCAATCATTTCATGGAATATGGACCAAAAACATTGAGTGAAAAAGTGAAGTAAACAAAAATGCTATGCTACATGAAGAAAGACAAAAAAAAAATCATCATTTTTATTTCACATATTCATATTCAATTTAATTTTAACACTACAATAATCATAATGATGATAAATAATAATTTCTATTTTGCCCCATAAATTTTTTATAATTTATGTTATTTAAAATCTGATAATTATATAGTTTATAAGTTATCTTTATTTTATTGCATTAAAATTTATAATTTGTTATAATGCCCATATTTAGACAATTGCATCTATTTTTAGAAAGAAATTATATTAGTTAGTAGATTTACTTTATTTGCTAAACACATTTTTTATAATTTTGTTGTAATTTTAAAATTTTCATCTATAAATTTTATCTCAAAAAAAATTTAATTTACTTATAAAATCTAAATAATAACTATAATTTAATTAAATAATAACATGAATGAGCACAAAAAAAGAAGAATAGTATGACTTATAAAATAATAAAAGAGTTAAAATATAATATGTAATTAAATAATTAAATTAAATTAATAATTTATTTATAATATTTTATAATAAAATAAAATTTGACAAGTTTGGGTAGGAACAAAATGCATGGGCCCATTCTTTCATGTTTGGGGGCCATGGCCAATCTCATCCTTTTGTTTCCATTACAGCAAGAAAGACTTTTAGTGACGACAATTGTCGTCGGTAAAGAGTTCTCGATCGTCGGTAAATGCAAAGTATCGTCGGGATAGTGTCAACTGAAACAACCAACACCAACGATAATTAGTCATCGCTAAAAGTATAACCTTCAGCTATAACTATGTCATCATAGAAAATAATTTCAAAATTCAAAAAGATTTGAAATTTGAATTTCAGTGGTGACATTGTCATCGCTATAGCCAAAAAGTCATCGCTGAAACTACACTTTTAGCGACGACATTGTCGTCGCTATAGACTTAATTTTTAGCGATGACAATTGTCATAACTGTAAGTAGGAGTTTCAACGACAACTTGTATTTAGCAACGACAATGTCGTCGCTGAAACTCTTGGATTCAACGACAATATTGTGTTTTAGCGACGACTTGTCGTCGGTAAAAGTTTCATCTATAGCAACGACAAGGTCGCTGCTAATGCCTTTTTTGACTATTTTTTAAATTTTAAAATAAAATTGCCATTATAATTAAGTATATTTCAAATAATATATTATA
>CM035234.1:25349708-25555965 GCA_020226215.1 Sindora glabra
AAATACAATTGCATGATTAAAAATATTGAATTTTGGGGACTCATCCAAAAGTGAATTTAAGGTATTTTTGACTCTCTTCTTTGTAATTTTTTTTTCTAAAAGAGAATTTCATTGTAATACCCTAAAGTAAATTTAACATTTCATTATTAAACACCCCCAAAGTTTTTATTTCAATCAAAGAGGATAATTAAATTATTGGTATTTATATAAAGGTGAAATACTAGTGTTTTGAATTTAGCCATATGATATTAGCATGATTTTATATGACAAAAACGTTATCCAAATATTATTAGGACATGACAAATTAGGATAAAAATATAATGGAGTATCCACACTTATAATTAAATAAATTATTATTCTTCTAATATTTGCAAAAGGATGAAATGATGGTATGGGGAAATTAAATTTATTTGGAAAGGAGCAGTTTTACAAAATACGAAAGTTTAAAAAATAAATGAATGGCCAGGATTAAATATAAGAATGAAGAGTTGAGATTCAATAAGAGAAGTGAGCTCACGTATTACGAGAAGCACTAAATTATTACCCATGGCTCCCTTTTTAAACTTTTCTCTTTCTCCTTTCTTTGTTATTAGCTTTCTCTTTTTTCCCCCCTCTCTTTCCCCTTTTCTATCCCAATCTCTCCTTCTTTCCCTTGACCAACTATTGCTAGTGGCCTCTCAACATCGTGCCACCGTGCGCTACCTTGTCGAAGTGCCCTTCATGAGTTGCCTTCCTTTTCCTATGATGAGAGGAGTCAAACGAAGCAGCCATGTCGTCTCAGGGAGCTACTTCTCTTCCTATTCTGACCCAGTGGGCATCATTCCCAGCTACTGGTGTCATTGCTCCCTTCATGGCATGCATGCTTATTGTTGTCTTGCTAGTGCCAATTAAAGGTAGTGGAAAGGAATCACAAGGCATGGTGCTCATATAGCAATCAAAACTGTTATTTCCCGTTTTGCTTCATTGATAATTTGGTGTGCCTCTACCGCCGAAGAGCTACCAATGGACTCCTTAGATTGCCATAAGGTCTTTATACATCAAGCTCTCATCGATCTTTACTATTTTAGGTTAATCTAAAGAAAACCCACTTATGTGTATTTAAGGTGATTAGTAATAGTTTAAAAATATAATTTTTATGCCATAAAGTGCTTAAATAATATAAGTAGGATTATTTTAGAGTATTATATGATAATGTTTTCAACAGTGGTCATGTATTTTAGAAAACTCATATTGTGAGTAAATTTAAATACAGAATGATGGCTTTAAAAATAAGAGTTTTTATGATATATATTGCAAAAAGGATGTGATTAAAGTATTTCTAAGATGTTACCATTCAATGTTGAGTTTTGATTTCATAAGTCCCCACTAGGATATGTTAGAAGTTATTGAATATGAGTGTTGACATGACTATAGAATAAAGCTAGAACGGTGAAATTCAAAGGAAAATAAGGAGTTACCATATATTTATAATTATTGTAAATTGTGCATTAGGATAGCATAGAAAGTGAAAGGGAAATAGTTAGGGTCCTTAAAGTAGTTAGGCGATTCTATGTGAGTATATTTCTTACCACAAAAACTTATATAAATTATTTATCTTGAATAAATGGTATATTTTATCATTTCTTTATCAAACTTATGAATGGTAAATATGTTCACACATGGGCTCAATCTAATTATAATTAGAGAGTTAAATCTTAATAATTGTTTGTTAATTTAAGACTTCGAAATGAAAATAAGGTACCATTGTTATTCAGCATTTCTACATAGTATTCATGACTGATGAGAATTATAACGATGGATGATAATGGTATTATGCTTGGATTTACATTATTACTTACTAATGCTTAATGGAATAGTTGACTATAAAAGTGTATAATATTAAGTGAATATGAATTAATTGTTATGGCCATATAAGAGGGCATAGTGGGGTTGTTGTGTGTATATATTATTATGTATTTGATTTGCCTTGTATTAATGAATAGCTGATTTGTGTTAAAATCATATTAAAATTATGATTGGTAAAGTCGAGCTCTATTGTGTATATTAAAATGTAAAATATGTCATGAGTCGCATTTGAAATGAGACATGTGACAAGGTAATGATGTGAAAGTTGAATGAAAAATCCTTGGCAACAACTTATGAAGAGTATAAAGTAGACCTTAGAGGGATAAAGATGGACAACTTGTGGATAGTATAAAGTTAACTAGGGAGACAAAAAGTGGATGTATATGTTTTCATTATAACTATTATGTATTCATGATGTGACATTAAAGCTTGTTTGTGATTGGATATCTCATATTGATATGATTGTAAGGGCTCAGTATGATTGTGATTAAACCTTAATGGCCATTTGTAAATGCAGTGATCACTTGAAATGGGTTATGTGTGATATAATGATGATACTGTGTGCCATTGAATAGTTGATATTTTATAACTTATAATGGCAAATTATGAAATCTAAGTTATATATAGATGAATAATTAATCTGAGGTTTAGCTTTATTTATTTCAGAAAACTCAACGAGTTTGGATTGTATTTACTTTAATCAAATACATAATCAACATATGTTAATTAATATAATTGAATTAAGGTTCAATCATGGTAGATATATGCATATAGAGTTCTTGTAACTCATTCTATTTATTTCAATGTTTTCCAGGTTATAGTTTATTTGAGTTACACCTTAAGCATGGAGAATTAAAGACCACTAGATTAGAAGACTTGAGAGTTAGGGTTTTTTGAGGATTAGGATCTAGATTAGGAATAAAATACTTATATCTATATAAATATTATGTGTGTTGATGGGTTGTGAGCCTTGTTTGTATTTTAAATTGCTACTAAATCTGCAATAAATACAGGTTATAGGATTTTGGGCGTTTGCCCCTCGGAAAGTGTTTGGAAAAAAGGAACTCTCTTCAATTTTTTGCAAAATTTAAAATGAATTTTGAGTCATTACCAAAATGAGGAGATTTTCGTTGAGTAGAATTATGGTAAATAGTATTGAGATTAGTAGAAATCGAATAATGTGTTCTATGTTAGTTACGATTTGGATCATCACATTCATGTTATTCATTAAATCATGCCTTGATATATATGGTGATATAGGAAATTTCACAAGGATAAAAGTTTTACAACAATTGTATCAAAGTCAAGTTATATCGTATTTTATAGCTGATTTTGTTAGGATGCTCTCTATTGAAATTTTAAGCCTAGGTTTTGGTATTTTATGTATGTGAAGCAATTGGCCTTTTTTGTATTATTGTATATTTGCAAAGGAATGTGTATATATATATTTATGTCTTGTTGAAGAAAAGCATGCAATAGAAGTTTCAAATTGTTTGAACTTCTGCCAATAATGTGCTTCTCCGTGAGATGTATATACATACAAGCCATGAATTGCTGCCATTTTTCCCTTGATTCTCAGCAAACTACTATTCGAATACGTGTATATGTTTCTGTACTTTGTTATGCTCATATGCAATTAATATGATCCTAAATTCAGATCAATTTTTCTGGCTTTTATTTGTTAGCTATTGCATACAAATGGCACATGCATTCTTCTCTGCCATAAATACATATGTTTTGCTGTTTTTGAGCATGAACTGTGAGACTATAAATGTTTTAGAATGACTTATTTGCTGCACTAAAGCAAGTTCCTTACTGGGCATATATATACAATTTGAATAGTCTATTTTTTCAACATAGATATATCTACTGTTATTGTAAAGAAATGCTGAGTATGCATATCATTCTGCCATTATCTTGTTTCTCTTCTGCAAATAGTGTGCCTTGGCTTAGGTTTAAGTGTGCTTGTATGTTTGAGAAGCCATTGAAGTGCTTCTGAAAATTTTGGTTTTGGAAAAGTTTTGGAGGAAAGCTCAGAATTTATGAACCCACATAACCCAGATCTCATGGCATTATGGCATACTTCTTGGAAACGTGAATGAGTGCACGTGAGTGAAGATTTTACCCGGGACTGTATCAGCTTATAGTTATATTTTTGGGATTATTTAAATTTAGTTTTTAATGACATTTTGCGGAAGATAACAAGGCTTGGATAAGCTTATAAACATAATTTTCGAACTTCATGAACTCTTTAAAGCAGAAAATGCAAATAAAACTCCTAATGCAATCCCGGAACTGTCGGGAAGCTTTTTAAAACTTTTTGTAAAAATTTGAATAAAATTTTTGATGGGTTGGTAAGAAAATCCATTTTAGAATAATTTTGAATAAAAAAACAGATCAAAATTGTATAAAAATTGGGCATTTCTGGTCTGGGTTTTCAACTGGGTTGTGAATTGGGTCAAATAATCCAATAGTAGACCCGGGAGGTTGTAAGGATAGTGACCAATGACTTGTGCAAGTGACCCATGCATTCGGGTAACGCGTGGCGCCAACGCACCACTCTTTGTACAGTTTTTCATGGAGGCCATTATATCACCGTATTCGACTTTTTGAGCATTATCTTTTTAAAAGTTTTTCTAGATCTTTTTAAAATTAAAAATTTCTCTGTTAACATTTATCCATTTTATTTAAGTGTGTAAATGAGCTTATTTTAAGTCCAAAATTTTCTTAGACGAGTCTTATGATATAAGCTACTTCCAAAAATTTTTGTAGCATTTTTAAACCTTGTTTGATGGTGCAATAATTTGTGCACAGTTTCATTGAATTAATAGGAATTATAAAATATTCATATCATGTTATGAAATTTTGTGTAACTATATACTTGCTTTTGCATGATTGGTTATATGAAAATTTGTTTACAAGTTTAGAAAGGAATTTTTTTAAAAAAAATTGTATAAGAAAGAGGCTATATTGATAATATTAAAGACTCTTCAATATTATATTATTAACATAGTTTCATTAATATGAGTATAAGATTAAATCTTATATTCCTAGAATTTTTAAATACTCTTTTGGTTTTAGTTTTTAACAGTGTAATATTTAATTCTTATATTATATTGTAAAATCTTAAATATCCTTCAATGTTAGACCTTATAATGTAATTTATTTTGTAAAACAATATTAGCATGATTAAGATATTTATATACGTCGAATGATTGATATATTTTCCTTAGTTTTTATGTCTATGTAACAAAATTATGTAAAGACACTAGATGAGATGAGTTATGATGAATAGGACCCTGAATTCTATAAATTGTATCTAACAATCTTAGAAGCAGAACCTATTATTAGTACGAATTTAAGTGTAGGGCAAAAAAGGAATATGAAAATTGATCACACTTAAATTGAGTCATTTTGATGGTCAATAAGTACATTATAGACTAAACCATTAGATGAAGCATTCTTGAACCTATGAATGTTTTGATCCTTTTGATTTTTGTTATGGAAAATTCATGAAATTCAATAAAGTGGAAGTAGGTCATTATCTTTTGTTGCTTGAGAAAATAATTCATAATTAAGTTAACAAAGTGCATGAGAACATCTTAGAATTTATCAAGTATATGAACTTAGGAGCATAAAGGTTGATATGGGAGATACTTTTTTAATGTCAAATTCCTAGTGTGAGATATTGTTTGTGATGAAAATTGTGTTGGGGGAGCTAAAAATATGAAAATGTAATATAAAATCGAATTTGGTAAATATTTGTAAAGTAATAAAATAGATTTTGGAGGGATAATATTGAATTTATGAATAGATAAGGATGATTAAGAGTCACAAAAAAGTTTATTTACTTTTAATTATATCTGTATTGAGTTTCCTTGAATTAAATCTATTAAATTAAATGAGTTGTTATTATTACTATTATGTTTATAAAAAATGGTCAAATGTATGGTTGTGAGCAACTAATGAGATTGTATGTACAAATATAGTAATTCAATAATTTAAATGCTTCCATCGAGTAGGGTAAGTGAGACAACAACAATTAAACTTTACACTAAGTATATTATGTTTGTTCCCTCAAAAGGTAGACTAACTTTTATATAGTCCTTTTCCTTGAAGAATGTATAACTGTTCTTCTCTTTCTTTATATGGATTATACAATAAAATAGATATGGAACTTGCGAAACATAAAAATTACATTTAATTTAATTTAATCTAATTTGCACTACTTTTTCTTACTAAATGAATTTTCTATGAAAATTCATTCTATGTCTTTTCTTCTTTTCCATAAGGGACCTTTCTCTTAGGTGCTCAGTCATTGTTTATTGGAATAAAAGTGGGCCTGATCAAGTATTCTAGCACTGAAATGAATCACTGGATAATTAGAATAGATAATTAGAATAGATAATGATATACTAATTATCCATTGTATAGTAATTTTGCATTTGCTTACTTTTTATCTTTAGGGTTTGCTTATATTTATTAAAGATTAGAACATTATAACATATTCTTTTAAAAACTGCATTTTTCTATTAAGATTAGTAAGTGGTTACTGAAGGCAACTCCTTACTTTTGTTATGTACCCCGAGTTGTTTCGTGACCAAGCAACCTAAATAAGATTTAAAGATACAATCATAAATTCAAATAATTAAGAATTTAAATTTAATCAACTCTTAATATAAAACAACTTGAAACTATTACCTACTTTGTGTTGTCATATTATTAAAAACTATTAATTTTTTTGCTCATCATAAAAATTCTTATTCATTACTAATTTTTTTAATGATGTGTCATCTTTCAATTCACTAATATATAGTGTAAAAAGTTTTATATTAATGGTGAATTAAATTTAACTCAAAAACTAATTATCTAAAATTTTAGCATTATTTGATAGGATTTAAATTTAATCTACCATTAATATAAATTAGTTTTACACAATCATCCATTCATATATTATCACTTTTGGCAAAAAAAATTTACATTAATAGTGAATTAAATTTAAACTCTATTTAATGAAATTTAAAGATAGGATGTTGTTATAAAGTAAATTAAATAGATAATAAGTAATTAAAACAAACAATACATTAAAATATTTAAAATGATAATAAGTATTTTATTTATCTTTCAAAAGTTACTATTAAAATAATGTGATAAGTTAAAACATTAAAATCATAAATTTTGGCTGTTATACTTGTTAATCAAATAATTTAATAAACTAAAACATTAAAAATATAAACACAAATTTTATATTAAAATTTCATATTTTTTTCTCTAAGATAATATAAATTTTAAAATATAAAATTTTTGTAATGCAATTTATATGAATAAAATTTTTTTTGTAACATGCAAGGTATATAAAAAGTTATAACATTTTTATAAAGTCATAACTTTAATAAAATTATTTAAGTGAGCATCATATTATCAACCTTCCTATAAAAATGTTATTTTTAATTGCCTCATTATTTTAGATTGTATTTCTACAAAGAAATTTATAAAATTATTCTGTTCAAAGGCAAATTTAAGGAAAAAAAGGGGGGGAAGAGGTTTGGAAATTTTCTAAAAATAGAGTAAAAGTTAGTGCATTATGTTCAAATCTAAATGAAATTTACTCAAAAAAATATTTAAGAGGCCTATAAGAAATTATAAATTGTATAAAAAGTTATAAAATTTTATAAAAAAATCGTAAAATTTATATAAAAACTTGCAAAATATTATATTAACTGTAGTTAAGAATTCTTCTTTAGTATTACTAAAGAAACCGATTTCAAGATTCCTCCATTTATTAATTGATCATAAATTAATATCTTTAATATATAATCTTTAAATTATTAAAATAATAATTTAATGTGACTAAACTAAACATTTTAATGCTATATAAAAACTCTCTTCTAGGGGAAAAAAGGGAGGGAAGCGGCGAAAAATGATCCTCCGTATAGTTACTTCTAGAAATTTTTGTGTCTATGTTTTGTTGGGCAGACTTACTGGGTGCCACGTGTTGTAAGAATCTAAGTTGTTTGTATCTTATGGAGATAGTCAACTCAGAAGAATATTTCAAGCAACTATTTTTTTTTATCTAAACAAAAGAGACTTATAAATTAAGAAATAGTGATATTACCATTCCGAGCAAATAGACACAAAAATAGCATGTAAAAAAAAGAATTCAATTGTCTATTTATTTTTAATTTTTTGTTGATATTATTGTTTAAAAATGAAATAGTAATATATTTTTCTTTAATAATTTAGTTATTAATTAAACTTGATTTATTCATTTATTTGAATTTTAATCGATATTATTATTTGAAGATCAAACAGTAACATGTTACTATCTGGAGATAAAATAATAACATGTTCTTTTTTAGAAGTTTGATTATTAATGAGACTTGATACTTTCTATTATTTGAAATTTTTTGTTGATGTTATTATTTGGAGATTAAATAGTAACAACTAGATAGTAACATACACTTTTTAGGCAGTTTTGTTATTAATAATATTTAATTTATCTATTTATTTTAAATTTTTATTCGATGTTACTGTTTGGTAACCAAACAATACATGTTATTACTATTTGAAGATGAAATAGTAACATGTACTTCTTTGACAGTTTGATTGTTAATGAGAATAATATGTTACTATTTACAAATGAAATAGTAACATCCTCTTCTTTTATAGTTTGATTATTAATTAGACTTAATTTACCCTTTTATTTTAGATTTTTAATTGATGTTACTGTTTGGAGATGAAATAGTAACATGTTACTATCTAGAGACCAAGTAGTAACATGCTTTTTTTATAGTTTAGTTATTTATGAGACTTGATATTTCATATTATTTTGAATTTTTGATTGATGTTATTATCTGGAAATAAAATAATAACATATTACTATTTAGAAATGAAAAGTAACATGCTCTTCTTTGAAAGTTTAGTTATTAATGAGACTTGATATTTTCTATTATTTAGGATTTTTAGTTATTATTATCTAGAAATAAGACAGTAACATCCAGACAGTAATATATATTTCTTAGGTAATTTGATTGTTAATGAGATCTAATTTATGAATTTATTTTGAGCTTTTAATTGAAATAGTAACATGTTACTGTTTAGAGATGAAATAGTAACATAATTTTTTTTAGTAGTTAGATTTTTAATAAATCTTAATTTATTTTTTTATTTTAAATTTTTAACTGATGTTACTATTTAGAGACTAAAGAGTAACATATTCTTTTTTGACAATTTAATTGTTTATGTGGCTTGATATTTCATATTATTTGAGATTTTTTGTCAATGTTACTGTTTAGAAATAAAATAGTAACATACTATTTTTGGCAGTTTGATTGTTAATAAAGCTTAATTTATCTTTTTATTTTAGGTTTTTGGTTGATGTTACTGTTTGGAGATAAAATAGTAATATGTTATTGTTTCTCCAAACAGTAACATGCTCTTCTTTAACAATTTGATTGTTAATTAGACTTGATTTATCTTTTTATTTTAGATTTTGTTGATGTTACTGGATATTATTGTTTGAAAACTAAACAGTAATATATTACTATTTGATCTACAACTAGTAACATGTTGTTCTTTGACACTTTTGTTATTAATGAAAATACATTTGTTTAATTATTTTAAGTTTTTAGTTATTATTACTATTTGGAGATGAAATAGTAACATGCTCTTCCTTGACAATTTGATTGTTAATGAGACTTGATTTATCTTTTTATTTTGAGTTTTTTTGTTGATGTTACTGTTTAGAGACCAAATAGTAACATGTTCTTCTTTGATAGTTTAATTGTTAATGAGACTTGATATTTCATATTATTTGAGATTTTTTGTCGATGTTACTGTTTGGAGACCAAATAGTAATATATTACTGTTTGGTCTCCAAACAATAACATATTATTCTTTAACAATTTCATTGTTAATGATAATATATTTATTTGATTATTTTGAATTTTTAATTAATGTTACTATTTAAAGATAAAATAGTAACATACTCTTTATTGGTTAGTTGTTAATGAAACTTTATTTATCTTTTTATTTTGGATTTTTGGTCGATGTTATTGTTTGAAAACTAAAAGGTAGTAACATGTTACTGTTTGATACTATCTGGAAACAAAATATTAATATGCTCTTCTTTGATAATTTAGTTATTTATGAGACTTAATATTTTATATTATTTAAAATTTTTAATCAATATTATTGTTTGGTATCTCTAAAAAGTAACGTGTTCTTCTTTGATAGTTTAATTGTTAATGAGATTTGATTTATTATTTGATTTTGGATTTAAGATCGATGTTACTGTTTGGAGATCAAATAGTAACATGTTACTGTTTAGTATGAAAATAGTAATATATTGTTCTTTTATGATTTTATTGATAAGAAAGTTATTATGATACTATTAGACACTAAAAGAATTAAGAATCAAAAGTTTAATATGTGATTTGAATGAATTTAAATTGAGAAAAATAATATCAAAGTTGGCAAAATAATAAGAAAAAAATTAAGAAAATTCATTAAAAAAGGCCTTTTTTCACTAACTAAAGTAGACAAAACACCTTAAGCATTTTATAAGCATGTAAATATCAAAAAGTTACATAAAATCAACCTATAATTTGCCTCAATCAGATGACTGAGTACAAAGTTATAATTATTCAAAGTTTTAAAGTCAATTTACATGTTTCCAATTGAGTGAACTCAATCGAAATTAAATTTTCTTATTTTCTGTTGAAAGATCATAGGAAAATAAATGAAGATGAGTGGTCATCTACAAAAATTAGTTAACTAATTATAGAGTTATGCCTTTTTAAAATTTCTAATTTATGATTATATTTTTATAGTTAAAAAAATGATATTTTGGAAATATAATAGTAATAATTCATAAAATTGAGACCTTTTTAAAGTAAAGATTAGTGCTATCACTTATTTGAAAGAAAATTCAGGAAGTGGTACCTCTATGTAATTTACTGATTTTTTTAATTATCAAGTATAATAAATAATCTCTTGAGATATCAGAATATTAACGAATTTTTTCTTTTATATTGAATTTTTTAATATTTGAATCCCTATTTATTAATAAATAAAATTCATCCAAACCAATATGATTTATATTGAACAAACATCTTGTTAATTGTTTTTATTAATTCATTAATTTAAAATGTGAAGTAGGCTAATTTGCTTAACTCAATATCTTACAAGTTGTTATCCTCTAGAAATATTTATAATCATGATAATGAAGAAGTGGAAAATTTAATTAAAATCATTCCATTAAACATAGTTTAGTATATATAAATATCATGCAACAAGTAATTGGCAAGCTGGTGTATATTGTTTTCGTGTGCACATGTTAATCAAGTTATATGAGTACTATCGCTTGATGCAATTCCTCCAAAGGCAACAGTAGCCAAAATGATATACAATTATATGTGAAGACAATTTAATTTATTCATTCTAATTTAAAGGAAATATTTATTTTAAGAGGTTCGCTTACTAAAAAAAATTATGTGGATCCCCCTGCTTAAAAAACTTGAGCTTGACAATAATTTTTAATTAGATTTCTATTGGCAATCACAACATATTATTATTAACTTTCTTTTATAATAAGTTGTAATTTTCAATAAAAATTTGTAATTTTTTTCATTTTTATGTTGCAACTTTGATCGATAAATTTATATAATTTTTGTATACTGATACATGTCAAAAAATAGAAAATCTGTGAAAAAATTATAAATTTTCATGAAAACTTCCCCCCCCCCCAAAATGAAAGAGTCTACGTGAGAATAAAACTTTTATTCTTCTTTTAGTATATTTTGTGGAACATGTGTATCTTCTTTGAAGGAAGGACTGACTTTGGGATGATATTAAATTATGTACCATCATGTGGTTTGTTTGGCCTAGATCAAGTATGTATAAAATATAATATAATTCTTCACAGAATCACATATATGCTAACTATTAAGCCAATTCCATAACTAAAAAGACAATTGAGATCACTATATATCTTAATGTTAGAACTCTTATCCACGACAAGTTGATGAGTCATATTTGCAAAGCTTTCACATTAGTTTTTCTAGTATAAATTTTACAAAAATGAGTATAAAATTATAGAGTGATAATTTTAAGAGTTTAAATTTAATCTATTATTAATATAAAAAGTTTTACACTAATAGTAAATTAGAGGAATATATATTATTAAAAAAATTAATAATAATTAAAAAAATTTAGCCATAATTAAAATTTTTTTTATAATTTTTCATTAATATAGCAACACATAGATGGATGATAATACAAAATTGATTTACATTGATAGTAGATTAAATTTAAATTCTAATTTTAAATGATTTTTTTATTATTCATATTATGTCAATATAATATTATGAATTTTCTAAATATTAAATGTGTAACCTTTCAATTTCCAAAGGTTATAATTCCCTATGTCCCTTCATGTTTGTAGTTATGTCGCTTTATGTTTGAAATTCTTAAAGAATTATATCTCTTCATGTACAGAGTAAATTCCCCTATAAATAGACCATTCTTGTGTGAGTTTCGGTAGTAGCAAAAAAATAGGAAAAATACTCTCTCATATTTCTATAATTCTCTCCAAAGATCAAACATTATATTGTCCCTATCTTCACTAAGTGTAAGGTGCAGATAGGCTAGGCTTCATTTTATCCCGAAAGGAATTTGCAAGTCCTTTGTTACACATATTAGGGACAAATTTAGCCTAAAGGATAGTGACATTGTTATGCAATTTAAAGCAAATCACTTCTAACTTTCAGTAATTTGTTCACCCTTGAAGGTAGCATTGAAAACAAATTTTAGGCTAAATTTTCTAACATACAATGGTTGGAATGTTGAAGGATTTTTCTTCAAACTTTGTCAAACTTGAAAGGTTTGATGGTGGAAATTTCATACATTGGTAAAAGATAGTACACTTTTTATTGGTGACTCCTCAAGTAGCGTACATTCTGAACACCTCGAAGCTTATAGAGAGTGAGAATGAAACTATGGTGGACACAAGATGTAGGCAAAAGTGGGAAACTAATGATGAAATATGCCAAGAACACATCCTCAATACCATAAGTGACTTTTTGTTCAATGTCTACCACAATGTTTCTACCGCCAAAGAGTTATGCAAAAAATTAAAGATGAAGTATTTGGTTGAAGACTGCATAAGTAAGAAATTTCTTGTTTCCTGCTTTAATAATTTTAAAATGATTGATGGTAGATTTATTATGGAATAATTTTTTGAATTAAAGAGAATTCTAAATTATTTCACTTAACATAACATGCACATGGATAAAATAATTATTATGAGTTCTATAATAGACAAGTTACTTCCTTCCTGAAAAGACTTTAAAAGAAGTTTGAAACATAAGAAAGAACATATTATTCTTGATGGTTTAGCTAACTATCTGGGTGTAGAAGAAGAATTTTTCATGCAGGATAAGACTAAAGATCTAAATACATCAAAGGTAAATGTGGTGGAAGAAGAGTAGTTTAGCAAGGCCCCACCTAAGAGGAAAAATCAATCAAGTAATAATCTTCAAGGCAACAAGAAAAAGGAAAAAAGTAAATGCTTCTTTTATCATAAGGAAGGACATTATATATCTGAATGTTAAGCTTTTAAAAAGAAAAAGGAAAAGCAAAGATCTAATAATGCTCCCTCCAAGGATCTTATTACAATGATATTTGAAATTAATTTGCTTGAGGATGATGATGCATGGTGGATTGATTCTGGCACTACTCGATATATGTGTAAGAATAGAATCTTGTTTAAAATCATGAAAACTCTAAATGATGGCACTATTTTGTACATGAGCAACTTTACTACTATTCTTATCCTTAAGATAGGAAATGTAAAAGTGAATTTCACTTCTAAAAAGGTGTTAACATTGATAAATATTTACTATGTACCAGAAATTAGAAAGAATTTAGTGTTTGGTAGTTTATTGAATAAGTTTGGTTTCAAACTTATATTTGAAGTGGATAAGTTTGTATTGTCTAAGGGAGAAATGTTTGTAGGAAAGAGATATCCGTGTGATAGTATGTTTAAGATGAATAATAATTATCATATTACCAATAATAATAATAATGCTAGTTATGTTTACATGGTTGAGCCTTCTTTTCTTTGGCATCAAAGATTGGGACATGTACACTTTAAAAAGTTGCATAAAAATGATTAAATTAGATCTATTATCATATTTTGAAAAATCTAAAAATAAATGTAAAACATGCATGATGACAAAAATCACAGGAAATCCATTTCCTAAAGTAGATAAGACATCAACTATACTTTAACTTATTCATAGTGATGTTAGTGACTTGCATAATACACCAACACTAGGAGGAAAGAAATACTTTATCACACTTATTGATGATTGCACAAGATATTGCTATGTTTACTTGCTACATTATAAAGATGAAGTATTAGATACATTTAAGGTATATAAAATTGAAGTTGAGTTATAATTAGATCAAATGATTAAATGCTTGAGATTTGATAGAGGAGGAGAGTATTATGATTTTTTTTTTATTTTGAATTCATTGATGTTGCTCATGAAATTGTTGCTCTTTACACACCACAATGTGGCTGAACGTAAAGATCGCACTCTTATTGAAATGGTAAATTCTATGTTGACAAACTCTAGTTTAAGCCAAGGATTTTAAGGTAGAGCATTGCTTATAGCATGTCATATTTTGAATAAAGTTCCTAATAAAAAGAATAAGATAACCTTATATGAGATCTAAAAAAAGAGAAAGCCTAAACTTAAATATTTAAGAGTTTAAGGTTATAGAGTTATTGTCAAAGTGCTTGAACCTAAAAAGAAGAAATTGGGTGAAAGAGGTATTAAGTGCATTTTCTTAGGATATGTATAAAATAACAAAGCCTATCAATTTATGGTTATTGAACCAAATGACTCAATATTAGTTAATACCATTATTGAGTCACGAGATGCTATTTTTAAAAAGAATAGATACAATTTTATTCCTTATGTTAATGATAATAGCCAAAGGTAAAATCAAAACCTTAATAAAGACCAAATGCATTAGAGAATCAACATGAAGGTGAAGTCACTAAACTTCGAAGAAGCAAAAGACAAAATACACCAAAGATATTTAGCTCTGATTTCTTTATGTATCTTGTTGAAGATACAACAAAGTCTATAAGCAATGAAATTTCTCATTGCTTTAACATTGAGGTTGATCCAAAAACATACTAAAAGGCAATAAAATCACAATATGCCACATTTTAGAAAGAAGCCATCAATGATGAAATAAATTAAATCATAGGTAACAAAACATGAAAATTGGTTGATTTTTCACTTGGTTCCAAACTAATTAGTTGTAAATGGATTTTCAAAAAGAAAATGAAGATGGATGGAACCATTGATAAATTCAAAGCTTGATTGGTTGCTAAAGGTTTTTCACAAAAGCATGGCATTGATTATTTTAACACATATTCTTCTGTGGCAAGAATAAGCACAATTTAGTAATTCACTAAATGGACATTAAAATAGCATTCCTTAATGGTGAATTGGATGAAGAAGTGTATATGGAAGAACCTAAAGGCTTTGTTATACCTAGTCAAGAACATAAAGTGTGCAAGCTTGTAAAATCCTTATATGGATTAAAGCAAGCACCTAAATAGTGGCATAAAAAATTTAGTAAATTCATTCTTATTAATGGCTTTAAGATCAATGAATCTGATAAGTGTGTTTATAGCAAGTTTAATGAGCAAAAAGGAGTTATAATTTACTTGTATATAGATGACATGTTAATATTTGAAGCTGATTTAAAATAAGTTAAGCTCCCAAAATCCTTCTTATTTAAAATTTTTAATATGAAGTATATGAGTGAAGCTGATGTCATCTTTGGAATAAGAATCATAAGAAATCAAGGGAGTATTGTGCTTTCACAATCACATTGCATTGAAAAATTCTAAAGAAGTTCAATTATGAGAACTGCACTCCTGTATCAACATCGTTCAATCTAAATATGATTTTTGTGAAAAATACTTGAAACCTAATGTCAAAACTAGAATATAGAAAAGTAAAAGAATGCTTGATGTATGTAATGACATGTATTTGACTTGATATAGCTTATAATGTTAGTCAAATGAGTAGATACACAAGCAATCCTAATAACATGCAATGGCATGGTGTTAGAAGAATTCTAAAATACCTATAGAAAACAAAGGATCATGACTTGAATCATGCAGGATTTCCTTCAATACTAGAAGGATTTTCTAATGCTAGTTGGGTTACCCATAAGGATGACCATGCATTAATAACTGGATGGATTTTCATGATTGGTAGAGGTTCCATCTCTTAGGGATCCAAGAAGCAAACATGTATAACTAACTCTACCATGGCTGCTAAATTTGTAGTTTTAGCTTTTGTATGTAAAGAAGTTGAATGGTTAAATAATCTATTATATGAAATTCCTTTATGGCTTAAACCAATAACTCTTATTTCTATCCATTGTGATAGTATTGCAACCTTGACCAGAGTATATAATTAAATGTATAATGGCAAGTCTTGATGCATTGGTCTTAAACATAATTAATGTAAGAAACTTGATTACAAATGAAGTTATCAGTATTGATTTTGTAAGGTCAAGTTATAACATGGTTAACCTTTTAACAAAAGGGTTAATCATGATCTTATGAATATTATTTCAAAAAGGATGGATCTTAAGCCCACAAAATTAAGTCATCATTGATAGAACCTCAACTCAACGCATGATACAATGTCATGTCTTGAGTTCAATGAGTCAAAGTACATCAGCAGTGTGACTAAAACATTATAATGTGTCAATTATTTCCATCCCAAGGTAAATAGTGCTTGTTTTTTCTTACAGTTCACTTAGAGGAGGTTGTGTTGACACAACACTTAATAAACTTGATAAAAATACCAAATAGCAGGGATATTTGAGTTTGCTTATGTAGATATAGAATTTGGCCATGCCAAAAAGTTAGGGGCTTGGCTTGAAGCATATATGAAAATGATATGAAAACAAGTTTTTAAACATGTTATTTCTTACTATAATTGTTTGCATCTTAAATCATATGTGTAAAAATTTATGCAGCTTATAAAAAAGAATAGTTAGTTCAAAGTTTGGCTACCATTCTATTCAGATTTGTTGTAATGAACTTTTACAAAATAGTGATTCAATCACAAGATATCATTATTTATGCATATGATTTGTTTTAGAATTGTTAATGGTCTATTGATGCTATTTCAATATTTTGAAAATAGTAGGGGATTGTTAAAAAAATTTTAAATATTAAATGTGTAAACTTTTAATTTCCAAAGGTTATGAATTCATAAGATTATAACTCCTTCTATCTCTTTATGTTTGAAGAGTTATATCCCTTCATATTTGAATTTCTTGAAGACTTATATCCCTTTATGTTTAAGTTTTTTTAAGATTTATATCTTTTCATGTACAGAGGTAAATTTCTTTATAAATAAATCATTCTTGGGTGAGTTTTGGCAGTAGCAAAAAAGTAGAAAAAACATTCTCTCATACTTCTACAGTTCTTTCCAAAAATTAAACATTATATTGTCCTTATCTTCACTGACTACAAGGTGCAGATAGGCTAGATTTCATTTTGTCTGGAAGGGAATTGCAAATCCTCTGTTGCATATATTGGAGGAAAATTTAGCCTAAAGGACAATGACTTTATTATACAACTTGAAGCAAATCACTTTCTAACTTTCAGTCATTTGTTCGCCCTTCAAGGCAACATTGACAATATATAATTAGCTATATATAGATGTAATTCTACAACTTAACATTTATTTGATCAAAATTTAATATTATAGTTGATTTGCTTATATCAACCAGGAAAATAAGGGGTTTATAATATAAAGTATTCTCTAATCTCTCTTTTTTTTATTTTTTCTATTTAAATGATGGCTGAATAGGACAACAATATTAAAAGGTTTCTTCATTCCTAATAAATACTCATGCCTAAAGTTTGAACTCTTGCAATCCTACCAATTAATAGATAAATCCATTCGGCATTATCATATAATTGTATGATATTAAAACATACTTTTAAAAAATTTAGGAACCAGAGTCTCTTATGCCTCTTTAGAAGTTTTGTCTCTAGACTTATTTATGATAATAATTTATTATTAAGTAGTGATGATTTTCAAAAGTTTAAGTTATTAAAAGAAAATTCAATAATAATTTTTAGTATAAATCTAACACACCTCATCACTTATAGTTCTTTAGGCTTGAAGGAAGGACATAGTACAAGCTCATCTTATCTTGTACTAAAATTTAATTAGAAGAGCGAAAATAACAAGAATTAACCTACAGACTTTTTAATTTAGGAGACTATGATTACCAAGAACTGCACTAATAACTTCATGACATATATCGATCAATTGAATTTAATAATGATGTACGTTGATTGTCCACATGCGAAGTGAAGATGATTTTTTGAGGATTCATGCAAGAAAGCTCACTTTAATTCGATTTTATTGGTCTAAGCTATCAATTTATTGGTCCCTTATTGGTACTAAAAAAGAATATTATCAGTTTAGAATTGAAGAACAAGATGATTTCTATCAAGGAGAAAGGTATAGTGTTAGACCCTATGATTTCAAAGCTTTTAAAATTAATTATTGAATATAACTTTTTTTTAAGAGAATATTATCCTTCAAGGTGTATGACTTTCACTTTGATGACGTCTTTTAGACTTATAAACTTATAAGATGTAGATAAGTTTACAAATTGTTTGCACAATTTATTTGTGTCCACTAGTTAATTAGATATGGTACAAATACATAAATTGGAAGTTTTTCCCTTTCAATTATTAATAACAAATTAATTCGAATAGTCTTTTAAATTCTTAAGTCTACTTCCCCAAGGAAGAATATATAATTTTCGCTTGAAACTAAGTCCATGGATAAAACGTGGCTCCTTCCCCTTGAAATTTAGTAATTAAATCGATTGCATTTGGTTTGAACAAGCAACTTAAATCAAACTCTAAGAAGAAAACTAGGTAAGATACGAAAATAAGTTAAAGCATGAATTATGTATACATAAATAATTACAATAAATTAATGAAATTAAATTTGTATAAATCAGCTTTTATATTATTATTTGCTAGTGTCTTACCACATTATCAAAAAAATTGTTAAAGCTAGCATCTTTAATGATACAATGATATTTGATATTATTTTAAAAATTTTACTTCTTTTATACTATGGGATTGAATTTTAGATTTTACCTATATATTAAATGAATTGTTATTTATATTATTAAATTTTTTTAATCTTTTTACTATTAATATAATTTAGGGTTATTTTTTCTTTTTTTTTTAAATGATTGAAAATGTATAAAATTTTATATCGACAACAACCAAATCTAAGCACTAAATTATGGCTTCCCTTACTAATGCAGAGATCACTTCGCTATATAAGCTCCTCAGTTTGTCCAAACGATGCTCGATAGTTGGATTCCGTTCACATGCAAATTTTAACACAGAGAAGCAAACATAACTACGAGTTGGAATCAAAAGGTTCAGCCTAAACTTTGCATAATTTGATCTTTGATTATTTTAACAGAAAATATTTATTGTAAAAATATAATTATAAATTATCAAAATAATAAAAATATTTTATATATTTAATATCAAATATATAAAGCGTGGTAAAAATAATATCCTTTTATCTAAAGAAAAAATTATTTTACTTTATTATTATATTATTGGATATCATAATATTTTAATTAAGATATATATATGTATGTATGTGTACATACACACAAGCATTATGTCACACATTTATTTTATACTGTAAATAAAATTTTTCAATAAAAAATATCTCACCAAGCAAACAGAAGCTGATAAATAATCTCCTTCTTTTTTCTGACTTTGAAATCTGAAATTGATTCCTCATTCAGCTATATCTTCAAAAGACACTATGATAACCAATATGAATACAAAGTTATTAGTTAAACTTATAAGTTAATTGTAAATGAATTAATTTATTTAACATAAATAATATATGAGTCGAGTTAGAATTGTAAATAAGTTGATATGCTAATCCGTTTAAAAATTTATATTAAATTTTTTAAAAATATTATTTAAAAATAATTAATAATTAAATTATAAGTAGTTATATATAATAAAATATAAAATTTATATTTTCATAAAATAAAAATAAAAGTAAAAAAGTATTTTATCAATGAATAAAAATAATTTTTTGTGAAAAGTAATAAATAATTAAATTTAATAAATAATTTTATAATATAAATTTTATTAATTAAAATTATTGAATGGGTTAGGTAGATTTACTTGTCTTGACATATTTAATAAACAAATTGATTTAACACAATATAATTATTATTCAAATTAAATTTAGATTAAATTTATTAGAATTATTACTAGTCTTTAACATGATATAAATTTACACATGAACACGAATTATTATCCCATTATAACACTTTCTTGCTGGTTATTGCGGTACCATGTTAAAAGCCTCAAAAAAAAAAAAAATCTTTCATTTCTTCGTGAATTAAAAATTCACGACTTACTTTAAGAAATTTTTTCATCAAAGTATTTGTTTAAAAAAATATGAAAAAGTATATCATTTATAATTCTCACTCTCATTGGTCAGACATAATTAATTAAATTTCAAATAATTGTAATTACGCTTCTGAGCATTTCCTTTTGTCAAAATTGAAGTCCCTTACTGTTTCATTATTTGACATTTTTCTTCTAGAGTTTTATTTTGAGAATATGGTCTAATATCGAAAGTGCCTGACAGTTTCAGGTCTACCAAACAAGCAAAGACAGTCAAATATAATACGTAATTATCTCATGATTCCTAATGTTTTAAGCCACTGGTTTCATTCTCAGACAGAGTTCCATATCCAATAACTTTTGTTTGACAAAATTGTTGAAGAAGTTAATGAGAAATATAAATCTAATCTGCTTTTGCTGGTCTTTTTCTTATACATCACTAGCTGGAAAAGGAGGAGAAAACTTCTATGAACTTCTCTTGATTAAAAGTCAAATCGTTAGCTTCTTGTTTTGAATCATAGTATGTTAAATTCACGCAGTATCTATCCTTTGAACCAACATAACATAAATTCATCTTATTTTGGACTGAAATTTAATTTAAAGTGATAGAACAATAAAAATTAAACCTTTAACTTTTCAGTGTAAGAGATCTAATATCATATTAAATATCAATTATTTGTAAAAGATTAAGTATTTAAATTTAGGTTACCATCATTGTAAATAATTTTTTTATTGTGATCCATGTATATATTATTATATCATTTAAAATTATTAAAATTTTTAATGATAATATAACTTCTCTATTATTTCTAATTTTTTAATATTATAAAATCTTTTAATTCATTAATAATATAAAATATTTTATATTAACAGTGAATAAAATTTATACTCAAAGTTTAAATGGTTGTGAGAAGGCGTACTTTAACAAAATAATATGCCTTTCATATAACTAATTAACTAACACCTTAAAATGCATTTTCATTAATATAATCCAATATTTTTTAATTTGAGAGCCCCGAGAAATCACAATTTTTTAAATTAAAAATCCTCATTCGTGAATTTTGGAGCTCGGATCCTTAAAGTGAAAGATGCCTATGGGAAATATTTATCAATTGGTATACGATAAATACATCGCTTAAAAGGATGAATTTGCATCTTAAAATATTACGTCAACTAAGATTAATTATAATTATGTTAACACCAACTATACATCTATTACAATTAATTTTTTTAAGGATGAATATGCTTCTTGAAAATATTAATCAATTATTACATGATAAATAAACGATTTATTTTATTAAATTTAGTGGATTAAAAATTTATAAAAAGATTACGTGTACAGTTTACGAAATCTAGAAAGGTCCTTTGGTTTTTTTTTTTTTTGCTTTGTCATATGACAATTTTTTCCAAAAAAAAAATCTTATTGGTGTGTATATAAATAAAGAAATATCATGTCTCACAATATGTGTGTGTTGAGATATATATATATATATATATATATATATATTGTATGATGCTGTAATAATGGGAGAGGAAATAATTCCCTCCTTAAACCCTCCTTAAAATAAAGAATATTATTTTTTCGCCATACTCAGATTTAATTAACATTAAACTAGAATATTTGTTTATTATCTTAATACTTTATATTTATGAAGAAAAATAAATAAGAATATTAAACATGTATAATTTAGAGATGATGATGAATATGTTGATAGTTAAAGCGGGTTTTTTATGTAATTTACCTCCTTTTATAGTTGTCAGAGAAATGTTTCCTTCGTCAATAAGTTATTTAATAATTGAAATACGAAAATAGCATTTTTTTCCCCTGTTAATTTGACCATTAAATACGAGTTCAAACTCTTACGTCATTCTATCTAGTCAGCAATTAGAAATTTTAGCTATGCTAATAAAGGGTTCATTGTTTTCGCATTCGGAAAAGTAAGAAAAAGCCGGCTAAACTTTTTCCCATTGCTAACCTAAAGTTAGTTTTATAATACCCTACTTTTAGACATCATACATTCATGTATGGAAAAAATTGTGATATATCACTGAGATAATAATATATATTGATTATTAAATTTAATTATTAATGTATTACTGTATAATATATAAAATTCAAATGTAAAAAAATAAATTTAATAGATGATTAGAGATTTGATGATATATGGAGAAAAAATAAATTAATATATAATAAAAATTTTAATGATATATGGATGTACCACTAAAAAATTTAATCTTTTATATATTCTATTTTAAGTAACTAAGAGATATACAGGTGCCATGATTTTTTATATAAAGATAGCAAGCGGGAGCGGTTAACCAATCCTAAGCAGAACGTCATTCACACATTAAAACTGTTAATCAAAGCTTATTTAAAGTAGTTGTCAATTTCAATTGAACATAAGAACCAATGGCTCACTTAACTCTTAAGCAACAGAAGTTATTCAAATAAATAAAATGATTAGTATTAAGAGAAATTTAAACCTATATTCAAATAAAATTTATAAAAATGCAAAAATTTTTTGATAAATAATTTAAAATTTAATTAGTTTTTTAGTTAACTTGTGATTTAATTTAAATTATAATTACTTTTTGAATCAACCCAAATGTTTTGGTTCAAATTAAGTTCATCATTCTTTACTCTATTATAAAAAGTGGAAACAATATCACTTAATACACATCAATTAAAAGGAATATTAACATATAAATATATATATTAAAATGATAATATTTTTAAAAATATGAAAAATTCAAAGCATCAATTTTTTTTTCAAAAAAATATTTTTTTTACAAGACTTTTTGACTTCAATTCCTAAAATAATCAACATATAAAACTATGGGAGAGGCAACGCTTTTGAAAATATAAGAAAATTTTAAATATTAATTTAAAAAAAACATTTTTTCTTTCTAGAAGAATTTAGACATTAGTTCCTAACATAACCGACATATAAAGTCATGGAAGCAATAATATTTTTGAAAATATAAAGAAACTTTGGATGTTGTTTTTTTTCCTTAAAAATTGTTGTCTTCTCTTTTCACAAGGCTTTTGATATTGATTTTTAAAATAACTGACATCTAAAGTTATAGAAATAATGATATTTTTTAAAATATAAGGAAATTTTAGCTATCAATTTTTTAAAAACACCATTGTCTTTTAATTTCTTCCTACAAGACTTTTAATATTAGTTATTAAAATAATTAATATTTAAAGTCATAATAACAATGGCATTTTTGTACTATAAAAAAAGAAAATCTTATTTTACTCACCTTCTTATTTGTTTCCAAGCTTAATATTCATCTCCATTCAACTCTCTTTGCAAAACCTTTAATATTATTTTATCCTCTATCATATGTCAATGAGTTATCAACATTTTTTCAATAAATATCAAACATAAAACAAATGTCATGTTTCAAGCTAATGGTTCAAAACATAAGATTTACCTTTTTTGCTTGTATTTCTCATATATTCACCTCTTTTATTTCCCTAATTTTTTGTGCAAGTATTTTTAAAAGATTTTAATTTATATTTTTTTTTTGCATAACTTCTAAGATTATATTTGAATTTTAGATACTTATTATGTGCATAATAAAATATTGTAACAAAGTCCAAAGCTACTTGAACAACAATGGGAGATGCAAAAAAAGCGAAAAAAAGATCATGAGAACAGTCATTTTTTTACAATTCAAAGAGGGCAAAATGGTTTGTACAAAGATAGAATTTAAGAAGTTATATGAAATTAAAAAAAAATTCACCCTAAATAAATAATTGAGCACGAAGTTATAGTCTTTCAAATTTTTTTAATTCAAAAAATACATTTTTTATAAGGTGCTAAGTTTATTCAATTTTTACTATCGATATTTTGAATGATAAGCTAAAAATTGATGTTAAAAAAATATCATGTAAATATATCACATTAGTTTTTTAAACTAAAAACTAACATATGATTGGAGATGTAAAGAAAGGACATCAATTTTTGGCAAAATGTCAACGTAATTTGTAAAAAAAAAAATTAAATGTAGAAAATTTTAAAAAATTAAAAGAAAAAAAATTATGTTGTAATCTTTTTTTCTCATTGGTTATATAATCAACAACAAAATTAATATATAACAAGATATCAATTAAAAATTAACCTATAATCTATTAAATACTCAACATTTTTGTGCAATTTTGTACTAGTGTTATGATTATACATGTTCTTCTTTGTATTTTTTTCACTATATCTTCAAACATGGGATGTATCTTAATACTATAGTATGCAAAAAATTAGTAAAAGCAAAATAGTAATTTTTGTTTGTGTTGGTATGGTGGAAAGGATGCTAACTTAGGTAGATTTGACCTCCATTTTTTTTTTAAAAAGTAATTTTTGAAAGAAAAAAATCATTTTATTTATCCTTAAAATTAGGGATAATAATCAAAGTGGTTAAAATAGTTCTATTAAGTATCAGTTAACTCTAATTGTTACTATATTTCTTTTAACCAAAACTAATTGATCATTAAATTTTAATCAAATTTAATCAATCATTTCAGTTTTGGTTAGTTAAAGTCAATTAGTTAACATCTAAAAATATTATAATACTACAGTACTATATTTCATTATGAATTTTGGGCCCAAAATTGACCTAAGAACCCTTGCTAACCAAGATTTGATAAGTAAAAAATATACTAAGAAGCAATTTTGACATTAAATAAAAAATATGAAATATGAACTTTCATTCAAATATAATATAATATTAATAATTAAACATTCTTATATAAAGTTTGGATAATAGAGATAGACAAAAAAATATAAAAGGTTCAAATCCCCATAACCAATCAATTAAATTTTGCAATTTTTTAAATTTCCAATTAGTATCGATTTAGTACGGTTAAGGGTTTCTTACCATCATTAACTGATCAATTGAATTTTGCAAAAAATTTTAAACCAATTTCAATTAATATTAGCTTATTATCTACTCTTACCTAGTCAACATTGACTTTGGTCGGTCTAATTTAACATATTTGATCATCCCTACTTAGAATTATTAGAGATGTGTAAAAAAAATTCTCCAATTTAAAAAGGTGAGTTATTTCTTGTGTAGTTAAGAAATAGACTGATCTAACTCATTCATAATCTATGCAGGATAGTCTAACATATATGTTTTGCAGACTTCCATATTAAAAGTCCTAATCTAGTCCTAAAAGGCATGTGACTAGACGGGATGACATATGAATATTTCTAATTTAAAATATTTTAAAATTTTAAATAATAAAATGATTTTAAAACATTTTAAAATATGATGTAACCATTCATAAATAAATTATAATACATTTAGTATTTATATATACCTTTAAAAATTATTATATATAAATCAGTCATGAAATACTTATTAAATAAAATTATCGTTTATAAATAATTCATAACACAAGCCACATAACCAAAAGTGAGAGAAAGAAGTGTAATTTTATTTAAATTTAGAATTTGGACTAATATAAAAATTAAGAAATTAAAAATTAGAAAAAATTTGTAAGCTAGTCTAATCCATCCACAAATTGATCTGTGCGAATCATAGGTCACAAAAACCATATCAAATTTAGCTAGCATTTAAATAAATTTCAAATTTAGATGTTTGAAATTGCAAAAATCTGCAAACAAACAAGCTAATCCATGGCTCCCAAGCTATTTTCAACAACTCTAATTTCTTGTGATTGGGACAGGATTCAAAGATCAATGAAAATAAATATATTTCAATAAAGGTAAATTTTAGAAATTATAGAAAACATTTTAAATGAAACTCATTATTATAATTTGTACACAAGATTTGAAAAAAATTAATGGAGGCACACGTCCATATTAAAATGTTTGTTATGATGATTCAAAAATTTTAAAATATGAAATGATATAATAAGTTTAAAAATTATTAAATTAAAATTATATAATCATAAATATTTTTTTAATAAATTTGATCAAGTGATTTTAATTTAAATTTTTTTAAAACTAACATATTACTTCAAATTTTAAAACTTAGGAGTACCGTAGAATTCATCCCATAATTGTCCGATGTTATTTCGCCCTTCCACCTTTCAAATGCGTAAATTGGCATCCAACAAATAATGACAATATGGCATTTAGATTTGAAATTCTTTCCCTATATGGTGTAGCTGGTTGGTTCGTGCTACTATGTCATGGAGTACGGAATTGGCATTAATAGATTACAATCATTTCGCGATGTGAAGGATCAAATTCATGTACGTATTTGAAAATTCATAAAATTGCCATTTTACCCTTTTTTTCCTTTTGCGTTTCACTAAATTTTATAATTTTTTCATAAAAATTATATTTTTATCAAAATTTTGCAATTTTTTATTAAATATTTTAATTTTTCATAGAAATTTAAAACATTTTAAATATTTTTGCAACTCTAAATGATGATATTGTAATTATTTATTTATTTATTACATGAAGAGTTCACACAAACTTACAAATTTTATAATTTTTGTAGGTGTTTATTATGATACTCTAAGGATTTCAAAATTCAAGGAGACATAGCAAGTTTAGAATGATAAATTCTAGTGTAAAATAATCTCACTAAATTATGTGAAAAAAGGCAATATTATAACACAAACAAAATAATATATGTTGAAGCCATTGCAATAATATGAATGAATGAATCACAAATCATATGAGATGGAATGAACTCGATCACATGAACAATGAACAAAAGTCATTACTCTTATTAGCTCTAGCCAATAAGAAAAATTTTGGAGAGAAAATATATTATTGATGAAGAGTGAATAGAATGACCAAACATTTAGGAGTAGCGATTCATGTTTATAGGCTATAACAAGAAGTAGACCAATCCATCATCAACAACCATTTGTTACCTCATTAATAGGTTAGACAACCATTTGAGCCTAATTAGATAGTCATTTTATTTTAGGCTAATACTTTTACATTTTATTTATTATTAAATTAACAAATCTAAAATGAAAAATTTAACAATCTCTCACTTAAATCGTATAATTTAATAATATGGCCGCTTTAATAAAATATAAAAGTAAATTATAGCATCTTTCTATCACTAGTCTAAGTTAAGATTATAAGTGTTCAATAGCACATAACATAGTATTCAATAAGGATATTAATAAAATACACACTATATACTTACACCTTGTTGACCAAATACAATATCTAATAGGAATATATGTAATAAAATAGTGCTTAATAAGATTTAAATAATAAATTGTGGCAATATATATACATCTTCACATATAGGGTTGAAGCAATTGCCTAAAATACTAAATGAAAATCATAATTCTCAATATAATATTGAGATAGGGTCTAAACTTTTTCATAAATAAGCCATAACAAAAAAAATGTTCATAATATATGGTAAAACATGAATATTTCTTTTATATATATATACATATATATATATATATATATACATATATATATATATATATATACATATATATATATATATATATACATATATATATATATATATATACATATATATATATATATATACATATATATATATATATATATATATATATATATCTCAAGATAAGTAATTTACATCATAGTACTTTCATTAACTCAAAACATTAAAAGACTAAGTAAAATTCATATTGATTACATGATCATACTGTATTCCTACTACTAGACCTTTAATCAATGGATTCGCGGACATATAATTAATGGAAATATGTTTAATATATGTGATACACTCGTGTACCTTCTTTCGTATAAATTAATACTTTAAATCAAAATGTTTCTTATGGTTGAAGAGAAGTTCATAATAGCAGTATTATTATAATAGATGATCAATAATCTAGAGATAATTTTAATAATCTAGAAATTAACTATAAAATTCATTAATCATATAGCAGCACAAGAAGTTTCATAGCACACGGCATCCTTTGCTTTTATAGTAAAAGTTATTATTAAAAACTGCTTAATACTTTTCTATGATATAGCTCTTCCTACCATCATAAGATACATCTAAATACCAATTTGCAATCATTTGGATAACTGACAAAATCTAAATCCAAGTAGTTTGTAACTATGAAATCTTTCAATCTCTTGTAGGTTAGCATATAATCTTTTAGCAGTAATCCAATATTTCTGATCGAGTTTACTAAGGTACCTCTCTAGTACACTAATAGTATAAGTTATGTTAGGACATATACATATTTGATCATACATTAAGCTAACAATAATTAACGCATAGAGAACATTTTTCATTCTTTCTATTTTAACTTCATTTTAAGGACACTGAGACTTGGAGAAAATCTCACCCTTTGAAATGGGTGTGGACACTTAAAAATATGTTAACATGTTAAACCTCTTTAGTACTTTTTTAATGTATGTTTGTTGAGATCAACTAAGAAAATTCCAAGATCTATCACAACAAATCTTTATACCTAAAACGTGAGAGGCATTTCCAAGATCATTCATATTAAAATATTTATACAGCATTTGCTTTATCCCAGTTAGTAAGTTCACATTATTACTTGCAAGGAAAATTTCATCCACATATAATACTAATATAACAAAACTATTCACACTCATCAGTATGTAAATGCACTAATCTATTGTATTCTCCTTAAATCTTAAAAAAGTTAATACTTCATCAAACTTAAGATACCGCTATCTAAAAACTTATTTTAAGTCATATATAGACTTTTTAAGTAGACACACATAGTGCTCTTTTCCTTACTCTTGGAAATTATTTGGCAAATTCCTGTAAACAATTTCTGATAGATTACTATTTAAGAAGTTATCATAGAATCCATTTGATATAACTTTAAATCAAATTGAGCCACTAATGTTATAATAACTCAAAATGAATCTTTGGATGAAACCGGTAAGAATGTTTCTTTATAGTCTATACCTTCCTTTTGAGTGCAGCCTTTGGCTACCAATCTATCTTTATACCTCTCAATTTCATCTTGGGTATCCCTCTTGGTCTTAAAAACCTGTTTGCATCAAATTGGCTTGCAACCCATAAGTAGTTTAACTAGATCCCACATTTGATTTTTATGCATTAAAGCTAATTTATCCTTTATAGCATTTATCTAATCAGAATAGTTTAAACTAGATATGACTTGAGAAAAAGCTATAGGATCAATATTATCATTGACGTCATACTCATGCTCTTGTAAATATAGAAGGTAATCATTATGAATTACCATTCTACAAACTCTATGCGATCTCCTTAATAGAATTTCTTCATTTATCTTATCTAGTTTGGCATCTTCTGCCATTGGCTATATAGGATTAATTTACAAAATGACAAAAGATGACTCTCTTAATATTGATGCTAGTGGAATAATTGTGTTGTCTTCAATGAAACTTGTGATGTGTAGTATTTGGCTTTCATTATCCCATTTATCCTAAAAAAAGATAGCTCGATTTGATTCGATCACTTTAGTTGTATAAGTAGGATAGTAAAATATTCTTTCTCTCAAGTTACTATAATACCTAATGAAATATTTATTAATAATATTTGAATCAAGTTTTTCTTATGAATGAAATGTATGGCTTTACTTTAGTTTTACAACTCTAAATTTGAAAATACCTTAAACTAGGCTTCTTACTGTACAATAACTATAAGATGTTTCAGGAACTAATTTACTAAGAACTTGATTTAGAATATATGTTGCTATTCTTAACACAACAACCTACAAGAATTCTGATAGTAAAGTATAGGCTAACATGCATCTCACCATGTCCATGAGAGTCTAGTTTCTCCTTTTTGTAATTCCATTTCTCTCTAGCATCCCAAGCATGGTGTAATTTACTTGAACTCCACACTTTTGCAGGAATCTCGCAAAATAACTAGAATTTTTATTTATTTCATTGTACTTTCCATAATACTCAAAATTTCTATTAGAATTAACATATTTTATCTATTTACCAAGTTTTAACTTAATTTGTACCTTAAATGATTTAAAGGCTTCTAATGATTCTAATTTCTCATTTACCAACTCCACCTAATAAAATCTGGAGGAATTGTCAATGAATGTGATGAAGTATCTATAGCATCCTATAGCATTAGGTGTTATAAGTCTACATATGTCAATATGGATCAATTCTAGAATATTCTACTTTCTGCTTTTTTTTCCCTTTCCAACTCTAGCCATAAGTTTATCTTTAATACAATTCACATAGGTTCCAAAAACTCAAAAATCCAAGTCATAAAGTACTTGCCCCTTTCCAAGTCTCTGAATTCTTTCTTAAGAAATGTGTTCTAACCACCTATGTCATAACATTGAGGACTTTTCATTGATTTGACATCTTTTCTTACCAATAGTAGAATTTATGTAATTCACAAAATTAAGATTTAAATCAACTCTATATAAACCATCATACTTAGGACTAGGGGTGCAAACAAATCGAGCTAGGCCGAACATCTGGATGTTTGAGCTTGAACTCGATTACATTAAATGAGCTCGAGCTCATCAAACCTAAAAAATTCGATTCAAATACGAACTTGTATGAGTTTAAACGAACTTTGCATTCCTTATTTCAAATTTTTATTCAAGCCTAAATATTCAAATTTGAACTCAAGCTTAAGTGATATTCGAGCTTAAATGAGCTTAAACGAGCCTGTAACAGTTTAATATATTTATATTATATATAATATAAAAAATAAATAAAGCTTAAATGAGCCTAAATGAGTTTAAACAATCTTATAATAGTTTAATATATTTATATTATATAAAATATAAAAAATAAAAAAAAATTATACTAAGCTTGTTTAGGCTCGCGAGTAGCTCGAACCGAGTAATAAAAAACTCAAGCTCGACTCGAATAATAAACGAGCTCGGCTTGTTTAGGCTCAGCTCATTCAAGCTTGAACCAAACTTTTTACGAATCGATCCCGAGCTGCTCACGAATAGTTCAACTCATTTGCACCCCTACTTAGGACTAGTGCCCATAATAGACAATTTATAAAGTAATTCAACTTTTTCATTTTTAAAATAACAAGAATATCTAACAGAATCCAAAGTAACAATTAAAATTAATTTTTTTCCCATAGAAGGTACATAAACTGTATTATTCAATAATAATTCATGTCTAAACTTTAACTTCATTAATCATATGTGCTTTACTTTAACTTTATTTCCATTTTCGAGTCTTACATCTAGCTCTCCATCACTTGACTTTCTTAGATTTGTTAATGCATAAAAATAATTAGTGACATGAATAGTTGCACCAATATCTAAGCTTTAAAAGTGTGATAGCACATCAATAATATTTGATTCAAAACATATTAGAGTTAGATAGGTACTTTTGTTTCTTCCCAACCTATTTCTTATACTTAAAGCAAACTATTTTCTTATACTCATACTTCTTACAAAATAAGCAATTACCCTTGAATTGAGCCTTTTTGGGGTTTATACTATTGTTGCCTATTAGATTCACTATTCTCACTCTTTTTCCTTCCATGGTTATAATGACCCTTGTTGTCTTTTTAATTAGCTTTCCCATCATGTTCTAAATTTATGCCATGTACTGTATTTACCACTTGAGCTCTAGCCTTCTTCATTTGTATACATGTATATAGAAAAATATTTTTAAGAATTATTTGGACTTATGTTATACTATAGAATTTTATGTAACTATAAACTCAATCATTGTGGACCCAATTGCATAAAATTTTATTCATTTAAATAAAGTAATAGTTGGATTAAGGAAAGTATTACATTAATAATATTTTAGTACCTCATTAATATGATATTATTAATTTGATTTGTTAATGAAAATATAAGCATAGGAGTAGATATTATATTTCTAAAATTTTCATTATTCTATTAGTGACTACTGTTCATCTTATTCATCATTCATGTCATTAAGTTCATTCCATCTTATACAATTTGTGATTTACCCATTCATATTACCACAATGGATTCAATAGGTACTATTTTATTAGATTGAAATTATTCAATCATAACTATTCATTTTTTAACAAATGTAATTAAATAATATCAATCTAACAGTTTCTAAAATTATTACATCATTCAAGATTTTGAAATCCAATGGGTACCATAAAATTCATCACAAGTATTCAACTCTAATAAAAATTTATAATCCTTTTTAAAAAAATTTGACTTGTGGCTTAGGGCCCTTCCTATGATCTTTTTATTTAAAAATATTTAATTTATTATTAAAATTTCTTACAAGGCCTTTCTTGTTGTATCTCACCATATGTATTCTACACCTCCTTGTCGATAATTAGCTATTGACTATGGTACACAATTTTCACTATTCACACATCATATGTGGATTGACCAATTAATGCTTGTATTAAAAAATTTTCTGGCATTATTTTATTCCTAGAATTCACAAAAATGATCCTAATCTTTTTATTTTTTTAAATGTTTAATTTATTATAAAACATATAAATATATATGATTATTATTTATATTATGTAAAATAATTTTTAATATAAAATTAATAATTCATTACAAATTTGTTTATTATATATATATATATAGAATCGATCTGATCATATTTGTGTTGGTCCAATTTCAACTTGATTAATATTAGGATTTAAAAATATTCAAATATTATACAAACCTAATTTTTACGAGCCCAAACTAAAATTTTTGCGTCAAATTAGTCGGCACGGGGTGCTCCTCGGCTGTGCTCAGATCTGCTCGAGATGGTTCAACATTCACTTATGAGGCCAAATATTTTTTATAGCAGAATGTGAGGATGAAAGTGAATGGTAAAATGTAAAAACAGTGAAACTATCTATCAAAATAAGAATCAAGGTTAAAGGATAAAGCCTATAAGGCTTTTATGCAACCATGGTGTCATGATTTTTTCACCAATATAATTTTTATATTTTTTTATAAAAAAATTAATAGAAAGAAGAACTTCCCCCAATTTCAATGGATAGGACGGACCAAGAGTAAATTAAGATTATTAGTAGAGACCGGCTCAATCAAAGGTTACTATCGGACCAAATCGAAACGAGAAAATGTTATTACTTAACTAGCCTTCAAGTATTAGGAAATCTCATTAAGTGCCGACTAAGCAGGTAAAGCTTTCTAGAGTGATTATTATTTTAATTAATTGGACTACTGAAACCAAGTCTTCCTATTTACAAAGAAAATATCATAATCTACAGTGTTTATGCATATCATCCAGCAGTCAAAGATATAATTATGGATAAAAGAAAGTTAAGCGTGCAAGCAACCAATGAACCAATCCAATCCTCATTTGATGAACTTAAACTCTTCATAATCAGTTTGGTTGCCCATATTAGTTAGCTATTGACTCCTGCCTTGTTAAGTAATAAACCTGAACCAGCAGTTAGATTGCTGTATAAATAAGAAATATATATATATATATACATATATATATGTATATATATATGTATGTATGTATATATTTCTTATTTATATTTCAAAGATACTTTAAACTCAAATCACAATTCTATAAATCCTATTATTTAGTAGAGAGAGTAAATGATCGAGCTTTACTTTGTTCAAGATATGAAATTTAATCTCTATTTAGAAACAAGAGCAATAAATAATAAATCTCTTCCAATAAGAAGGGTTGAAAGGATTAAATTTAAAGCTTTTTACCGGATTTGAAATGCCTTAAAATTAAGAGTTTAAATTTTATCTATTATTAATATATTTTATGTTATCAGTGAATAAAAAGAAGGTACACAATTATAAAAGAAATAGTAATTAAAATTTTTTAACAATAGTAAAAAAAGTTTTAATGATTTATTATTAATATAACAATATATAATTAAATGATAATATAAAACTAATTTACATTGGTAATAGATAAAATTTAAATCCTAAAATTTAATCTGATTCCATTGAGCAAACCCATTATTGATTGTCATCAAGCTTTTCCTTATATAAAACATTATTTAAATAAATAAGACAACATGTATAGTAATATACACACTGTAACGCGTTTTGTTGCCCGGTTATTGCCTGCATGTTATGCTAAGTCAGCCTACAATTATAGGAGGAGGTCAAAGACAACAAAGGACCTTTTTTTATATTAGATTTCATTCCCAAACTCTTTAAACTACTGTTTCCTACTCATTGTTTATTTATAATTAAACTTTCAAACTAACCCACTGCATGGCTTGAATAACTCAAATACTTATGGGCTTGAATTTTCTGTATGATATTTTTAATTTTTTATATATTTTCGGTAAGTAAAGTTTCAATAAAAGAAAACATTTAATATAACTATCTGAATTCATAACACTGGTTCATGTTGGTCTAAGATGGTTGAATGAACTCTTAATTCTTATTTTTTTTAGAAAAGCTTAATTACCCACTATTTATTACAAAATGATGAAGAAATCATGCATGCAAGTTTAAAGACAATGCAAAAACTGACTTGGTAAAGTAAAACAGCTTTGCATCCTCATGATTTGTTTCATTTATTAATATTTTAATTCCTCCCCTCTATATAAAGGCATGAATCCACACACAAAATGCAACACACCCTTCTCTAGGAACACTTTCATGATCTTTCTTGAGTCCAAAAACATTTCCAATCCATAGAATTCTAACTATGGCATCATATCACATACTCATAACTCTTCTATTTGCATTTTTATACCATTCCCCTCTAATATCCGGGTACTCTTCAAATGAAATCAAACAATGGTGCAGTCAAACTCCAAATCCTCAACCCTGTGAATATTTTTTGAGCAGCAAACCCATTGTTAAATCCATCAAAAATAAGTCTGATTTCTTCCAAATTTCTGTCGAACTTGCCCTGGAGCGAGCCTTAAAAGGTGAATCGAACATTCGGTCGCTCGGCTATAAATGCCGGAACTTTAAGGAAAAAGCTGCATGGTCCGATTGTGTTGAGCTCTACCAACACACCATCAAGAAGCTCAACGAAACCATAGACCCTACCATCAAATGCTCGCAAGCTGATGCCCAAACATGGCTCAGCGCAGCCCTAACCAACCTTGAAACATGTTTTTTTGGATTCGAGGAACTTGAGGTTTCTGACTTCTTGCCTCCTTTGATGTCCAACAATGTCACCAAGTTGCTAAGCAATACCTTGGCTCTTAACAATGGGCCTTATAAGCCACCAAGTTTTAATGGCAAGTTTCCCACGTGGGTTAAGCCCGGTGACCGGAAGTTATTGCAGGCGTCTTCTCCGGCATCTCAGGCCAACGTCATCGTGGCCAAAGATGGATCGGGGAAGTACACGACGGTGAAGCAGGCCGTAGGCGCCGCACCAAAGAGCGGCTCGAGGTATGTAATCTATGTGAAAGCAGGAGTTTACAATGAGCAAGTACAGATAAATGCTAAGAATATCATGTTGGTCGGAGATGGTATAGGAAAGACTATTATCACCGGTAGCAGAAGTGTTAAAGGGGGTTCTACGACTTTCAAATCAGCAACTGTTGGTAAGAAATAAGCTAATACTATTTGTTATTTTGATTTTAATTTCTTCTACAACGTTAAAAAGGCACTAATTGGAATAATTAATAAGATTGAATATGAATATCTACATACTTTAATTAAAAAAATGCTATATTATTGATAGTGAGATTCAAAATTAATTTTTGAATTTTTTATATTCATTTAATTCTATTTTGTAAATTTATTTGACTATTTTATATTAATGATAATCCTCCATTAACATTTCAAAATTAATTTCAAATCATATTTTTTCATGCATATAATATTACTTAATTTTAATTGATAAGTTTGACTAGGAAAAGCTATGTTGAATTAATCGGACCCTTGTTAAATTAAAATACATTAGTATCCACACATCTAATTAAAAATATTCATAGGTGTAGATAGTCCATGCAGTCACATATGATATTATTTTTGAAATATTTTTTACATCATATTCTAGATTTAAACTCAGTATTCTATGTGTTAAATGGTTTGTCTTCAATTTTTATTTCTAATTAAGAAAACATTCAAAGGTTAGGTAGTTCGATGTGCGGGGACATAGGTTGAAATCTTAGATTCAATCCATGAATGAATACACACAGACTCATGAATATATGATATTATATTATATATTTTGTTAATACTTATTAAGTGATACTAAATTTAGAACTTGAAAAAAAAAAGTGACTCGTAGCTGTGAGAATCAATACAGTAGCATTGAATAATCACTGCATGCATCCAGATATCCAAAAGTTTATAGCAATGAAAATATAAACATTTATGGGTTATGCTCACGTAAAAATTTTACAATATTTTTTTAACGAAAGTTTAGGTCAGAAATTATAAAATTTATAATTTTTTTATTAAATCTAGTAAAGTTTTCACAAATAAGTTAAGTTTATTTAGATTTTACTGATAATAAATACATAAACAAATTGTGATTTCATCATTTAAAATTGCATAAAAAATCTTCAAAAGCTTTCTTATTTCTATATATAAAAATATAATTTTTTTCATAAAACTTGCAAAAGTATTAATACAAATTTTTCCGTATGCGTGACAACTAGCAAGCATAAACCAAACATGTATTTACACAATACCCTCTTTTTGTAGAGCACTGAATTAGTCACAATAAACTGAGTCAGGCAGATATATGGGGACCTCTATAAAAATATTAACAAACAGCATGATAATTATGACATTAGTTTTAAATTCTCTCTGAAGATTTTTTTTTTAAATCAAGAGTGATTAAATTATTAGATATACATATGAAATTTAAGATTGAATTCAAGATATAAAGAAAGGTAATATTTTTAAAAAATATTATATGTTGTCACTTGAATCAAAAGTTTTCAATTTTTTTTTTTTTAAAAAATCACCTTTCTTAAATAAATTGTATTAAATTTAAGAAAATTGCAATGCTGAAAAATAATAATTTTATTTTAAACACCCTCTCTTCTTAATCCATAAGTAAGATTACAAAGAGTTCAAAGACACAAATTGCGGACTAGGTAAGCAACTTAAGTAAAAATAATCAAAATATACCTTTCAGCAGCTCGTGTACAAGGTCAACGAGACATTTTTATTTCTTTTTAAATTGGACAAAGACAATGAGTCCAACATTAATTGTTTGGCAAATTGATCTTCTTACTTTAAATTTTATTTAGTAAACATGAACTTGATTAAAGAACTAAGCTAAACTTAAGCTGCATGATGGAGAGCGGAAGTAGTCTTTCCAAAAAGCGAAGCCAGATAAAAATAATGAAATCGTTAAAATATAAATAATTAAAAATTCATGTAAAAATTTAAAATTCATAGACCAATTAAATGCATAAAAACGTAAAAAAATTAAGTAATTTCTTGATGTTTAAAGGGGCATCTTCTATTGAAACTTCGCCTTAGGAAGTTTTAGCCTCCAACCTTTAAAATATTAAAAAAACTCTCTACTATTTTATTAATTTTATGTAAATATATAATTTCTATAAATTAAATTTTGTTTATAAAATTGTTTAATAAATTATATTTCAACCTCTTTAAAAAAAAATTCTAGCTTGAGATAGAGAGGGGTTCTAATCTGACTTTTTTTCGAATAGTAATAGATAATGAAGGATACTTACCCAGAAAGCAACATATACCTAAACAAAAGATTTCATTATTTCAAATATGGACCACATATGGTACGTAGGCTGTAGCACTCTAAATTGCTTGAATGTTTGCTACGGCCGAGGGACCCTACAGCATACTTGGCTAGCAAGAAGCAACTTTCATTCACCATTCCTTAATTTAACATCCAATTTTTTTTAGAATTAATTTTATTTCATTTTAATTAAAATAATTTCAATTCATTTATAAATAAATTTTTTTATTTAAAATATTTATTAAAAATAATAATTTTAATTTATTTACAAATAAATTATTTTATTTAAAATATATAAAAAATATGGAACTTAAATGAAAAGTAAATTTTAATGGTATTATGATAAATATAATATTAGAAAGAGAATAAATCTTTTATATAATATTTTTTAGATCAAATAAAATGAATTTTAGTAAAATTCTTACAAAATTTGATGTTTAATAATGACACAAATATAATTAAAATAAAAATTATAATTAAAATAAAATTCCTTTTTACTTAAATCAAATACTATTTTAAAAAAATGATTCAGAAATAAAGTCTAGTTTTTGATATGTCAAACAAGGGTTAACTCTTTTCGTCCAAACTCTAGAAAATGGCCCACTCTGTGAGGAAGTCACTTCTTTTCGTCCAAATTCCAGAAAATGGTCCACTCTGAGAAAGTCACTTACAACTTTTCTGAAGTTAGGATAAAGTATAGACTTCGAACATTCATTGAGATTCAATGCATAAATTGCAGCTGAATTATTTTGCTATTACAAGAAATTAGACAGAATTTGGATTGTGAGTGTTTGTGGTTGAGCATGGATTTAGAAACACAAGTCTTTGTAAGAAATTAAAATTTTCAGAAAGCTGATTATCTTCCGATCAATATTTAAATTATGGTTCATGACTATAATATTGTGATTGCAAACTCCTGAATTTTTACAATTTCATACTACAACAGTCGTATTTTTCACACGTTTATCCATAATTTTATTAATCACAATAAAATTATAACTGCAATCACAACTAAACCATACTTTTGATAAACTCATCAAGAAAAAATTATACAATTGATAATAAAAATTAAAATTCTCACAAAAAGTTATTTTTGTTAAATGTATGAGATCATCAAAGACAGGTTCAGTCCTTATTTATTACCAAAAAGGGAAAAGTAATATAAAAAAATTGAGATATTCTTCATTCACAAAATTTTTGTAGGTATCGTTGAAGATGGATTCATTGCAAAAGATATCACATTCAGGAACACTGCTGGAGCAACAAACCACCAAGCTGTGGCCCTACGTTCTGGATCAGACCTATCAGTATTTTACAAATGCAGCTTTGAAGGTTACCAAGATACATTATATGTGTACTCTTTAAGGCAATTCTACAGAGAATGTGACATTTATGGAACAGTAGATTTTATCTTTGGCAACGCAGCTGTCGTTTTTCAAAATTGCAACCTTTATGCAAGAACCCCTTCCCAAAAAACTATCACATTCACAGCTCAAGGCCGGACCGATCCGAACCAAAACACCGGAATCATCATTCAGAACTCTAAAGTTACCGGTGCCTCCGATTTCAATTCGAGAAACGTTAACGCGTACCTCGGACGGCCGTGGAAGGCATATTCTAGGACAGTTTTCATGACAAGCTTTCTTGATAGTTTGATTAATCCAGCTGGATGGATGGAATGGAGAGGTAATTTTGCCCTAAATACTTTGTATTATGCAGAATATGCAAATACGGGTCCAGGTTCATCCACTGCAAAGCGTGTTACCTGGAAGGGTTATCATATCATTGGTGCAAATGAGGCCTCAAAATTCACCGTGGAAACCTTCCTTGCAGGCGGCTCATGGCTACCGGCCACCGGTGTGCCTTTCGCCTCTGGTCTTTAATGGTAATTTTGAAAATAATAATAATAATAAAGAAGATAGAACGTTTTAACCTTTTAATGTTTTTAATTTTCTTTTCTCGATCTAATTCTCAAACTCGATTGTATAATAACAAGTTTGTACACCTGATGGTTGGTCCTATTTTTTGTAATTGGTCCCGTAAGCATGCATCATGACATGTTCCAGCAGATAAATCAAGATAAATATAACAACTAGTTCTTTATTTATATGGATGTTAATTATTATATCTCTTATACTTAGGTTATAATTATACATCATTCTCTTCGCTTGTAAAATTAAAATAAATGGTAAAAAATACATATAAAAATGTACATTTAATATTGTTAGAGTAAGATTTAATAATCAACTTTAATATTATTCATTTATTAAAGACACTAGCATCAAATACATTTTTTTATATATTATTTTTCATCATTTATTTTATTGTTAACAGTTAAAAGAATGGTAAATAATTATAATAATAGTATAAATAAAAAATTAATAGTATTGTTTATAAAATTTAAATTATATAATAATCAATACCCATATAAATAAAAATTAATTATTGTATTAATCTTGATTTATCTGTTGGAACGTGCTATGATACATGCTAATGGGACCAATTAGAACATAGTTTAGAACCTACCATTGGGTGTGCAAACTTCTTATTATGCAATTGAGTTTGAGCATTAGATTGAGAAAAAAAATTAAAAAGATATAATCTTCTATCTTCTTTATGGTTTTCCTCTTTTTTTTAAAAAAAAAAATTACCATTAAAGACCAGAGATGAAAGGCACACTGGTGGTTGGCAGTCATGAGCCACCTGCAAGGAAGGTTCTCGCGGGTAAATTTTGAGGCCTCATTTGCGCCAATGACAGAATAACCCTTCTAAGTAACGCACTTTGCAGTGGATGAGCCTGGACCCGTGTTTGCATATTCTGCATAATACAAAGTGCTTAGGACAAAATTACCATTCCATTCCATCCAACCAGCTGGGTTAATCAAACTATCAAGAAACGTTATCATGAAAACTGTCCTATATTATGCCTGCCACGGCCATTCAAGGAACACCTTAACGTTGCTCGGACTGAAATCAAAGGCACTAGTAGCCTTAAAGTTATGAATGATGATTCCGGTGTTTTGGTTTGGATTGGATCAGTCTGGCCTTGAGCTGTGAATAAATTTGAAAGCTTCAGATGCAGTGGTGATAACATGATAACTAGTTCATTTGACTCGATTGGCAGTGAAGGAACCAGGACCTATATTCATGTACTTCCTGTAATACAAAGTACTTAGGGCAAAATTTCCACTCCATTCCGACCAACTGGTTCGATAAATCAAACTAACGAGGTAAGTCTTCATGTAAACATTTCTTGACTATTTCTGCCATGGCCTACCAAGATAGGTTTTCATAAGGCCTTGAACTGATTTCAAATCGGAGACAGCAGAAACCTTAGAATTGTGAATCGAAATTCCTCTATTTTGATTCGGATCGGTTCGGCCATGAGCTGTGATTGTGTTGCTTTTATTGGGAGGGTTTCTGGCATAAAGGTTGGTGTTTTGAAAAACTTCAACGACGTTGCCGAAGATGAAATCTAATTTTCCTTAAACGTAGCCTGTTAAAGTGATGTCTTGGAATCCTTCAAAGCTGCTCATGTAGAATACAGAGAGCTCTGAGCCTAAACGGAGTGCTACTGATTGTGATATCTCTTGCAATAAATCCATCTCCAGTAGTAGCTACAATACACTTGTAGATACAGTATCTTTTAAGAAAAAAAATGATAAAAATATCAAAATTTTTTATCTCAAGTGACACTTGATGCTCTTCTAAAGCTTTGTATCCTTTATTGTATACAAAATTCGATCTTGATACTCACGTGTATGCATGTTGATAATTTAGGATTACAAGTCCTTAGTGGTAGATACCACGTAGCATTAGGATTTGTAGTTTAAGGACCAATCAAATGATAGCGGCCTTTATATATAGACCACAAAGGTCCTTAGTCGTAGGTTCTAGAAACTTTCAATAGGTTTTGATGATATTCCAAGAAAGGATTAAGCTCATATCTAATCGAATATTGAACCCAATACAAGAGAGGTTTTCCCTGGATTATAAGGCATTGAGGTCCATTAGATTTTGAGTTAAGCCAAGCAAGATGAGCTTGATTTACTATGTTGTCCATTTGAATAAAACAGGTCTGATCAGATATTTTTTATCATTTATCTCCTCATTTTTAGAAATTTAGTTCGATCAAATACTTATTCTCACTTGGTATTGCTCTATTTTTAGTTATGCCTATTACATCATTGCGCATGTCAAAGTCATTAATAACTTTTGGCAACTATAATGATTTATCTTGCTTAGTAAATTTTACTATTAGATTTGCTTGATTTTGATCATAAGATCTTCTTCATAGGCTTCAATCAGGCGATACAATTCCTACCATTTGATATGTTTGATCTTAGCCATAGGATTTTTAATTTGATTTCTATTGTCCAATCTATTTTATCCAAGCCATTAGATCTCTTCCATTCTTCCCTACCTTATAACATCAAATCCATTTTTTGTCCTCTTAGTTTCTTCATCTATTCCCCCAAGCATTTCGTTCCTAGTGTTTTACTATTGTCCATTTAAGAATCTATTCATCATGCTTTAGTCGTCGATGGTTCCTATCATCATAGTTCAATAAGTATTCTTTTTCTCTCATTTTTGTTTGCTTATCTACATTTTTGGGTTCCATTCATGTAAGTCTCTATAAATTTGAATTGTTTTTGGACCGTTCTTCATTTTTTTGACTTATTGAGTGCAGCACTAGCCTTGTTGATCTTGTAATTACTCTATTTCCTCTTTGATTAGGGTTTATGGTGTCCTATGGTGTTTGCCATTTTTTATCTTGTTGTGTTGTTACCTTTTTTCCTTTTCATTTCTGTTGTTTAAAGTTTTTTTTAATCTTAGTTTTCCAACGACTACCCTTCATTTTTGTCCAATCTGATTATGAATCTTTTTATTAAAGGTGTGCTAGTTTTGTTTTAATAAGCTATTATTGATTGGATATTAGTTTGAGTGATTCAAACAAGAGTGAGATTTTATCGAAGTTGGATGTAGATCTTGAGGAATTCTTAGCTCGCCTTCAATCAACTAATTGCCCTTCTCTTATTACAGCAATTATGGTCGATCGGTAAAGAGAGTTTAGCATAGTAGATAGGGATGGTCAATTGCATTGGCATGATTTTCAGATCTTGCATTTGAATGGATTCATGTAGATATGCAAACTCAAATGGCATCTAATAAATGGATTGATCAAGCTGCACCGAATACCTTGCATGATGATTATTACAAGGAATCATCTAAATAAAAAATAATTAGATATGTTGCCTATAAATTGGATAAGCGTGTTTGTAGCTACAATCTTGTTTCATTTATGATGTTTTATGGTGATTATGTTCTTTGACCAAGACTTGCTCCACCATTTATCTCTTTCCAAAATAAAGTTTTGTGCAATTTGAATGTGTGTCCAATCCAATTAACACCTCAAGCATTGAATTTCATCATTTGTTTTGAGATCATGTTACATAAGCTCAAGTGCATTCCAACCAAGAATGTCTTTCTATTCTTTTTCTTGTTTTCTAGCTATGGAAGGGGAGGATGGGCTCATTTTTGAAAGATCTAGTTGGAATATTTTGACTAAGTTAGAGATGAGTTTCAAATATTACAAAGATTCATTTTTCAAAAGCAGTGTTGATTAAGATATGTGTGCATTTTAGTTAGATGATCATAGCATTCCTATTTATTTGATTTGTTAGGAGCAGAGAATTGAACCTTCTAAGCTAAGTCTTTGTATAATCAAGAGTTAATTAGCACATTAGGAATGCAATGATATTTAACATTATCTTAAAAATTTTAATCTCCATCATCCAGAGCATTGCATATATATATATTAAGTAAATTATCTCTGTCACCGTTAAAAAACACTCATTCAATTGTGTTTTTTAATTATAATCTTAAATACTACTAGACATGTGATTTACTAGATTTGTTTGTTTGTTTACGTAGAAAACAATATATTTTTGTTTACTTGTATTTATACTTATGAAATATTAAGATGATATAAAATATTTTTTTTAGTATTAAATGTATGGAATGTGATAAAAAAAGAGTGGTGAAATTATGAGTTCAAGTCCATGCTAATTAACATGGATCTTGTAGGTGTCATTAAATAACAATCTAGAATACACATGAATAAAAAATTATTGATATATAATAGTATAATCAATTATGTAATTACAAGTTCTAAATATGGTCAAATTTTATAATGCATTAATTGTAATATATTTATTGAAATAACCATATATTTACAAAATTTTCTATTTACTCAATTTCAAGTTTTACAATTACAAGCTCTAAATTTGATCAAATATTATAATATATTTATTGTACTATTTTAATAGAAATAAACATATATTTTATAATTTATAAATTTTTTTATTTACACGGTTTCATATTTTAAATTTGAGATTTTTTAACTTTTTATATAAAAATTAAGATGTCATAGTGGAAGAAAATATATACATTACAAGCATCCTTCACTAGGTTCTAAGGTTTTTAAAATTTCTTCATTTGTAGTATTACTATTTTTTTTCTTATTGTAAAATTAAATCAAACATCAACATTGTTGAGTATAAATTGTCTCATCTATTTTATTAGAAGTGACTAATTCCTCATTTTTATGTATTTTATTGTATATTTTTATTTTAATTTATAAATATTACATATTAATAAATAATTAAAATTATAATTTAATGATAATAATCTGCTATTATAATGACAACAATTGACAATTGAAAAAAATTATAGTTAAACTTAATTGATGCATACTAAAAAAATTTATTTATATATACTTTTGTGGCTTATATAAAATAATATAGGGCAAACTACATATAATCTCTTGAACTTTTAAATAATTCCCTAAATTTTTTCAAAATATAAAAAAAATGTAAGATTTGGAGTTAAAATAAACAAAGTAATTTAGCAATAGTTTAGAGCCATAATATTGTTGAATCACGTACTGAAAGTTTAAAACTATCATTATATTGGCTAAATTTTTCAAAAAAGGGAGATAGTTGAACAATTTAATAGTGATTCTATAATCAATTGACGATAGTTAAACCACTGCTATATATTTATTGAATTTTTTAAGCAAATGGAGCTTGTTATGAATCGTGTTCATCTTTTTCAATTTTTTTAAAGGACAAAAGTCCTTTAAAGTTAATCTAATTCATAATACAATTTAATATACTTGGGATATTATTTTGGAAATTTTCCTAACCAGTGTATAAAATAAAATATTTAAATCTAGAATCATCAAAGATTCATTGAGAAAAAGTTAAAAATATTTCAATTTGCTTCACATGATTGACATATAAAATGAAATTAAAATAGACATAAATATTTCATCAACATCATACAAAATCAAATTACATTAAGGTTAAATATGCACAATAGACATGATACATAGAAATATCAAATCATTAATTCATAAATATAGCAACAGTTTGGAATTGTCATTAATTGATTTTAGAATTACCACTAAATTGCTTTGCAATTGATTGTTTTTTTTTTTAAAAAAATTATTAATATAGTGATGATTTTTAACCACCACTACATGATTATAAAACTACCACTAAATTATTCTATTTGTTTTAACTCCAAATCTAATGATTTCATTTCTTGAAAAAGTTCCAAAAAACTTATTTAAAAATTTTGAAAGTTTAGGAGAATTATTTGATGCAAGGGTATACTTTAGAGTTTATATGTAATTTGCCCAAGAATGGAAGAACATATTGAAATCTTTTGCAATCTATGTTATTACAAATTTAAATTTTATATAAAAATTTGAAAATATTTATTTATTTTATATAACTTTTCATGATTTATATAATATTAAAATTTGTAATTTCTTATATGATAAAGTTTTGAAAACTTATAAAAACAAATTTATTTCTTTATTTTTATGTACGTTTTATTAATATAGCTGTACTTATTATATAAAAAGTTAAAAATTTTCATATTTGAAACTTGAAATTGTGTAAATAAAAAAATATGAATATATGTTTATTTTTATAAATATATTGCAATAATTAAGTTATAAAATTTAGCTGGATTTAAAACTTGTGATTGCATAAATGATTGTACTAGTATGTATTGATAATTTTTTTTTCATATATACTCTAAGTTACAATTTAATGACGTTTATGAATTTCATGTTAATTAATACTCGCTCTAATCCATAGTATTGCCACTCAATAAAAAATAATCTTTTATATTTTAAAGATAAAGTTTTTTCTCGTTACTACTATCACATCATATAGTATTTTTAATCACAAGGCATATAAAGTCACCTGATACTTCTTTATGTGTTCCAACAATAATATTTTTTTTGTAATGGTAATAGTGATTAAACTATCAAATATATATATATATATATATATATGAAAAATCAAGCTTTAAATAAAGTAGAGTGCAAAATTTTTAAAGTACATCAATATTACTTAAAATAAAAGTTCTTGATATTTTCATTCAATAAATTAAGGTAGATTGTTGATTTTATCATTTATTTGTTAATATTTTGACAATGTTTTCTCACAAGCCATATTAAAGCTTTGCATTGTTTGAAGATTCAGAGAATTGGGCCCAAGGAAAGTTTTAGGAATGGTGAATGCACACTTTTTTTTACAATGCCTGGACCACCCACTTTTAAGCTTCAGAGTTATCCAACTTGTGAGCCCAAGCTCAGGGTGTAGTATATGGGCCAAAATGGATGGATGTGTGGGCCTATCTTATTCTTCAATGATACTTGGGCTGATATTAAATAATGACAAACAAGAAAGCCGAGAGATTTGATCAGAAAATTCAAAAAAGTTAAATATACTTGTATTCTTCTTATTTTCAAAAACATATATTAATATCCTTTTTTTATGCACATACATATTACATAAAAAAACATAAGAGATATGCTAAAAGTATTTAATTTAAATGATATATGATATTATTTAAATGATTTATATTTTTATCCTAGAATTTCATATATATATAATCATTTAACTACTCTTGTGATTAGAAAAAGAGATATAAATATATACTTTAAAAAATGAAAAGAGTACAAGGGTAATTAGCTAAACTGCACAGGAGGTGAACGTAATTTGATAAAGGACATATTCAACAATTAGACTTTGACCAAAGAAATTAAAAAGGAAACCAAAAACTAGAAGCAAAATGAAACTAATAATTATCCAAACAAATCTTCCTTGCTTTGCTTCTTCGTCCTTCTTATCGGTGGCCCACATATCTATGCATTAAATTTTGTACAATCAAAGTACAAACTGCCAATCTTCCTAATTTCCTCAAAGTTCCCTTCCATTATTGGTTTCCGAATTAATTTCAGCCATAAAAGGAAAAAAGAAAAAAAGTTCTCCCTCTACTTAGAGAGATATAGACACAAACGTGAAGGAATGAAATTCTTCATAGAGAAGCAAAAGTCTAAGGAATTGAATGTTGGCGATCCACCGAACCACCCGCGCTTTTGGCTGCAGAGGCAGCTTAGAAATAATGCAACCCCCCGGTTTCTTTGCTAGAGATGGTAAGGCCGCTTATGTGTAATGTATACATATGTCCCTTGCGCGAGGGCAGCATATAATTTTTTTTATTTGAATAAAAAATTATATCATTAATTTAAAAATAATAAAATAATAAGAAGTACTTAAATATTTTTAATGGAGAAATATTAATTTAAAATATTTAATTTTATTTATTTTCTTTTATTTCAACAATAAATATTTTCGAAGTATAATTGATGGTGATGACAAAATGAATACAATATTTTTTTATTATTAGGTATATCCAATGACTAAAACCTTGAAGTCTTCTTTGGTGATCTTGCAAGAAATTTGTAATAACATAATTTAATTGTTCAATAAAATTATAATTTTGGAGAAATTAATTATATAAGATGTGCAAGTTGTTTTGAATTGTATACTTGTCTGATTAGTCTCACAGGTTGCCAAAGAAATTAAGCAGAATGCTCGAGATTGATTTATCATAGTGGAAGTAATAATTGGAAATTAAATGTCTATTCAAGAACAATTTTACCTTGATTTGAGGTATTTCCTCGCGAATTTTTATTATCCGTGTTTTACTATCTATATTTTGCACATTCTTTGTTAAAGAAAAAAAAACATATTCCTTTGAACCTTAATTAAGTAATTTTAATAAAAAAATATTAATTTAAAATATTTAATTTAACTTCACTTTTTCTTTATTTCAACGAGAGAGAGGATTAGTAACCTGCATATATAAATGTGAAGATTATTAATTCTCTCCCTCTTCCTCTCGCTTCCCCCCTCTCTCTCTCTTATATATATATATATATATATATATATATATATATATATATAGAGAGAGAGAGAGAGAGAGAGAGAGAGAGAGAGAGAGAGAGGCACTTGGGATTATTCTATTAAATTTGTGAAAGTTGTTTCTCTAAAGTCATACATAAAGATGAATTATTATTTCTCATTCGGCATGGAAGAGGACTTCATTAATTATCCAGAAGGTCATATGGCATTATTATAATAATCATGCTAATTAATTTAATAGAGATTTAGTATTTAATACAACCCGAACGGATAACAATCTTCCAGGAAGGATTAAAGCTTTGACCTGTGTTTTAATAATAATAATAATAATAATAATAATAATATATGCAGACAGCATTATAAGTTTTATTTTGTACAAGTAACTCATAAATTAATTAGTAATTGATAATTGATAAATTAGTTGATTATATAAAAAGTGTTTCACAAAATTAATTGTTAAATTAGCTAAAAATATAAAATAAAATAAATAAATATTTTAAATTAATTTCTATTTATTTAAAGATGAAGTTATATTAATACAATCAATATATTAAAAGTAAAAATATAATTATCTAAAATTTAATTAATTATATTTTATGACCTTAAATATTTATTTACTTATATAATTTTATTTAATTATTATTTATAATATAAATATAATTAATTATATTTTATGAAATTAAATATTTATTTAAATATGTATTTTTAGATATTTATAGTTTTAAATAAGGATATAATTAATTGAAATTGAATTAACTATAATTTATAGCATCATGCATTTATTTATTTACTTATTTGATTAATTTTTATTTATTGTTTAAAAAATATAATTTTTTATTAAATACATAAGCTGTAAATTAATAAAAATGATAAATTTAAAAAAAATTGAAAACTTAGTAGTTTTTCGCTTACTTCTTATATCAATGATTTATAAATTAATTTATTTAATTCATGAAGCAAAATTCACTTTGCCGCTACTCTTGTACTCTCATAATTCTTTTGCTGTGTTTTATCAACGAGGATCATCTTCACCTTATTTTGGCCCAGTTTGAGTCGTATTGGATGGAAATTAGTGAATTTCTTTAAAAATAACGTTACGATGAGTTTTGCTTTCTAGAAATTTAAGTATTTTACTACTAATTTTTTTAAATCTCGATATAAATAAATTAAAATAAAAAATATAAATTTTAATATATTAAAAATAATTTAATATTAAAAACACTCGACCGCTAGAAAAGTAAAGTTTCCCGTAATATTGCACTTTATTTTAAGGTTGCATTAAATTAAGGTAAAATATTATTGCCTTTCCTGATGTTTAGGTAATTACATTGCATAGCCCTCAATTTCAAGTTTAATATTCATCCCCTAATACTGACGGAAGTAAACAGCCTTGAGAAGAATATCCCCATGGGCTGTTGGTTAGTGAAGCTCTCTCAATTTTTTTTTTTTTTGTTTCCATTTTTTAGTGTTGCTTACTGTTTCAACACAGACTCTTTCTTCTTAACAAGTCAGTTTTAATTCCTTTCTTCTCTCCCCATTTCTTTTTCTTTACATAATAATCTAAAATTTATTTACACTAATAATAAATTAAATTTATATTTACATTTTGAAAGTAAATAAAAATTTATAAATAATTTAAATTTAATTCATTATTAATTTAGAATTTCTTTCATTATTAATAAATAAGAAGATATACATAATTAAAAAATAATAGTAGCTTTTTACCAATATAAAGAAAATTTGAATTATTTCCCTTAATATAATAATACATAGATAGTTGATAGTGTAAAACTAATATACACTAATAATAAATCAAATTTAAATTTAAATAAATAACCTAATTTTAATAATTTTCAATTATGTTGGCTCTAATATTTTTATATGTGAATTGTTAATATATAATTAAAATAATTTATTAAAATTTTAATTTAACTAAAATTTAAATTTAATTCATCATTAGTATAAAATATTTTACACTATTTGTGATGAGTAAAAGATGCATTATTAAAAAATTATAATAATTAAAATTTACAATAATAGTAAAGAAATTTTATTAATTTTTTATTGACATAACAATACATGAATATATGATAGTATAAAATTGATTTATACTAAAATTGAACCAAATTCAAATCTTTTTAATTATTACAAAGTTCATTCATAATTTGGTAAATTACATAATATTCTAATTCATTGTAATTGAATTTTTCATGGAAAGAATTCAATTAAAATTTTATCTTGTTAAATTCAAAATTTTAGAAAATATACCATTATCAAATTATTTTTAGTTGTATAGTTTATATAATTTATATAGTTAATTTACAAACATCAAATAGGATATAAATTTAACTCATTCATTATTAATGTAAATTAATTTTACAATCTTATTTATCACGAGACAAATTTACTTTGTCTCTTGGATCCTATTTGTATTTGCATGTCTTCTCACCAATTCTATTTGTCAATCTAAAATATTCAGAACAAGTATCAATAATAGGCAAATGATAATAATAACCCGAAACTATTGTTAAGCAGTATGTATATATATATATATATATATATATATATATATATATATATATATATATATATATATATATATATATATATATATATATATATATATAATCAAATTAAATATCACTTATTATATTATTAAAATTAAAAATAAAATATTTAATTTGATTAGTTAAAAATAAGTATTTAATATTTCACAATAATCTCGATAACTGCTATTAGCATTTTCCTTAATAATATTCCAATCACACCTTGTTTCACGTGCCTTTAGAAAAAGCGGAATCAGAATTCATAATTCCTCTCGAGAAGAAAAAATCTCATTCTAGCTGGGAGTTCTAATGGGCCTTTTTGGTTTTCTATTTTAAAAGAAAATAAAAAATGTCTATTTTTTGAAAAAATGATAAATATTAAAAATGTATGACAATATGTCTAAAATATGATTATTTTATTATAATGTGTTGGACTATTGTTTGAATGTATTGAATCTAAAAAAAATAACAATTATTAAATTTGCATCATTATATTCTCAATAATTATTCATTTAATATCGAAGTATCAATATAATAGGATGTTGTATAACTGTTCACATGCTTATGTCTAACATCACACAGATTTTCTTTTGAAAATCTCGTGCTTCGCGTATACATACAATAAAAGAAGAAATTAATCACTTGATTTAGCAATGTATATTTCTGACAACACTTTTCGCAGTATAGTAACTTTCAATTTTATTTTTAAGGATTTTTCTATAAATATCCTAAACTTAAATACAAAATTTTGAGTATGTGTTAAGTAATTTATTACTTCAACTATTATAAAAAAATAAAAGCAGCATATAATTAAATGAGAACATTTTATTACTTATTTATTAATTTAAATTTCACTCTTCTTTATTCTAATTTACTAATTTAAAAATATTTAAGAGAAAAATTAAATTACCCAACAAATAAAGGAAGAATTAGAATTTGAAAAGAAAATCTTTGCCTGTTTGAATGTTGATTGGAGGCTATGTTCTTTGCCTTTCTATTACAAAGAAATTCTTTAACTTTCTTACTTTAACCTTTTGTTCACAAAAGCCCTATTTAAGAAATATGGCTTTGGGGTAGAATGGTCATCAAATTGTGAAATGATGAGAGTTGTAGTTGATGTGGACCCTCATTTTTGTTAGAGATGCTTATGGAAAATGAATGTAAAGGGCAGGACGTGTATTGAAAATCCTAACATTAGGGAGGGGAAATGTCAAATTTGAAAATTAAGAATATAGCATGTATTTAATCCAAATTTTAGGAGAGATTAATGTATTTTACCTTTACATTAATTGATATGAGACACAGAGTTATAGAATTAAATCAATGTGGGGAAAAATAAAGTCTTTAAATAGTATCCATTACAAAAAAAAATAGTATTTAGCAATAGATTTGATTTCCATTGATAAATGAAACTCTATGAGTTATATTTATATTGTGAATTTAGCAATATAATTAACAATGAATGTGGTATCATCTATTGATAATTTTGTCCCTAATTTGTTTAGATTTTTAAATTTTATAACTTAAAATCATATCCATTGTTAAAGTTAGGGGTAAAATTTATTGATAGAATTAACGACGAAATAAAAAAATTTTGCTTTCAAATCACTAATGGATTTATTGACAAACTTATGCAAGAAAATTTAAAATTTTGTTTGACAATAGAGTGAATTTTTCTTAAAAATTAACAACAAATGATACATAATTAGTCACTAATTTCAATGCTAATTAAAAGACATTGTTTCATTAAAAATTTGTTGTTAACTTGGATTATATATTAGAACCCGATGTTAGATCCTACCTAATTTTTCCTGTCTATTTCTCCTCTTCCTCCTTCATCCTTTTGGCACCACTCCCCATGATTGCTGGCTTCAACTAGTCTATTGCCTTGATTGCTATAATTGCCTTCATCTCACATTATTGCATATATTAATCGATAAGTTTTCTTTATTTTATGCAATTTTGGTAAATTTTCAAATTTTCTTCTTTTTTTAAGGTTTAATGTTATGATTTGTGATTATTTTTTGTGTTATATTGTTGATTATTTTTGTATTTGACTATTGTGTTGTTGATTATTTTGTTAAAAAATCATTTTTACAAATGTTTTTACCAAAAATTTGCAATTTTTTTTAAGGTTAGTTCAATTTTTTACTTTCAAGATTTAGTCTAGTGGTGGATCCAGATTTTTTTTTAGTGTGCACTTGAAGAAATTTTTTAAGTTAATATTAATTAAAATAAAAAAAATTATTCTAGAGAGGAAATTTTGAGCGTAAAATTCATCATTCAATCTAAAAGCATCAATATTGAACCAAAAAGAAAAAAAAATCTTTCAATGAAACAACCTTAATTTATTGATGAAATCTTTGAAGTTATAATAATTAATTTCAAAGGTAATAAACATTTTTAAAGTAATAATAAAATGAGTGCATTATAATATTCACACATCTACTTAAAAATTGAGAAAAATTAAAATATTACTAAAAAATATAAAGATATATAATCTTAAATCTATAATATATAATGTTAACTATATATCTTTTTTTAATTGAAAAAAGAAGCATAATCCTTATGTTTCATCCTAAGAAAGCTTGTAGTGTTGACTACTAAGTGCAATCCACAAGTGGGATAAAGACGATTTTGGATTGACCCTTATTCCTACCACTATCAAAATAGTAGAGATGTAACCTCTTTTTCAAAGGAATGAAATGAAAGAGAACTTATATCTCTCAACGTAGAAATACTAAATATTAGTAAAATGACTTTTTCTAACAATAGACAGGAAGTGAGAAAAGTAATGATAAATAAATTGAAAAAGGAACTAAATGCAATTGTATTATTGATTTCTAGTTTAATTTGTATGGTTTATTAATATCTACAAGGCACTCGATCATGTGTTGGGGATACCAACTAGCACATCTTTAGTGTTTAGACTCAACTGATAGTAAGATTTAGGTTGTATTTGGAAGGCAACTTATAAGCAATTGTTAACATTTAACAAAATGTCTATAAGTTGTTTATTTTCTAATTTTTTGTTATTTTTTTGAGTTAGTGCCATGTATTAGTGACTTTGTATAAAAATCATAAAATGTTTCTTGTAATTAATATATTTTAAATTGATATTCATAGCAATTTCTTTCCTTATATTGCAATCTTATACTAGTGTAATGATATGATCAAAAAATGGAGTGACCCGAAGTAGAAAAAGAAAGTAGAACAAGCAAAGAAGAATCATGCATTAGCTAAGGCTAACTCATTACATACTAGAGGATTTATGTCTATTGTAAAGCATAGGAGAAGCATAGTAATTCCTTACTTCTAATTTATAATCATACATTTTGAATTTTAACAAGTTTTGTAATTATGATTTTGTATGTGTAATTATTATAGAAATTCAAAACTAGAAAGGAGGTGACTTGTTGACCAATGTTTTCAAGCACATTCAAGTTAGAAAAAAAAAAAGGAAGTGATACTTTATAGGTCAAAGATTTTTTGCATTATAAATAAGTTCTAGATGACATATTTTTCTATTAGCTTAACAATATTTTAAATCATTTCATTATGATGATTTAATGCTTTCCTATAGGTAGGAAAAAGGGTGTACTTCTATATGCCAATAACATAATCAACCAAAGAACTTAATATGAGTCTTATAACTTTAAAGAAAAAGTGCAAACAATTGCATATTCAAAAGTAGCTACATAATAGAGGATATGAACAATGATGAAATTTGTCTTTATGTTCTCCTTGAAGAAGTTTTTTACTTTCATATTCATAGATCCATTTTTTATCCTTAACGCCATCATCAACGAATCCTTATAAAAAATACATGCTCTTTTTTGCTACTAATACTCTTAGATTCACTCTATTGAGTTGGTAACACAAAAAAAGAAATAGGATTATGTTTGTCTATTTTAAAATAGCAATTTGAAATAGATTATGGCCAAGAAAGCAAAACAAGCCAAAAGTAATGACTTGCATTTTAGTTGTTAATAATTGAGCAACATGGGTGCAACATCAATGCTTTATTCAAGAGCTAGTAATTTAGGATTTTTGTTTTCATATATATAGACCTTCGACATCATTTTTCTAAAGGTATATATTAGAGTTTATTAATTTAATTGTCCTCTTACTTAATATAAATAAAATATTCATGTTTAATTTTATTTTGTAAATCACTTTTGTTTCATGAAATTCATTTCAACTATTTAATTGTGATAGGTTTAAGGTTTTATGAAATTTGATTAGAAACGGTATTAACTATTTGGATTGCTACAAAAATAAACAATACATTAACAACTATATTCTATATTGTGTGCATAATATCAGTGATTCACTAGTAAAGGTATTGTGTGCATAATATCAGTGCATAACAACTATATTTCATTGTGATAGGTTTAAGGTTTTATGAAATTTGATTAGAAACGGTATTAACTATTTGGATTGCTACAAAAATAAACAATACATTAACAACTATATTCTATATTGTGTGCATAATATCAGTGATTCACTAGTAAAGGTATTTTGAAGATGATTCACTAATTTTGTAAGAATTTTCCAGTTTAGCAACAAAATTATCAATTAATTCAAATAGTGGCAAAAAAATTTGTTGCTAAATCAATATTTGGCAATAGATATTTTCCTTGTTAATTTATGAGTCAAAAGGATGGAAATTCCATCACCGAATATAAAATTAGCAACAAATAAATGTGTTGCTAATTTCATCCATTGTTTGATTCGATTATTGTTGGCTCCCTAAATTGACAATGGAAATTAGTGATGGATAACAAAATTTCATCATTAAGTGAATTACCCATAAATTGTTTATTAATAACTTGTTATCCATTGTTACTTTTTTTTTCGATGAATTTCTTAAAATTAGCAACAGAATATTCCATTACTAATTCTTTTTTTTAAGTGATCATATACTACTTGAGTTAAAAGTTGTTGATAATGAATGAATAATATTTATTACAATGAGATTTAGAATATTTAATGTAGAATAAATTTGTATATTGTAATGTTAGAGAAAAATAACTAAAATAAAAAATATCAAAATCCTTCTATTAATTTTTGAAGCCCAACAAGAGAAAAAGATGAAAAGATTACTATTACTCTACAAAATCACATAGCACTATATATATATATATATATATCCTGGCAGATGGATAAATTAAAATCTAGTATTATTATATAATTTTTATTAAATATATTATTGTTCTAACTAAACTATATGATCTAAAAAGGAAATCAATTATTTCAAAGAAAAATTAGATAATTTAGTTAAAATAGTAATATACTTGATAAAAATTATATGAGTAATGTTGAATTTTTAATGTTAATATAATACTAGAAATTTTTTCTAGTACAGATAGCTCACAATCAAGAATTTTATAATGTGTTCCTTAATGACCTATATCTTATATTTGTTTGTAATTTTGTTTAATTGCAACATCAAAAGGTAACTGCAGTCAAAACTTTCAACTGTATTCTTCGTATGTCTTGAGAAAAGTTACATGACCAAAAAAAATATGATATATTTATAATTTTGTTTAATTTTGTTTCTAGAATATGATATATGATATATGTTAACCTATAACCTATAACCTATAACAAACCTTATATTTTGTTTAATTTTGTTTCTAGAATAACAGATCTCGTTTATGGGGTTTCTTCGTATGTCTTGAGAAAAGTTATATGACAAAAAAAAATGATTTTACAAGACTTTGTAATAAAATTCCCGATTTTTACATAAAATTTATGATTTTTTTTATGAAATCATACAAGTATTTAAGATATGAGGTACAATTTTTTATATAAATCTTATAATTTTTTACATAAATTTTATGATATGAATATTTGCAATAAAAAACTATTTAAGAGGCCTACAAAAGATTATAAATTGTATGAAAAATATTTATTATATTTTATTAAAAAATCATAAAATTTATGTAGAAACTTCCAAAATATTGTATCAATCAATATTGAATCATCCTCTCTAAGTATTACTAAAAGATTAGTGATTTCGAGAATCATTTGTTTCTTCATTTATTATAAATTAATACCCTTTTATGTTAAATTCTTGAGTAGTCCTTTTTTTTTGGTAAATAAAATGGGCTGAAGCCGAAAACAAAAACAAACCAAAAGAAAAAAAACTATTAAGCAATGTCCCTCGAGAAAGAGACTTGTATTACATCAGCAAGAATCAAAACTGATAATTCTGAGAGAGGTTGCAATAGGATGTGAATTCCAGTTTCAAATTTGAGACTATAGTTTGTTAGCTAGTTTGTACACTGATTTCCCTCTCTATATGTATGAATGAATTGTACTTGCCAACCATATGTCAAAAGCTCTCTGATGCCCTTAGTTAGACTTGGATCTAGTTTTAAAGCATTGCTATCATTTTGTAAAGCTTGGATTAAAGCTAAAGAATCACACTCCACAACTATCTTCTTAAAACATGAGTAATCCTTTTAATTGAAAGGACGCAGTGAAAGATGATGCTTCGTATAATTACTTCTAGAAATTTTGTATCCATTTTTTTATCGGGAAGACTTACCGGCCACATGTTGTAAGAATCTAAGTTGTTTGTATTTTGAGAATACAATCACTTCAAAAGAATATTTCAAGCAGGTAACTATTTTTCTTATTTGTATAAAGGAGACATAAGTGGTTTCTATGTTACCCCTGTAGGTTTGGAACCCATAGGGATGTGACACAATGCAAGCCACTAGATGAGGGAAGTCATTGACTGAGTCAACTCATCTAATGGTTCATATTGTGCCACATCCCTATGAGTTTCAAACTCATGGGGTTAATATAGAATTTCCTAGAGATATATACCTTAGGAAATAGTGATATTACCATTTCTAGGGAGTCTCTGTACTATATAACTAACTTTACTTTGACTTCTTCCATAGAGTTATAACCTCTTGCTATTGACATCTATGAAAAAAAATATTAATTAGCTTCAAATATTTACTTTATTCTAAATGTCATTTTACAACAACTTGACATTTTCCATTTTATAATTGAATTTTTTTTAAGTTTTAAAACAACTTTACTTGAAAGCATACATATAATTTTTAAAATCGAGACAAATCATTGATTCATTTATTCAATGGTAAATTGCATCATTGTGTCGCTTCCTAAACTTCTCTTCAACAAGGTGTTAACGTTAATCTTTATTTTAAATAGGTGGCAATTTTGTGAATAATTACTATTATATTCTCAAAATATCCATTTTTAACTATGAGAATATAATTATAAATCAAGAATTTTAGAAAGTCATAATTTCATGATTAGTTAATTAATTTTTGCATATGACCACTTATTTTTATTTGTCTTTTCATGATCTTTCAATAGAAAATAAGAAAATTTAGGTTTGGTAGGGTCCACTTAATAAAAAATGTGTAAATTGAGATTAAAATTTTGAATAATCATAACTTTATACTTAGTTATCTGTTTTAGGCAAATTTTTTTTAATTCCATATAACTTTTTGAGATCTACGCAGTTACAAAAGTCGAAGGCATTTTGCCCACTCTAATTGGTGGAAAAAGGCTTTTTTCAATGACTTTTCTTAATTCTTCTTTATTTTTTTGTTATTTCTCCAACTTTAATTTCATTTTTGTTAATTCAAATTCATTCAAATCTCATGTTAAACTTTTGCTCTCCAACTATTTTAATACCTAGTAGTATCATAACAATTTTTTTAACAAACAAAACTATTAAGGAACAATATATTACTGTTTGTAAACTAAATAATAATATATTATTATTTCATTTTAAAATAGTAATACTAACTGAAAATCCTAAATAAATGGATAAATTAAGTCTAATTAATAACCAAATAGTTAAATAACAACATATTACTATTTTTTTTCAGATAGTAACATGTTATTATTTCATTTCAAAATAGTAACACTAATAAAAAATCTCAAATAAATCAAGTCTAATTAACAACTAAATAATCAAAGAAAAGGATGTTACTATTTCGTTCTAAAATAGTAACATCAACAAAAATTTCAAATAAATAGATAAATCAAATCTAATTAATAATCAAATGACCAAATAAGAGCATGTTACTATTTGTTATTCAGATAGTAATATGTTATTGTTTTGTTTCAAAATAATAACATTAATAAAAAAATTTCAAATAAATGAATAAATTAAGTGTAATTAACAATCAAATTATCAAAGAAAAGAATATTATTGTTTCGTTCTAAAATAGTAACACTAACCAAAGATCCCAAATAAATAGATAAATCAAGTTCAATTAACAACCAAATAGTCAAATATTAACATGTTACTGTTTCATTCTAAAACAGTAACACTAATTAAAAATCATAAATAAATAAATAAATTAAGTCTAATTGACAATCAAATGGTCAAATAATAGCATATTATTGTTTATTCTCCACACAGTAACATATTACTGTTTCATTTTAAAATAGTAACACTAATAAAAAATTCTCAAATAAATAAATAAATTAACTCTAATTAACAGTTCAAATACTAAAGAAAAGGATATTACTATTTCATTTTAAAACGGTAATACTAACAAAAAATTTTAAATAAATGGACAAATCAAGTCTAATTAATAACTAAATGGCTAAATAACAGTATGTTACTATTTATTGTCCAAGCGGTAACATATTACTATGTTATTTCCAAACAATAACACTAACAAAAAATCTTAAATAAATTGATAAATTATGTCTAATTAATAATCAAACTATTAAAGAAGAAGATGTTACTATTTTGACACCAACCAAAAATTTTAAATAAATGGATAAATTAAGTCTAATTAATAATTAAATTATCAAATAAGAGTATGTTACTCTTTGTTCTTCAAACAATAATATGTTACTGTTTCGTTCTAAGACAATAATACTAATTAAAAATTTTAAATAAATGAATAAATTAAGTGTAATTATAACCAAACTGGTAAAGAAAAACATATTACTATCTGTTATCTAGACAATAACATATTATTATTTCATTTTAAAATAGTAATACCAACTAAAAATCTCAAATAAATTGATAAATTAAGTCTAATTAACAATTAAATTGCTAAATAATAATGTTACTATTTATCCTCCAAATATTAACATATTACTATTTCATTCCAAAATAGTAACACTAACTAAAGACCTCAAATAAATAGATAATCAAGTCTAATTAATAACTAAACTGTAAAAGAAGTGTATGTTACATTTCATTTCAAAATAGTAACACTAACCAAAAACTCCCAATAAATGAATAAATTAAATCTAATTAACAATTAAACTGTTGAAGAAGATGTTACTGCTTGATTTCAAAACAGTAATACCAATAAAAAATCTTAAATAAATGGATAAATGAAGTCTAATTAATAATTAAATTATTAAATAACAGCATTTTACTGTTTATTCTTCAAACAGTAACATATTTAGGGTTTAAAACAGTAACATGTTACTGTTTCGTTTTCAAAATAGTAACACTAACTAAAAATATCTAATAAATGGATAAATCAAGCCTAATTAATAATCAAAATTCCAAATAACAACATATTACTATGTCTTTAAGTTCTTATTTATTTTTATTTTTATCTTAACTAAAAATTTATTTTAATTTCTAAAAAATTAAATTTTTATTAATTTTATTTATAATTAAAATTTTATATTAATTTAATTTTTATAAATTTAAAAATTCTCCAATTGTAATTCTTAAAATTTTTAGTTTTTTATTTTTTATTTGTATTAAATTAAAAATCCTCCAATTTTAATATAAGATAAAAGAGGTTTCTGTTTTAACACTTTTAATCTTCTTAGAACGTACTATAAATGTGTCATTTTATTTTTTAGATATCATGATAAATTTCCATTTGATGATGCACTTAAATCAAAGAAAGTGAGCTTCAAGTACCTCATTGCAATAAATTGCACCAAATAATATTAGCTTGATTTTTTCCCTTAATTCAATCACTAATTTACTGATTGAACTAGTTTTAACTTTAAAAATATAAATTATATATATATAACTAGTAACATATATTTAAAGAAATAAAATATTAATGACATAACAATAATTCATTTTAAAAATAATTTATAAAATAACATAAATTCAATTGATGTAAATTTGTAAAAGTATTACATATTAATTGTCATAAAATTATAAAAAATTCATTTCAAAAAATTGAAAAATTGATCCAATCTACTGATTTTTAACTAGCTCAAACCTATTTTAATTAATTCACACTGGTTCAGATCAATTTACACCTTTTCAAATATATTTTTAATTTAAAAATCTTAATCGCACCAGTCAAATTGAATCTAATTTTCAAAACTATGCTCGAAAGTTTCCATTGTATAATTAAATGCTTCTTAAATTACATTTTTTATTGAATAACTAAACGGAGGAATAATCACTTAAAAATTAGTGTATTAAGGAATTTCCTGCCAGTGTCATCTTCTATAAAGTTATAATCTCTTGCCAATTACCACTGTGACTTCTTCCACAGAGTTATAACCTCTTACTGGTGACATCTATGAAAAAAAAATATTAATTAACATCAAATATTTATTTTATTCTACTATGTCGTTTTACAACAACTTTACTTCATGGTGTCCATTTTATAATTGAAAATGTATTTTTAAAAAATTAATTATTAAAAATGTGAAGTAAACTAATTTGCTTAACAAGTTCTTGTATCCTCTCGAAGCTTTAATTTAAATCATTCATTAAACATTATAATGAATGATTTATTAAATATCCCATAATTATTGACAACACATACAAGCCATTACCAGGCTGATGCATATAGTCCTTGTGTGCACAGATTATCAATTTATTAGAGTGCTATTTCTTCAAAAGCTAGAAATTAAAAATATACATTAATTTGATATTAAAAGAAAATTTAATTTATACGTTATAATTTAAAGGAAATACTTATTTATAGAGGTTATTTCCATACGCATTGAAAAAATTACGCATACAGGACATATAAATCTTTTTTAAAAAATCATATACTTTTCAACATAATGTTTTAATTCATATAATAAAATTGTAATTTTTTTCTTTCTTATGTTGTAATTTTGATGGATGAACTTGTATATTTTTGTATACTTGTTATGTAAAATTTGTACAAAAATACTTCTTGTAAAAAGTAGAAATGGTATGAAAAGTTGGGACAAAAACTGTAAATTTTCATGAAAACCTCTTTTAAAAAAAATAACAGTGTATGTGAAACTAAAAACATTGATTTTATTATGTATTTTGGTATATATTTTGTGTAATTTGTGCACCTTCTTTAAGGGAAGGTTTGACCTGGATAATATTGAATTATGTATCATTATCATGGTCACGTATCTACAACATCATTAAAATAATAATGTTTAAAAAATTCTTTAATCCTTTATTGATTATAAATTAATGCTTTACATTAAGAAATTTTTTTTACCAAAGTATTCGTTAAAAATATGAAAAAGTACCTAAAAAATTCTGCCATGCCAGCAAGAGTTCTAATTCTCAGTCTTATTGGCGAGACATAATTAACTAAATTCGAAATAGTTGTAATTATGCTTCTGAGAATTTTCTTTCTCAAATTTAGAATCCATAACAGTTTCATTATTTGACTTTTGTTCTTTTAGAGTTTTATTTTTAGAATATGGTCTAATATCGATAGTGCCTAACAGTTTCAGCTCTACCAAACACGCAAAGGCTGGTTGACAGTCAAATATAATACGTAATTATCTCTTGATTCCTATCGGTTTAGGCCACAGGTTTCGTTCTTCAGACAAAGAGCTCCACATTCAATAACTTTTGTTTGAGAAAATTGCTGAAGAAATAGAAAGATATAAACCTAATCGACTTTTGTTGGTCTTTGTCTCATACATCACTGGCCGGAAAAGTACAAGAGCAAATTTTTGATCAACCGAAAAAACTCCGTCTTGATGAGAAACGTCTATAATAATATGATTATAAAGTATCAAGATAATAAAAAATAATTTTTATATTCAATATTAATCATTGAAAGTTTAATGAAAAATAATTTTTTTAAAAAAATAAAAATATATTATTTTTCACTATATTCCAAGATTTAGTATTGAACAGATATAGCCCTTTTTATAATCTTAATATTTCATATTTATAAAGATAAATATGTAACACTATTCCTATAAAACATGCATAATTTTAGAAATGTGCATGTTGATAATTAAAGAGAATTTAATGTAATTTATCTCCTTTTTAAAGTTGTAAAAGAAATATCTTCTTTATCAATAAGCTATAAAATAATTGAACTAAAAAATGGCTTCTTTTTTCCATTTTCCTCTTGTCAATTTGAACATTAAATAGGAGCCCACATCTACGTTTCATTTACAATTATGTCTGCAAACATCAAATATTTTACAAAATTATTTATTATATTAGTTGAAATTATAAAATAATATAAAAATATATATCGATAAAAATAAATATATAATTTATAATAATTTATATTAATGAAGAATATGAGATATAAATTAATATAAATAATAAAAATAAATTTAAAAAATTAAAAATATAATAACTTATAAATTATAAGTTACTCAAAATAAATTATTAAATCAAAATTTTTATAGTAAGTTGATATATAAAATACTTTTAAAAATTAACTTATAACTTACTAATTGAATTAATAAATTATAAATTAACTTATTTATTATATAAAACAGAATCTCAACCTAGTTAGCACTTTAGAAATCTTAGCGATAGCAATAAAGAGTGCATTGTTTTCGCATTCAGAAAAGTAAGAAAAAGTCGGCTAAACTTTTTCCTGTTGCTAAGCTAAATTGGTTTTATAATAGCAAACTTCTAGATATGTTATATAATATATTTATTTATATATCCCGTTAATTTTGACATATTTAAGTAAGACAAAAAAATTACTAATTTAATGTTATTGAATTGTTACTTCATCTTATAAATTACAAATTTAACTTAAGAAAATATCAATTTATAATTAACAAAGAAATTGAGAACTCTAGAAATCATTAATATTTTAATAGAACAATGGTAATTAACTCACTTTTAAACAATAAATATAATTCAAATTGAATATTTTATAATGAAAGAGCACTTCTATAATAATATTTAAATAAATTAGTCACCCTTGCTCTCATAAGAAAAAAAAGTAACTAAGAGAACATAAGTGTACATTTTTTTTATAAAACAATTAGACGTTTTTTTCCACGTAAAAATAGTAAGAGAGTGGTTCGCCGATCTTATTAGATAATGGGTTGGTAACATATTAAAGTTATTAAAAGAAGTCTAATTAAAAGTTATTATCAAGTATAATTAAATTCAAAAAAGACTAAAAAGTAATGATTCAATTAACTGTTGATTATAAAAAGATTTTTCTGATAAGAGGTATCCGTCGGATAAAAATGATTAATACTAAGGTAGATTTAGACTTACGATAAAACAAGGTTTATAAAATAAAAAAAAAAAGCTAAAACTCTCTAGTAAATAATTTTAATTCTAAATAATTTTTTTGTAATTCACCTATCATTTGATTTGAATTATATTACCTTCTGAATCAACCCAAAAGTTCTAGTGCAAATTAAGTCCACCTTTCTTTGTAATTATATACATTTTTTTCTTCTTTTCTTCTTTTTTTTAATATATCTTCTGCCTTCTTAGAGTAAGAAGCATCTTAATAAGTAAACGCAAAAACTTCCCAAAAAAAAAAGAAAGAAAGTAGTAATTTTTGTAGGAAAAAATGCAACTAATTTATCCTTAGAATTAATATCGGAGAAGGGCAAAAAAGCATTCTTTGTCTTGAAAAATCTGAGTTATTTGGTACTTCCACCTTTCAAATACGTAAATTGGTATCTAACATATAATGACAATATGACGCCATTTTCTTCCCCGTAATATATGGGGCAGTGGGGTTTATATGTCCGTATGTGCTGAGTCCTTACAGGACGAAATTGCCACTAATACATTACGGTCATTATTCGGGAAAGTGAATCCCGCGTGACGTGTCGGATGAATTTTAAAAAGATATAAATATAAATTTTTTATTTGAAATTATAAGTGTCAATAAAAAAAAGTAGTGAAATGTACAATAAAAATATTCTCTCTATTTCTTATTCTCCGTTTTTTATTATCTATCAAATTTTGATAAAATTTTTATTCCTTTTTTCTTTCATTTTAAAAATTTAATAAAATATTAAATATTATATTTTAATTTTATTATTATTTTTATTAATAAATACTTAATTATTTTATATTTTCAATTTATTTGTATTTATTTTATTATATTTTTCTCTTTATTTTTAATTATTTTAAATTTTATTCATAAATGATAATATTAAAATTTTTTACTAAATAAATAAATCTAACTACATTTTTAATATAAATGAAATCAGTTAATTATAATAGATAATAAGAAATTGTTTGATTTGTAAAAGTAGCATTGAAAGTATAATTTTTCAAAAAATAGGAAATAATCGAATCGTATAATTGACTATTAATTGTTGAATAGAAAAAGTAGAATTTTTTAGAAAATCTTAATTCTTACAAATGAAATAAAATTACTTACCAATACCAATCTGATAAGAATTGATGCCTTTTATAAATAAAGATACAAAATTATTCTTATTTAATTTAACTAATAACTATTTTAGTATTTTATATCTCCAATTTAAGAATTATAATACATATATTTTATTAATAATAAATATAATTTATTAATTATAAAATATAAATATATTTATTTAAATATAATTATTAATTATATAAAATAAAATTATTTTGTTAATTATATAATTAATAGAATGAATATTGCATAAAATATATATTAATTATTATATCAAGAATATAAATTATAAATATCATTATAAGAGAAATTTGATTTTAAATATAATTATAATTATATATCTATTATATTATATATATTTATCATTTATTATTTTAATATTTGATTATAGAATTAAAAATTATGTATTTTTCCCTACTTTATATAAATTTAATAAAATTAATTATTTAAGTAATATTTTTCTTCATTTAAATTATATTTAATTTTAATTAAAATAAAATAATTCAAGGTATATATATAAATTTTAAATTTTTATATATAAACATATTTTACTTGTCTATAGTAAATTAAAAAATAAGAAATTACAATTTAAAAAATTATGATGAAAAGAAATATTAGAAATATAATATAAAAAAGATAATTAAGGACAATTAAAATCTATTGATATGTATTAAAATAATATTAAAGATATAGTAGTAATTTAGTTTATACTTTGTGCAAAGTTCAAAATTGAACTAAATAAAATAAATGAATTTACTTCCCCAATTTCTTATTATCAACTAAACAATTTTGAGAATTTTTCAAGTTTACGTAGGAATCATTTTGTTTATACTTCCTACAAAATTCAAAATTGAACCAAATTAAATAAAAGAAATTACTTCTTAGAAAGTATCAGTTTTCTATTGTCAACCAAACAATTTTAAAAATGTTTTAATAAGTTTATAGAGGAAGTTATATTTTAGAAAGTTCAACCTCTCATGAGAATTTACTTCTTATATAAATCAAAGAACTCCAAAAAAATAGAGAAAGTGTGTCTTTATTTCTCTAGAACTAATAGAGGAAAAAAGAGAAAATCCAAATCCTTATTTACAAAGGATTAAATTAATGTGCATGTTTGAAAATTCATAAAATTGTTATTTTACTTCCTTTTTTGCACTTCATTTTTTACATCTAATATTTATTTATTTTATCAAAAGTTGTAATTTTTATATAAAATTTTACAACTGATTTACTAAATATTATAATTTTTATAAAAATTTAAAAATTTTAAATTTTTTATAATTTTAAATAATAAAATTATAATATTTAAATATACATGAAGTCTATGCATACTAGTAAATTTTATTATTTTTACTTTAAATTTTCATAAAAATTCACAATTCTTATGGAAAATTTTGGCCCAACCAGGCGGATTTTCGTTCCTCATAGTTAAGGGCTGTGATATGAATCTTTTTAAAACTTTAAAAAAATGTTTAATCTATAATTAAAATAACTTCTTTCATAAAATATATCTTATTAAATAATAAGATATTTAAATATATATAATTATTATTTATATTAAATAAATTTTTATTTTAAAAATTATACAATTATAACTAATTTGTTCATTATACATTAAATAGTTTATTAATTTTTTATATATATTCTTGATTTGTGTCAAGTCAATGATTGTATTTGTGCAATCCCAACCTGATTAATATAAGGATTTAAAAAATCCAAATATTATTTAACTCTATCTTAATTTTACGATCTAAACTTAATTTTTTGGGTCAAATTAGTTAGGGTGCGACTCGTCCGGCCATGCTTAGATCTCCTAAAGATGTCTCAATTTTAGTATAGCATCACAGAAAAAATGTTTACATTTATTTAAGAAAGAAAATATTACAAGTATCCAAAATGAAATCTGAATTTTGAATCTTTTATACTATTGAATTTAATTTAATTTATAAATTTATTTTATTATTTTATATTTAATGATTATTCTTAATTTTTATTCACAATATAATTTCAAATTTTATTTTTGATACGTATAACCTTAATCATTTAAGAATAGTTATTCTTCCATGTGTAAATGTATACGTAGAGATACAACAATATTATATGTACTAAAAATAGAATATGAAATTAAATTTTAAATGAAAATAAAAAATTATTATTAAATATAAGATAATATAATAAATTTATAAATTTCAATTTAATGGACATAAAAAATTTTAAATTAATTCTGAATCATATTTTTATATAAATGAGAAAACAATACACTTCTAACTTAAAGAAAAACAAAATTAAGGATGAAATAAATCCACTATAGCAACACAGTTAATACGAAGGTGTTGCGTCAATGGAAAATATGTTGGCTTCAAATGAACTTTATCTATTAATGAGTAAAAATTCAAATTTTAAAAATAATTTTTATTGAGAGAAGAAAATTTTATTATTTCTTTAATCTATAGAGTGATTATCCATTACCCTCAGTAATTCACTCCTAATTTTTAAGAATACCTATCACTTGGTGATTCCCTCCTAATTATCTTATTTGCAAGGAGAATATCGTAATCTACAGTAATAATAACCTGTTGATGCGTATCATCCTACGCTCATAGATACAATTATATGAATAAATGAAAATTAAGCGTGCATGCAACCATTGAATCAATCCAATTCTCGTTGACAAACAATTCATAAACCTTTGCTGTCCTTATTAATTAGCTATTGACTCCTGTATATATATAAATAGACTTGTTATTTAGTTGATGCAATGAAATTTTGTGAGAATTGGTATTAAAAATAAAAGTAGCAACCCACATCTTAGAATTCACTGCTAAATTCATCGTAACTTGAAATGCATCAGTTTATTAAAATAAATTAATGATGGATTAATATATCACTAATTTCGTTGATAATCTAAATCTTATATTAAACCTCGACATCAGCTTCCCATTTTTTCTTTTTTCCTCTCCTCTCTTTCATCTCTCTTCCTTATCCTGTTGATACATTTTTGCCTCCTCCAAGCTCTTCTGCCATCATTGTCGCAACCTCTGCCTCACCGCCAACTGCTCTCCATTTTAATCAATGAGTTTTCCTAAATAACTAGCATTTTAGTGTTTTTTCATTTTTTTATATAATTTTAAAATTTAGGATTGTTGATTTGTTAGATTTCCTAATTAGTTTGACCTTAATTTATATGACTTTATCTTAACTATCTTCTAATTAGTTGATTTGTATGATGTTAACCTTAATTCCAATGTTGTATTTGGTGCTTCTACTGAAAATTATTTGCATATTTGTGTTTATTTGCTAATGATTATTTCCGTTGAAGATAGTTTTTGTGTTGGTGTTTCAATGTTGAAAGTGGTGTTACTGTAATGTCCAATCCTTCTTTCAGATTTTTTTCATATTTTTTTATAGGAATGGTATTACTTAGTATGACAGCATATTTAATATTTTTATATTAAACTATTTCTTAATGTATATTTATTATATCTCAGTTTTAGGTAAGTTAGTATTTTTTAAGTTAAAAAATTAAAAAATAAAAATTAATTTTTAGTTAAGTTGTAAAATTGAAATTAGTTTTAATTTTAATATTAGTACCCATTAGTTTCTAATTAAGTTAGTATATGTTAGAAAATTGAAATTAATTTTAATTTTAGTATTAGTATTAGATTTTACTTAAGTTAGTATTTGTTATGTTAGAAATTTGAAATTGGTCTTAGTTTTTGGTATTAGTATTTGGTTTTAGTTAACTTAGTATTTGTTAAGTTAGAAAATTGGTATTAATTGTCAATTAATTTATAAAATTAACATTGGTATTAGGTTTTGATTAACTTAATATATGTTAAATTAGAATTTTGAAATTAGGTTTAATTTAGTATTAGTACTAGATTTTAATTAAATTAGTATCTGTCAAGGTTTTAATTAACTTAGTATTTATTAAGTTAGAAAATTAACATTAGTTTTAGTTTTAATACATTTTTGTTAACTTAGTATTCATGAAGTTAGAAAATTGAAATTAATTTTATAGTTAAGTTAGAAAATTAGATATTTGTATGATTATAAATTAATTTATATTGTAATAATTAGTTGCTTCATTTGTTGAATGTTGTAAGGTATTATGTCATCCTCACATGGAGTTAGATTCACTTTCACCAAGGGTCATCACAAGCTTAAAGTTTCTACTAAAAGCTTATCCACAGCTCCAACTTCTTTGGCCACTCTAAAGGTCACCCTAACAACACTTATAACACTAACAACATCGACTAGCCTTAATCTGTATTGTAATAATTAGTTGCTTCATTTGTTGAATGTTTTAAGGTATTATGTCATGCTCACATGGAGTTAGATTCACTTTCACAAGCTTAAAGGTTCTGCTAAAAGCTTATCCATAGCTCCAACTTCTTTGGCCACTTTAAAGGTCACCCTAACAACACTTATAACACTAGCAGCATCGACTAGCCTTTAAATATCATTGTTTGTGGAGATTAGGAGCTAAATAATTGCAATGGAATATTAACTGATCTTATTTAATGGATCCATGCAAAATATTAGATTAGGATAAGAATTCACTTGATACCTTTTTAGATGATTTAAAAACCTTGTTCGTTGATTATCTTTTTGACTTGGTCCCGATTGAAATTTGAGATATCTACACGAACCAGTAGATCACTAGTGATCGTCTTACAGCCATTGATTGGAATTTTTCTCCTTTACCTCATAGTACTAGCTATGCCTCTTCAAGGATTATGATCAAGGAGGGCTACTAGGATTTTCTATGTTTTGGGATATGTGAATAATAAAATGTATTAACACCCAATAAGTTTATTTAAATAGGTGTACAGAAAATCCTAACTAATTGGGCTTTATTTAATGTATAATTATGAGCTTATAATTAGGCTTTATAATTATAATATGCAGTTCCCATATATTAGGCCTAAATAATTTGGTCTATCGATTCCAAATCTACTAGGTTTTAAGTGTGCAACCTATAGGCTCTCATTACATTGGCAATAATCATAAATTATATTAATAATCATAAACAATAAGTAGTGTCTAGTAACATATCATTGTTATCTAAATAATAAGAAAATTAGTAATTCAACTAAACTTTTACATGTGATCATCATCTATAACCTTTTGTTCTAGATATCTAGATTAAGCACTAGACATGAACAGTATCATTCTCGTATAGTCCAATTCAAAGGTTTTTTATTCCTAAGTAAGCTAACTAAAACAAATATAATTAACATCCCATGTCAATCCATCTAAGCATAGTCATGCATTTTTCTCAACCTTACTTAATTAAGGAGTCTATAGATGTCACTCCTATTATACAAGAGAAACAAACTTCATCTTGGTCAGATAAATCCCTCTGTATGATATATGATACATCCAATAACTGCCCCTGCATTCACTCAACCATAAGTGATATAGAGTAATATCAAAATTGCGAAACTCACATGTAGGGAATTTTGACAATCTTAAGCCAAAAGACCATATTAATGATGATTACTAAGAATCACTCATGATACTCAGATAACAATTCATGTAGTGTTCTTAGGGTGGGTCAGTCCAATACACAAGTTCTCTAACTTGTACTCATGTGTAGACTTAATATCTCATATAAGTAACTATACATACTAGTCTTAACATATCAATGCAACTCAATCCACAATAATATATGACTAGGGACATTTAAGAATACAACTATTTTAAGGTTATTATCATAATTAAATATACTACGCAGAAAATACATGTATAAATATAATAATTGGAATTGCCTTTAAAATAATATGATTTAAATTTACAATCATCCATATGATTGGTTTTAGGCCATATATGCCAACACTGTTGTCACTTAAGTAAGAATCTCAGCCTTCCCAACCTAATCTTCAAAGTCTTTTTTAGCCTATTCCTTAGCACCCCACCTTGACTGCTCCTTAAAACCCTGCCACCTAAAGTGCCCCAAACCACTCATTCGAGATAGCCAATAACATAAACATGTTGTAGAATCCTATATGATGATAAGATTCAAATGCATCCTATAGATAACTCATAAGTATTGTTTAACATTTAGTAATATGACAATTGTGAGTTTTGTGATAAATGACTTGTATTTTACACTAATGTATTTTGTTATTTTTTACCACAAGTTAATTGCGACATCAACCTATGGTCCTATTAAAAACATAACAAAGGAGATATAGGCTTACTTCATGGAGCTGGCCTTCACTACACTTGTGTCTCCTAGAAACCTAAAAATGATTAACTCAAGATTAAGTAGGTAAATTTAGTAATACTATCATCATATATTTTTATTTATACTTTAATTTAACAATTTATATTTATTTGACTTCAATTATTCAATATTTGTAAATCACACATAAGTGAAAGTCCAAGGCTATGTATGCCATAAAGAAAATTTTCACCTATAAAGCCATGACAAATTACAAAGTTATGATAGATTGGACAAGGAAAGGCCTATTAAGGGAGCCCAAGTGGATGCCAAAGCATGTGTATAAGGTTCCTAAGAAGAAATAGATTAAAAATGCTAATTTCAAGAAAAAAAAACAAAATGTCAACAAAAAGGGCATTTATTATTAGAGGAATTACACATACTGATAGTTCTATCTTTGTAGCTTAATGTAAAGGGAAGATGGTCAATTTTGGTTTTATTTTTAAGTTAGATTTAACATTGTTTCATTCAATAACTTTTATTTTATACATAAATTTTGAAGCAAGTAACCTTGGCCAAATGCCTACTAATATGGAGGCATTTCTACATATTCATAATCTTGTTAGTAAGGAAGGCATCCAAGAGTGTGTAAACAAGAAAGTAAAGAAAACCTAGGTAAGATTTAGTTACTATGTATGATATGCATTATATTATATATGTTTATTTATGAAAAGTGTTTAGCCTTCAAATTTAATTTTATCGGGTGAGTACTCTAGAATATTAAAGGTGCAATCTTCTCAAGCATCAGTTAAGGGTGGTAAGGGTAACTCTACATAGGTCAACAAGACCTTGCTATAGATAGAGGTAGCACTATTATAAAATAGCTTATTGACATTAGATGTTTAGTAGATTATACGTCAAAAATTGACCGACATTTACTTAAACATTGTTGTATGTGATTTTAACATCCATTTTGAAATTATAATAAAATATAACAATAACTTCAATTTTTATATCAAAATCAATTGATGTCATTTATTTTTTTTATCATTATAGGAAATAACATTAAATGTCATTTATTTTCAAATAACCAACATTAAATTTTCATAATATCATGTTGATTTATTTTGAAAACTAATGTTGTATGTCTCAACCTTAACCAAACCAACGTATCCTTTTACTTCTCACTCCCTCATCCTAAATCCCAACACCATCCCCCAATTCTTCACTCTCTCATCATCCCTATTTCCCTAACCAAAAATAGAAATTAACATTTCTTATAATTTATAAAATCCTAATTTCAATAATTTTAAAAAATAATTTGGAAAATAGAAGAGTGAAAGTAGTGAATGGTTATATGCAATAACCCAATCAAAGGTAGGTGCTTGGCTAAATTTGACTTACTATATGTTGCTCAATATGTAAAGCATATACTCCCTAAAAAAGCCTCTTGAATATAATACATGTAGATATAATAAGCATTCATAAAAAATTATTGTATAATATTACACATTTTCAAATAAATAAATAGTAAATAACATCATAGCTAAAAAAAATATGAATGAGATTAAATTTCTTTCATATGAAAACTGCATCAAAATAATAGCTTGGCAACAAAATATGATCAATTATAAAAAAAAATAAATCTTAATTGTAAGAACAAACATAAAAACTTTAAAAAAAAATCCTTACTCCTTTTTAGGGAGTGCTCGTTCACACATATTTAGCGTTAAGCTAACAAAGCTTCAATCCTAAAAAAATAATTAGAGAGAAAAAACATAAAAATGAAGAAAAACATTTTAAGATTAGAAAGAAAATATATCTCGTTACTTAAAAAATTCATTTTATGGTTAAAAAAGTTTCAGGATGAAATTTACAAATAGTATTTTGCTTTAGTCTTTTTATTTTTAACTTGGTCCACGCTTTAACCTCTTAATTTTCAATTTGCATCCACAATTGAAGTTTCCATGTTAGTTAATACAAAAAAACTAACATCTAAGTTTATATTAGACATTAGTTAAGTAAAAAATATTGTTATTTTTAATACAACCATGTCTTTCCACTAAGTAATGTTTAATGTCAATTGTTGAACAAGAACCAACATCATAATATTAAAAAATAGATTTCCTTTGCTTCTGCAACTTTTTTCATAATCATTCCAAAACAATCTCAAAACCTTTCTAGAATTATTCCAATATGCATTAGACCAAAAAAAGATAATAATTTACATATACATCACCCACACATACATACACATTTATATAAAATCAAAATCTAAGACACAATTTACATATATCACACATATATATAGGCAATAATTTAATAAATTTAGTTTAAATCTTGTAAAAATACAAACATCATTTTAAAAAATAATCTATTTTATTTTTAATTGAATTCACTTTAATTGAAATCAATAACATTAAAATTATTTTTTGCATTACAATATTTTTCTTATACAACTTAATAGACAAAACAACAACAGATTAAGTATAAACTAAATACATAAGAAAGGAGATAATCTATTACAAAAATTGATTTTGCCATTTTATTTGTTTCCATATCAATACATAAACATATACAATTAAAAAATTTTATTTACAATAAACAACAAACTTTTCATTTATAATAAATATGCATGGCGTTCCTACACAAATTAGAAGGAAAAGTGATTATCCTTTGCTAGTAATTCATGCATATTGCTTGATGGCTTCTGAGTTAAAGGGTAAATATGATTGCCAAATGATGATAAATTATAGTAAGAAGAAAAGTTGCTTAACCATTTTTGCATTTATTAATGTAAAAATGGATATGTAGCTTTTTCTTACTTCAACTTATCATTTGTTTTGTAACCTATTTATTTTATTGATGTCTCTAAATGTACTTCTTAAAATGTAACATGAGCTATCTTTACATTGAACCTAATAAAGATAGCTCTTGAGATGGACATGGAAGGTATAGATAAATGACTTTTGGAATCCATTACCATAAGAGACTTCTAAAATGAAGGGTATAGGTCGAAGTGTGGGTACAAGTTCCTAAAAGGAGCTTTGATTAATTTCATAATCTATTGGTAATGCCAATCAATATGACAATCCACACATTCAAACTTAGAAGCCTTTTTTTTTTTTATGAAACTCAATCTATCTTGATAATGAAAGGCAAAGCATCACCTAAACATTTCAAATGAGAGGTGAGAGTGAAATTCTTAGGTAAAGGGTATAAGTTCATAGGTGATTGTTAATACACTTTTAGTTGTATGTTTTAGTGCTTTCATGATACTTCGTAAGTTTTGGCAGTTTCACAATATCTCGTAACTCTTAACATTGATGTAGAATATCAAGCACCAATTATTAATAAAATTTGATGTTGTTAAATACCTGGTGCCATCATTGACAAATGCTTATCATTTATTATAAATTAAATGATTGATAATATACTTTTAAACATCGATTAGCCTAAAAAACTAACGTTTTGTTACCTTTTTTTCTTATTTTTAAATACAACTTTTATATCCTAACATTATTCTAACAATGGATACCATTTTCTCAAATAACATCATCAACTTTTTACATCCTAACATTTTTTTGACATTGGGTTTCATTTTCTTAAATAACATTATCAACATTAAAGTATAATATATTCTTTTATGTTAAAGAAATTTGCACTATTTTCCTCATAGCAAAATGCTTCACAAAATTTGTAGACATTAATCATCTATTCCTTGTCTTAATAGGTAGATTATAAGAATAGCACACCTATCAATAAAAATGCTTCAAATTTCATGGGCATGAAAATTGCATCAAACCACAAATATCTTTTGCTCATGGCCATCTATTTTATGGCAGAAGATAAATGTGATTTGATGAGGTGTTCATGACATAAGATTTAAAGCTTTTCTTAGTGTGTTGCAAGAATAAGTGTATTATCCTCTTATGTACCTTAAACAAAAGATGAAGTCAAAGAGAAATTTATAAATGATGAGTTTCAAAATAAATGTCGATTGTTAAATGAGAATGGACATGTAACAATTTTATATCTCATGTTTGTAATTGGGCTTTTAGTTTAATCAATTTCAAAAAATTGACATCATAAGTTTTAGCAATTTTGGATACTTCATAAATGTCATCCCTAGTAAAATCTTACCATTTATCACAAGTTAGCTAGCCAATATTATACCTTTATATATTAGTTAGGTCAAAAAACTAACATATTGTATTTTCTTTTATTTTTTGAAACCACATTAATTTTTTAATAAATAATTAACATAGTTTATTCATTGTTTTATTAGTTTAACTTCTGCATGATTGCATCTTGATAATTTTTTAACAATAGGTATAAATTTTCTTAAACAATCATAAGCTTTCTACATCTTGACATTTTCTTTTAGGAGTTTGCTGCATTAAAAAAGGGGGCCACATTTATGGCATGAGATTGGACATGTATAAAGTTACGAGGCCATCATTTGCAATGGCTAGTTTGTTCTTGTAATCCAAGTTTCAAGAGTTATAAAACACTATCAACTGGTAGAATGTGGAGCATTAGATAGCATGAGAAGATATGATGACCTAAGAGTAACAGCATGCCTATTAGCAGATGATGATTAAACAATATAAGTACAACTTCAGAGCATTGTTCAAAAGGCAGGAGATGGCACCTACTACTCCATTATAGGATGAGCTACTAGCTAACCATGGAGGCGAGAGCCATAAGAACAACTAGTAGTGAGATGCTAAAGTTAGTCTCATAGGATCTAAGGTTTTGTTTTTATATGTATATACATTGGATATGATTATTTGCATACATATATTGGATTTTGTTAATTCTTTTTATGTCATATAAATAAAATATTCACATTCACTTTGTTTTATAAAATTTGATTCAAAAATTTGATTGTTGAATGAATATTTGCTTTAAAAAAATTTAATTAACACAATGTGTTTGTTGTTTAACTTGCTATAAAAATAGGCAACATATTAACAAGAATAACCCAAATTTACAAAGTGATGGATTTTTTAATAGCAATGCAACTAATTTTGTGAAAATTTCTTAGTTTATATATGAATTTATTGAGAAAATTAGCAATGAATTAATCTATCACTAAATTCAATTTTAGTAATGGAATTTCCATGAGTCAATATAAAGCTAATGACAGATATTAAAATTCCATTACCAATTAAATTACTAATGAATTGTCTACCCACATCCCATAATCCAATGCTATTTTTTTTAAGTAATGGATTTTGAAAAAATTAGCGATAGAATTTTTTGTCACAAATCAATTTTTTTTTAATTATATATATATATATATATATGTTGGGAAAACATATCATGAAGTAAAAGTATTATTTTCATCTAAGTGTAAGAGGTGTGAATTGTAACTATTAAATCTTATATTAATAAATTATTTAGTACATATACATTTGTAATATTCTACGTTCGTATATAAATGACTGAAAATTAGGAAAAGCTTCAAATTAAGACAAAATCAGATTAGATTTTGTTGCATTATTGAAAGTTAGAATGATTTTAAAATGATGCTTGTTTGCTTTGGGGACTGCATCATTATCACACAAGGACACAGAGTAAGCCAAAATAATGATCTAATTAAGGGCATGGACATAGAAAATCTTTGTAGACTATATATGATGACCTGTTCTTATTAATAATGTGAACCTGGCCTTGCTATTTTATTTCATATTCTTATAAATAAAATTTAATTAAGTATGGTATTATTATTGATTTAAAAAAGATTTAGTGTCTAACTAATATGCATTTTAAACCCCCATGAGAGGAAAAGTTTATTATTTTATGTGCCATTATTAGGTATATCCGATGACTAAAACTTTGAAGTCCTCTTTGGCTATCTAGCTAGAAATATTTAATAAAGTAATTTTCCATATGAAATTTAACATCTTATTAGTTTAATTTTTAGTTTCTCAATGAAATTGTAGTATCTTAGAAATTTATTATATAAGACGTGCAAGTTACCTTGAAGAAGATAATCATCTGATAAATCTCACAAGCTGCGACAGAACGAAGAATGCTCGAGATTGACATATTTTATGCCATAATTAGACATTAATTAAATATATTTAACAACAATTTTACATTAATTTGAGCTATTCCTAGGAATGGCAAAAAAAAAAGTATCTTGGGACTTACCTTACGGATTTTGCACCATAGAATACAAATTTGGTATGAATTTTTGCCTCATGAAACAAGTTGTTTACTCAAAGCAATTACTTAAGGAAAAATGATATTGTTTTGCCTTATCCTGCAGTGCTTTGAAATAATAAATTATTTTTTATTTTTATTTTATATTTGAAAATATATAATATTATAAATTTATTTTAATAATTTAATAATTAAAAAATATTTATCTTAATTATATTCTTTTAACTAATATTTATCTTAATTATTTTTTTAAATTTAAGATTTATTGAATAAATTATGTGTGATTTTAAAACTAATATTGTTACATTATGTTAAATATTAAAAATTAATTATATATATATTTAAAATTTATAAATTTTAATATTTTTTTAAATTTTTTCGAATTTCCATACAAATCACCGGTGTCCCATGGGGTAGACCACGTGAACAAAGCACTGACTTACTCTACAATCAAGAATGGGTGAGGACAAGGCAAATTACAGCAGTTATGAGGCAGGATAATATTCGACCAATCTATTATTATCCCACCCCATTACCATCCTTAGGTATTTCCTCACTAATTCATGTTATCTGCATTTTACTATTCATTTGCATTTATCCTTTATTTAAAAAAAATCCTACATTGGTCATATATATTTGGTGAGATATCACTATTCTAGGAATTAGAACATCAATGAATTATCACTCTACAAATTAGAATACTAATGAATTTATTCCTTCTCAATAGAAATAAAACTCAAGTTCACATCTATTGATAGATAAAGTTTATTTAAAAAGAACATATTTTCCATTGAACCAAGCCGTTGTTTCTCGCATATATATATAGTTATCCCTTAGTTAATATTATAATAATATTTAATATTTTATTTTTACTTTAATAATATATTATTATTAAAATTAGTATTTCTCATTAATTATATTATTAAAAAATAAAAAATTATTAATTAGGAGATAATAATTATATTTTACCGTTGCTTTCGATGGATAGCATTACCTTCTCTCCCTCTCTCTCTTTACACACACACACATATATATATATAAAGTAAAAAGGATATTTTTACATAAAAAATAAAATAAATGAACAATAATCATTAAATTTTATATTAATAGTTAAAATTAAAATATAATTAAAAATTACCTTAAAAAGGTCATGCAATCGTTTAAAAAAGCTACACAATTATATATATATATATATATATATATATATATATATATATATATATATATATATATATATATATTTGTGAAAATGTTTTCTTTTAATATATATAGACATATGCATTGTTCTTGAGTTTCTTGCACGGCATGGAAGAGGACTTCCATTAATTATCCAGAAGGCCATATGGCAATTATTGTAATAATCAAGCCAATTAATTTAATAGAGATTTAGTATTCAATACAACTTGAACGGATAACAACCTTCCAGGAAGAATATAATTTTGACTTGTGCTTTGATAATTTTATACACCGGTGATTAGTGTTATATATATATATATATATATATATATATATATATATATATGCAGAGATGCATTAGTGTGCTGCTCTTCTGACTATTTTTCTGACCTAATTATCTAATCTGATTAAAAATTAAATATCTTAATTAAAAAAATAATGCATTTAACAAAAATTTTATAAGGATTATACTAAATTTTCTGTATCAACGTAGCACAAAAATTTTTTAACTAATGCAAATAGCTTCACAATCAACATCAACATTTTTTATAATTTGGTTAGATAATGATCCATTTTTTTCTTTCATGTTTGTCTGCAAATTGTTTTAATCGTAATGTGACCTGTAACTGCAATTAAAGCTATCAACTCTGTTCTTATTTCTCAGAAGAGGTACATCCTTTATGGGTTTGCTGCGATACAACTTGAGAGAAGTTACCAGATTTTATAGAATTGTTTAATAAAATTTATAATTTTTCATTTAAAATTTATAAATTTTTATAAAATTATATACATATATAAGATATGAGGTATAATTTTTTATATATAAATCTTTCAATTTTTTTTATAATTTACGATATTTTACATAAATTCTATAATACGGATATTTAAAATAAAAAATAGGGTTCATTCACTCTTTAGGATTTGAACATAATTTATTGATCTCCTTTAAAGAATTTTCAAATCTCCCTGACTGTTAACAAACATTGATTCTCTTTTTTATTATCGATTTTGCCCTTTGAACATGATGATTTTATAAATTTTTTTCTAGAAATACTATCTAGATTAATAAGGTAATTAAAAATAATAAATCTGACAGAAGAATAATCTATAATATAATGCTCTAATAAGTATTTTGAAGTACTCAATTTTATTAAATATTTTTATAACTTTATAAAATTATTGTAACTTCTTATATACCTTGTATGTTAAAAAAAAACTCTATCCATATAAATTGCATCACAAAAATTTTATTTTTTAAAAAATTTATATTATTTTAGAGTAAAAAATATGAATATTTTCATAAAATTTATATTTATGTTTTTAGTATCATAGTTTATTGAATTGTTTGATTAACACGTATAACATCAAAATTGATGATTTTATTGTTTTAACTTATTAAGTTTTTTTAATGTTAACTTTTGGAAGATAAATAAAATATTTATTGTTATTTTATATATTATAATGTATTGTTTATTTTAACTACTTAATAAATATTTAATTTATTTTATAACAACATCACATGTTTAAGTTTTATTAAATAAAGTTTAAATTTAATTTATTATTAGTGTAAAATATTTTACACTGCCAATAAATAAAAATATGATATATCATTAAAAAATTAATAATTTTTACTAACAATAAGAATGTTTTAATAATTTTTAATATAATAACACATGAATGTATGATAGTATAAAACTGATTTATTCTAAATGTAAATTAAATTTAAATCCTATTAAATAATGCTAAAATTTTATGTAATTAGATTTCGAGTTTAAATTTAATCCACTATTAATATAAAACTTTCTACACCATGCATTGAAAAATTAATAATAATTAAAAATTTTTATCAAGAATAAAAAATTTTAACAATTTTTAATAATGTGGTAATACATAAATGGAGAATAATTTGAAACTATTTTACATTAAGAATTGATTAAATTTAAGTTCTTTAAACTTTATTCAAGTTGCTTGCAATCTTAAATTCACCTCACATTCATGTCAACTAGCAAGTATGGCTGTGAATATCTTAAACCCTAAATTCTAGACATAAAAAATGACAAGTATGTTGGGTATTATAAGTTGCTATAAAAATATAAGTGAAAATTCTTGTAAGAAGTTACGAGAATTTTCAATTATATATAAAAACGTTATAACCATAAATTATTGTAACGTTTTACAAGAATTTACATTTAAAATTTAATAACATTTTATAGCCACCAATATGTCTACTTGTCATTTTAACGTCTAGAATTAGGATTTAAGATATTGACAGCCATACATGTTAGTTAACATGAATGTGAGGTGAATTGAAGGTTGCAAGCTTTTTATACTCTTTAAGAAATTAAAATTTATAAAATATATTTTTACATAGGAAATGATCACTTGTTTATTATAATTGAATTTAATATGAAAATTTTACAGAAAATAATAGGTTTAAGATGATTGTTTGTGAGATGAAATAGTGAGAAAATGAGGAAATAAAATATTTAAAGACTAGAATGTAGTTAGAATTAAGTGTGTGTGAAGGAAATTTAAGAAAATCTTTTTCAAATTTGCCATTCAACACTTTGTTATTATCCAATAAAATCCTAGAAACCCATAAAACCCTAACTCCATATGTTTCCCTTCATTCATATCCCTAACAACCCCCGCACTCTAATCTTCTTTCTTCCATTCTTCTTCTTCTCCAAATTTCAACAAGATCAAGTAGAGAAATTCTAGCAAATCTAAAACTTAGTCAAAATAAGGTAAATTTCTTAAAATTGAAGCTTTTGAATGATGGTTTCTTAGATTTTTGCTTTGAATAAGAAAATTAAAAAATTAGGTCAAAAAGCCTAACCATTGTAATTTGGGATGAATAGGCAATCCAACTACCTCTTCAACCTTTAATCATTTTTTTCTATGCTTAGGTAAGTAAGTAATTTACTTAGATTACACTTATTTTATGTATTTTTGTACAAGTTGAGGATAGAATGATGAATATTGATGATTTAATGAATGATGCTTGAAGATTCTTGTAATGGTATGATTATTTGGTTATCTTTGGTTTGAATGTGAGTATGGAAGATTGTTTTAATGTAAATTCTAGGTTTGAGGTTGTGTACATTGAAAAATTGACGTTATAGTGTCAAATGGACAATGAAACTATAGAAAAAATTGCAAAACCCAACTTATAGTCAACTATAGCCCTAACAAGTGCTTTTGAAAAGTCCGTAATTAATTACATAGTCGATTATACCAAAAAATTATTTTCTAAAAAGTTATTGTCAATTATATAGTCGATTATGGCTTCCAAAGTTATTTTCTTTATATATATAGTCAACTATATAGTTAATTATGAGTTCTAGATTTTGCCCTTAGACCCTACAATCTATTAAATAGTTGACTATTGCCATATTTTTTCTAGTTTATATATAGTGTTGTGATAACAAATAACTTATATGATTGCATATTTAATATATGGATGCATTTATATTTGACTTATAATGTTAAATTCCTGGTACAGGATATCGTTTGTGATGGAAATTATGTTAGGGGAAATGAAAACATGAAATGCAACCAAATCCAATAAATTTTTTGAAGGAATAAGATGGATTTTAAAAGGACAAATTGGATTTGTGAAGGAATAAAGATGATCAAGAGTCACAAAGATACTTATTTACTTTTAATTATATTTTTTTTAGTTACTTTGAATTAAATCATTTTAACTTGATGAATGTTGCACTGTTACTTTTACGTTGTATAAAAGAAGGTCAATGTATGGTTTTAAGTAGCCAATAAGATTATATGTATGTAATATCTTGACAAAGTATTTAAACCACTATACTATTTTCCTAAGGTTACTAGAATGTAAAAGTATTTAGGTTAGGATGTTAAAATAAAGAGTTGTATGAAATAAATTCTTTAAAAAAAAACAATTGAACAGCTGAGATTGCTTCTAATATGAAATAAAAAGGTAATATCTAAAAGGAACTGAGCTCACCAAAATGCAAGATGTGTGGGATTAAAACCTTTAGTTCCTTTTTTACTTTTTTTTCTCTCTTTCTATTTGGAAACTGGTACTTCTCTCTCTCTCTCTCTCTCTTCTTTTTCTTCCTCTCCTTCTCCATCTCTTTCCCTCTTTTTGTCAGTCATTGCTCATATCCTTTTAGCATTGCCATCACCATACTGGTCTACTGCACAAAAGTCACTAACCAACAATAGGAGTTTATTGGTGAAACGTAGTCAAGCGGAGCCATATCATAGCATGTAAGAATTGAAGCTCCTCCCATTTTTGATGCAATCTGCACCTATCCTTGGTTATCGTCACTGACGTGAGCTTTTCCTAGCTTTCGGAAACTATCACTATGAAAAGGAATGGTAGATTGGGCTAATTAAGAGGAACTGTCATATAAGATGACATTTCCTCCTTGATCTATGATGCTCCACCATGGGTTCTAGGGTTAATAAACTATCGATCACCTCATGAGATGGAAGTAAGTTTGTCTTGATGCAAATACCCTTTTGCCTAAGCTTGAAATAGAAAAAACCCCACTTTATGTGTATTTTGGATATATGATTATTCTTGTGAGAAATACTATTCTTATACTATGAAAGTTGGAATGACATAATTAGAGTATTCTTAAAGCCTTACATTCCATTGGCTAGGAAGATTCAAACTCAATTCAAAAAACCTTTAAACTATGATTTTTATCATCTTGAGATAAAGTTATAAGTATTACAAAATAAATGTAAGGAACCATAGAATGATAAGAACAAAACTTGGAATGGAGATAGTTAGGTAAAAGACATATGTTTCTAATACATTTACAAATTATTGTTGTGAACTATTGAATAGAAAAAATTGAAAAAGATGATCATGAATACTCTAAGGCTTCCAAAAGTAGATAGGTTACTCCATGTGAGTGTATATATATTCCTAATCTTTCATTCACTCAATCTTTATATCCTCCATATTTGTTACATATTGAGATCTTATGTTGTGTTGGTATTGTATGATATCATAATTATAGCTTATATAGAAATACGATTGTAATTATGCTTGATGTGATGAATAGGATATAATTTTGATTAGATTGCTATGAACTATGATTGAATGAATTGTATTGTGTCTTGTTTTGATCCAATGCCATAAATATGGATTATGTGAAACAATCATATAAATTGTAATGAATATTTGAGTGGATGTGTGAATGAGTGTTATGATGCAATGTGAGATATTAGGATTAGGAATGATATGGCTGCTAACTAACAATATTCTAGTAAAAAGATAAGTAGGGCATAAGATTAGTACAAGAAGAATAAAGATAGAAAGGTAGGAAAGGTATAAGAATGAACCAGGAGCAATAAGGTAAGTGCATGCGATTGTTTGCTTTCTATATGATACTATGTCTATATGATTGGCCATGAAAAAAGGCTCTTGCAAATATTTGTGAGATACCCTAAGGAGCCTTTTTCCATCTATGACAATGAATTGGATTCCTATAATTGTTGTGTATGAGTTAGGTGGTGAAGCACCTTTTGGGTTTTGCCATTTTTACATATGTATGAAACTTTTGATATAGGTATAAGTACAAGAGTGTGAAATAGAATGTGTTTTTTTTTTATTATGAAGGACCTCATTGGGTTCTAATATCTCTGTATAGGTGAAATGATTAGTACAAGTATAAATACTAAAGCATGAAACTAGTTTGTTAGATAAGGTAAGGATGTTTGGTATTGTACTAGTAATCCCTTTGGTGATCTTTTATCAAGTTACTTAGATTGATCATATTCAATTGTTAGTAGTGCTTTTCATATAGATATATGTTCATTGAGTTTCATAACTCGCTCCATTCTTTTAACCTTTCAAGATATTGACTTGAAAGTTTTAAGGCATGTAATTTGAGTGGGAGTCTAAGGCATCCCAAGAGAAAACTTAATAGTTAGAAAATAATCAGGATACATATGGGTCAAAGTTTAGAAATTAAAGATAAGGAATGTGTTAGAATTGTTTGATGTGTTGAATTGTTTATCTATATGTGTATATTTATTATGTACTACATTTAAGTTGCATGAAATATAGGTTTAAGATCAAAGGGTGTGTGACCATTAAAAAGTACCAGAAGATAGGAAAAACTCTATCCATTTTTCTTTAAAATCCAAAAGTGTATTTGAGTCACCATGAGAACAAAAGGATTCCTGCTAAGTAAAATCAGTGTTGCTAGCATCAACACTAATGGAAACCAAGTAATAGGATTCATGCTAGTCATAATTAGGTTTCGGGTTGTGATAGTCCACAAATATAGTAATTCAATAATTTAAACGCTTCCATTAGGTGTAATGTGACAAGGTAAGTGAAGCGATAGCCGCTGAACTTTACATTGTGTACATTATATCTATTCCCTCGTAAGGTAGATTAACTCTTGTATAGTCTTTTTCGTCAAAAAAGGTATAACTATCCCTTTTTATCTTCATATGAATTGTACAAAAGAATAGATATTGAACTTTCAAAATGTAAGAATTACATTTTATTTAATTTAGTCTGATTTGCACTACTCTTGCTTGCTTACTAAATTTTTTTATGAAAACTTATTCTATCTCTTTTCTTCTTTTCCATGAGTGATTTTTTCCTTAGGTACTTAGTTACTATTTATTCAAATAGAAGTGGGCTTGATCAAGTATTCTAGCACTCAATTGAGTCATTAGATAGTTAGAATAGATAATGGTACACCTGCATTCATTGCATAATGATTTTTGCATTCACTTACATTTTTATCTTTAGGATTGCTTACATCTATCAAGAATTAGAGCATCACAACACGTTCTTTTAAAAACTACATTTTTTCTAGTAAGACTGGTAGGTCATTGCTTAGGGCAACTCCCTATGCTAGTTATGTGCCCAGGGTTAGGTCATAACAAAGCAACCTAAATAAAATTTAAAGATACAATCATAAATTCAAATAATTAAGAATTTAAATTTAACTATAGTTTCAAACTATTACTCATTTGTTAAAAGTTATTAAAATTTTCTTACTTTTGATAAAAATTCTTAAATTTTACTAATTTTTTCAATAATTTGTCAACTTTTCATTCGTTAATAATGTAAAATATTTTATATTAATAATAAATTAAATTTAAACTCAAAAACTAATTATCTAAAGTTTTTGCATTATTTGATGGGATTTAAATTTAATCTAACATCAATGTAAATTAGTTTTATATTATCATTCACTCATATATTATTATATCAATAAAATTTATTAAAATATTGATAATGGATTAAATTTAAAATCTATTTAATAAAACTTAAATATAGGAAGTTGTTATAAAGTAAATTAAATAGTTAATAAGTAGTTAAAATCAATAATACATTAAATATTAAAATAATAATAAGTATTTTATTTATCTTTCAAAAAGTCAGTTTTAAAATTATTTAATAAGTTAAAACATTAAAATATAAATTTTGATGTTATACATGTAAATCAAACAATTTAATAAACTAAACCATTAAAAATATAAACATGCGTTTTATATAAAATTTTCATTTTTTTACTCTAAGATAATATAAATTTTAAAAAAAATATGAAATGCAATTTATATCAGTAATAATATGCAAGGTATATAAAAAGTTATAATAATTTTATAAAGTTACACCTTTAATAAAAATATTTAAGAAAATCGAATGTTTCAAAAATAGTTATTTGAGCATCATATTATCAAGCATCCTCTAAAAAAATTATTATTTTTAATTACCATATTAATTTAGATAGTATTTCTGAAAAAATTACAAAATCATATGTTCATAGAGAAAATTTGAAAATTAAAAAAAAAAAGTGACAGGGAAAATTAGCATCTGTTAATAGCTAAGGGAAATTTTTTAAAAAAAATTAAAAATAGAAGTAATGTCAATGAATTATATTCAAATTTTAGGAAAGGCGAATAAAATTTATTTAAAAAAATATTTAAGAAGTTTATAAAATATTGTAAATTTTATGGAAAAATAATAAAATTTATACAAAAAAAATTACAAAATATTGTAACGATACTCTTTTGAAAAAAGAAGGCGGCGAAACGGCCCTTCGAATAATTACTTCTAGAAGTTGTATAATTACTTCCAGAAGTTTTCTATCTTCGTTTTTGTTCCGAATACTTACCGGATGCCACTTGTTGTAAGAATCTAAGTTGTTTGTATTTTAAAAATATAATGACTTCAAAAGAATATTTTAAGCAAGTAACTGTTTTTTCTTGTCTGTATAAAAGAGACACGTACATTAAGAAATAGGGATATTACCGTTTCTGGGGAGTCTTTGTGCTACATAACTAACTTTAGTGTGACTTCTTCCATAGAGTTGTAGCCTCTTACTATATATATCGACGTCTATGAATAAAAAAATATTAGTTTCTTTTTTGTTTTATTAGCTTCAAATATTTATTTTATTCTAAGTGTCGTTTTACAACAACTTTACTTGAGAATTTCCATTTTATAATTGAATTTTTTTTTTAAGTTTTACAACAACTTCGCTTGAAAGTTTCCACTTTGTAATTGAATAAGACTTTTAAAATTATTTTTTAATCATTAAATGTGATAAATAATCACTTAGAGAATTAAAATATTAATAAATTTTCTCCTCTCAATAAATATCATTTTCAAGATTTGAATCTCTACTTATTGATTGATAAATTCTGCTCAAAATTAATATGATTCAGACTGAACAAACACCTTATTAATTATTATTTTTTAAAATTTATTAATTTAAAATGTGAAGTAGACTAATTTGCTTAACTCAATATTGTACAAGTTCTTATCCTCTTGAAATATTTTTAATAATAATAATGAAGAGGTGCAAGCTTTAATCAAAATCATTCCATTAAACATAGTTGGATTATATATAAATATCATGTAACAAGTAATTAGCAAGCTGATGTACATTGTTTTTGTGTGCACATATTATCAAGTTATAAGAATGCTATCGCTTGATGCAATTCCTCCGAAGGCAATAGTAGCCAAAACGATATACAATTATATGTGAAGACAATTTAATTTATACATGCTAATTTAAAGGAAATATTTATTTTGAGAGGTTTTCTGTCATACACACTATAAAAAAAAAATTATATGAGTCACCCTCTTTAAACAATTGAGTTTGATAATAACTTTTGAATGAGTCTTTATTGGTAATTTTAACATATCACTGGCATTTTGTTCTGGAAGAACATCTTTCTACTATCTTACTTACAAAAAAGATTAAAATAAAGAATTATGCATCTGGATAAAAAAATTTATAAAAAATTTTGTGTGCTATTGTAATTTTTTTATTATAGTAAGTTATAATTTTTATTAAAAAATTCTATATTTTTGCATTTATTATGTTGCAACTTCGATCAATATAACCTTGTGTTCATGAAAACAGGGTGCATAAAAAATAGGGTGTACGTAAGAGTATAACCTTCATTTATTTATTTATTTATATTTAGTATATTTTATGCAACAGGTGCATCTTCTTCAAAGGAAGGGCTGACTTTCGGATAATATTAAATAATTATATACCTTGTGTTCTTTTTGGCTAAGATCAAGTATATATAAACTATATAAGGCTATAAGCTATAATTCTTCAAAGAATCACATATATACTATTAAGCCAATTCGATAATTAAAAAAACAAGTGAGATCACTATATATCTTAATGATAAAACTCTTATCCACGACGAGTTGATGAGTCATATTTGCAAAGCTTTCACATTAGTTTTTCTAATTAATTTGACATAGAGTATATATTTTACAAAAATGAGTATAAAATTAAAAAGTGATCATTTTAAGAGTTTAAATCATTTTTATGTAAAAAATTTTACATGATCAACGAATGAGAAAAAAATATATCATTAAAAGATAATAATAATTAAAATTTTTTAATTACAATAAATGAATTTTTACAATTTTCTATTAATATAATAACACATAAGTAAATAATAATAATAATAATATAAAACTAATTAATACTGATTATAAATCAAATTTAAATCTTAATTTTAAATCAATTTTTGATTATACATAATACGTAATATGTCAATATAATTAGTTATATATAGATGTAATTCCCCAACTTAACATATATTTGACCAAAATCCATTATTATAGTTGACTTGTTTATATCAAGTAGCAAAATAAGTGGCCTATAACATGAATATTCTCTAATCCCTTTTTTTCTATTTTCAAACATAGGGTGAGTAAGGGAACTATTTCAATAGAATATTAAAAAAAAATTTACATTCTTAATAAATGGTCAAGTTCATAACTTAAATTCCTACAATTTTCCATATTAATAGATAAAGTCCACCCAAGACTATCATATAATTATATAATACTAATACATACTTTTAATAATTTTAGGAGGCAAGGTCTTCTATATCCTCTTAGAAACTCTACCTCTAGACCTATTTGTATGAAGATAATTTATTATCAAGTACCGATTGTTTTCAAAAAATATAAGTTATTAGAAGAAAATTCAAGAATGATTTTTATTATAAATCTAACACACCTTCTCACTTAATAGCTCTTAAAGTTTGAATTGCGGATATAATATAAACTCATCTCATCTATGCTGGAATTTAATAAGAAGATGACAAGAATTGACCCATTTACTTTTCAATCTGAAAGACTCTGATTACCTATGATTGCACTAATAACTTAAAAATTCAAGAATGATGTACATTGATTGTCTACATGCGAAGTGATAATTACTTTTTGAGTATTCATGCAAGAGAACTGACTTCTGATTCGATTTTAATAGTAATGTCGTTTATTAGTCTAACCTATAAATTTATTAGCCCTTTATTTGCACTCAACGAGATGAGTTCGAAGTTGAAGAATACAATGCTTTCTACCAAGGAGAAAGGTATATAGTGTTAGACCCTATGATTTCAAAGCTTTTGAAATTAATTATTAAATTTAATTAACTTTTTTTTCAGAGAATATTATCTATCACGCTGTATGACTTATACTTTGATGGCGTCTTTTAGTCTTATGAACTTATAAGATGTAGATAAGCTTACAACCTGTTTGTACAATTTCTCTGTGTCCACTAGTTAATTAGTTATTGAATACAAGAGGTCATAAATTGGAAGTTTTGCCCTTATTCAATTATTAATAACAAATTAATTTGAATATTCTTTTGAAATTCTTAAGTCTACCTCTCCAAGAAGTATACTCCCCCCATTCTTATTTATCTGTTGCCATTAACCGATTTTACACATATTAAGAAAGTAGTTGAATTTGTTTATTTTTAATGAGTTTTACAAGATTACCCTTTATGCACAAAATTCAAGATAATTGAAAATAGAGAGAAAAATATAAAGAAATAAATGCAAGTTGACTAATAGTATAGAATAATAAAATATTTATTAATAAAAGAAAAGAATAGATTTGAAAAAAGAATATTTAATGTTTCATTGGAATTCTAAAGCGACAGATAAAAAGGAATAATTTTTTTAAAAAAAATACAACAGATTAAAAGGAACGGAGAGACTATATAATTTTCTCTTGAAATTAAATCCATGGATAAAACGAAGCGTGCCACCCCCTTGAAGTTAATCGTTAAGTAGTTTGCATTTGGTTTGAACAAGTAATTGGAATCAAACTCCAAGAAAAAGAAAACTAGGTAAAGTACGGAAATAAGTTAAAGCATTAATTACGGATACATAGATAATTACAATAAATTAATAAAATTAAATACGCATAAATAACTTTGGTATTATTATCTACTTGTGTCATACTACATCATTAAAAATTTGTTAAAGCTAAGGTGCAATAACATCTTATTTATCTTAAAATTTTTATTTTCATTATGTTATCAAATTAAATTTTTTATTTTGTGTGTATATTAAATGAATTATCACCCATGTCATAAAAAAATTAACTATTTTCTATTAATAAAAATTTAGAGTTATTTTTTCTCTTTTGAAATAATTGAACGTGTATAAAATTTTATATTGATAATAATCAAATCTAAACACAAAACTAATTATGGCGTCCCTTGTTTATGTTAAGATCACTTTGATATATAAGTTCCTTAGTTTGCCCAACCATGGACGGTAGTTTGATTCCGTTCACATGCAAATTTTAACAAAAGAAAGTAACGTAACTACTAGTTGGAATCAAAAGGTTCCAGCTAAACTTTAATCTTGGCTTTATAATATTTTTTGTAAAAATATAATTATAAATTATTAAAATAATAAAAAATACTTTATTCATTCAATATTTAATATAAAAATATGATAAAAATAAATTTTTATTTTAAAAAAATATTTTTTATTACGATAGTGTTAGTCGCAAGTTTTCTTTGCTTTACAAGTCATCATAAGAATAATCTCTTATTAGTTATCACAGATCATTAGCAATCTTAAAGTCTTTTACTCTCTTGTGAAATACAAATTCCCTACGTACTCTAATAATTTTTTTATCAAAGAAAAAAATATGAAAAAGTATACCATTCCAGCGTGAATTCTAATTCTCCCTCTTATTGGTCAGACATAATTAATTAAATTTCAAATAATTGTAATTACGCTTATGAGCATTTCCTTTTGTCAAATTTAAAGTGATAATTACTTTTTGACTATTCATGAAAGAGAACTGACTTTTAATTCGATTTTAACAATAATATCGTTTATTAGTCTAACCTATCAATTTATTAGCCCTTTACTCGCACTCATCGAGATGAGTTCGGAGTTGATGAGTACGATGGCTTCTACCAAGGAGAAAGGTATATAGTGTTAGACCCTATGATTTCAAAGCTTTGAAAATTAACTATTGAATTTAATTAAATTTTTGAAGAGAATATTATCTATTAAAGTGTATGACTTATACTTTGATGACGTCTTTTAGTCTTATAAACTCATAAGATGTAGATAAGCTTACAAATTGTTTGTACAATTTCTTTGCGTCCACTAGTTAATTAGTTATTGAATACAAGTAGTTCACAAATTGGAAGTTTTGCCCTTATTCAATTATTAAATTAATTTGAATATTCTTTTTGAATTCTTAAGTCTACTTCTCCAAGAAGTATATATAAGTTTCTCTTGAAATTAAAACCAGGGATAAATCGTGGCGCGCCACCCCCTTGGAATTTAGTCATTAAGTAGTTTGCATTTGTTTTGAACAAGCAATTGAAATCAAACTCCAAGAAAAAGAAAACAGGGTAAGGTACGGAGATAAGTTAAAGCATTAATTATGGACACATAGATAACTACAATAAATTAAAGAAATTAAATACATATAAATTAAGAATTTATATTATTATCTATTTGCATCATACCACATCATTAAAAATTTGCTACTAGCATTTTTAAGGATGTGATGACATCTGATATTATCTTAAAATTTTCATTTCTATTAGATTATGGAATTGAATCTTTAATCTTACATGTGTGTTAAATGAATTATCATCTATACCATAAAAAAAATTTAACTTTTTTCTAATAATAAAAATTTAGAGTTATTTTTTCTTTTTTCAAATGATTGAAAGTGTATAAAATTTTATTTTGATAACAATCAAATCTAAACACTAAATTAATTATGGCTTCCCTTGTTAATGTTAAGATCACCTGGATATATATCCTTAGTTTGTCCAAACCACGCACGATAGTTTGATTCTGTTCACAAGCAAATTTTAACAAAAGAAAGTAACGTACCTACTAGTCGGAATCAAAAGGTGCCGGCTAAACTTTAAATAATCTTAGCTTTATAGTATTTTCTGTAAAAATATAATTATAAATAATTAAAATAATAAAAAAATACTTTATTCATTCAAGATTAAATATAAAAATATGATAAAAATAATATTTTTTATTTTAAAAAAATCATTTTTTATTACGATACTATTAGTGGGGAGTTTTCTTTCCTTTAAGTTATCGTAAGAATAATCTCTTATTAGTTATCACAATACCGCCAAACCATTAACAGTCTCAAAAAAGTCTTCTACTATCTTGTGTACTACAAATTGCCCACTCACTCTAAGAATATTTTTTTATCAAAGTATTTGTTAAAAAAATGAAAAAGTATACCATTCCAGCATGAATTCTAATTCTACCTCTTATTGCTTGGACATAATTAATTAAATTTCAAATAATTGTAATTACGCTTATGAGCATTTCCTTTTGTCAAATTTAAAGTCCCCAACCGTTTCATTATTTGACATTTTTCTTCTAGAGTTTTGTTTTGAGAATATGGTCCAATATCGAAAGTGCTTAACAGCTTCAGCTCTACCAAACACGCAAAAATTAGTTGACAGTCAAATATAATACGTAATTATCTATTGATTCCTAACGGTTTAGGCCATAGGTTTCATTCTCAGAAAAAGGGTTCCATATTCAATAACTTTTGTTTGACAAAATTGTTGAAGAAATTATTAATGAAAAATATAAACCTTTTGCTGGAAAAGTAGGAGAGAAAACTTCTATGAACTTCTCTTGATTAAATGTCAAATCATTAGCTTCTTGCTTTGAATCACAGTATGTTAAATTCACCCAGTATCTATCCTTTGAACTTTGGGATGTGGACATAGCATAAATTTATCTTATTTTGTGCTGAAATCTAGTTTAAAGAGATACAACGGTAAAAATTTAACCTTTAATTATAAGAGATCTTATATCATATTAAATATTAACTATTCACAAAATTTTAAGTATTTAAATTTAGGCCACCAATAGTGTAATTAAATAAATTTTATATTATCTTTCATCCATATATTATCAAATTATTTAAAAATTGTTAAAATTATTCTAATATTAATAAATTTTTTCTATTATTTAATCTCTCCATTTCTTTTTATCTATTACAATCAACTGATTTTTTAAATATTAAGAAAGTGATTTAATTTATTTTTTAATAAATTTTTTAAAATTATTCTTTATGCATAAAGTTCAAGATAATTAAAAATAGAAAGAAATATAATAGAATAAATGTAAGTAAACTAAAAGTATAGAATAATAAAGTATTTATTAATGAAAAAGAAGGATAAAATTGAAAAAAAAATTAATAGTTTGTTGAAATTTTAAAGCAATAGATAAAAAGGAATAATTTTTTTAAAATGTGACAAATAAAAAAGAATAGAGAGAATATTTTAAATTTTTTGATAATGCAACATCTTTTAATTAATCAATATTATAAAATATTTTACACTAATAATAAATAAAATTTAAACTCAAAGTTTAAACGGTTGGGAGAAGGTCTACATTAACAAAATAATATGCCGACCACATAACTAATTAATTAACACTTTAAAATGCATTTTCATTAATAAAACAAACATTTTCATTAATAAAATCCAATATTTGTTAATTTAAGAGCTCCGAGAAAACACAAATTTTTGTCATTAAAATTCCCCATTCATTAATTTTGGAGCTCGAATCCTCAAAGTCAAAGATGCTTATTGAAAATATTTATCAATTAGTACATGACAAATGCATCGATTAAAAGGATGAATTTGCGTCTAAAAATATTATGTCAACTAAGATTAATTATAATTATGTTAACACCAGTTATATATCTATTACAATTTATTTTTTGAAGGATGAATGTGCTTCTTGAAAATATTAATCAATTACATGATAAATCACGATTTATTGTATTAAATTTCGTGGATTAAAAGTTAATAAAAAGGGTTACGTGTATGGTTTACGAAATCTAGAAAGGTCCTTTGGATTTTTTTTGCTTTGTCATATGACAATTTTTTTCCCCAAAAAAATCTTATTTGTGTATATATAAATAAAGAAATATTATGTCTCAAAATATGTGTATTATGATTAAAAGAAATATTATATGACGCCATAGTAATGGGAGAGGAAATAATTCTTTCCTTAAAATAAAGAATATTTTTTTCACAATACTCATTGATTTAACATTAAACTGGAATATTTTTTATGATCTTAATATTTTATATTTATAAACAAAAATAAATAAGAATATTAAACATGTATATAATTTTAGAGATGATGAACATGTTGATAGTTAAAGGGGGTTTTTATATAATTTACCTCCTTTTATAGTTGTTAGAGAAATGTTTTCTTTGTCAATAAATAATTTAATAATTGAAGTACGAAAGAGGCTTTTTTGTCCCTCGTTAATTTGACCATTAAATACAAGCTCAAACTCTTACATCATTCTATCTAGTCAGCAATTAGAAATTTTAGAGTTGTTTTCGCATTCGGAAAAGTAAGAAAAAGCCGGCTAAATTTTTCCCATCGTTAAGCTAAAGTTAGAATACCCTACTTTTAGATGTCATAGATTTATGTATTAAAAAAATTACGATACATCACTAATATATTATATCAGTTATTATTATATTTAATTATTAACAAATTATTATATGATACGTGAAATTTAAATATAGAAAATAAATTTAATATATAATTAAAAATTTTAATATATCCATGTACCATTAAAAAATCTAACCCTTTATATACTCTATTTTAGGTAACCAAGAGATCCGCAGGCGGTCATGATTTTTAATATAGGGATGGTAAGCAGGAGTGGTTAACCAATCCTCGGCAGAACGTCACTCACACATTAAAACTGTTAATAAAAGCTTATTTAAAGTTGCTGTCAATTTCAATTTAACATAAGAACCAATGAATCACTTAAGCAACAGAAGTTATTCAATAAATAAAACGCTTGGTATCGTGAGGGATTTAAAACTATAATCAAATAAAGTTTTATCATTTAATTTAAATTATAATTATTTTTCAATCAACCCAAAAGTTTTGGTACAAATTATGTTCGTCGTTCTTTACCCTACTATATGAAACGAAAACAAAGTCGCTTAATACACGTTAATTAAAAAGGAATACCAATATATATATATATATATATATATTAAAATTGTAACATTTTTAAACACGAAAAAATTTTAGATATTGATTAAAAAAATCATCTTTTTTTTCAAAACTTTTGACTTCAATTCCTAGGATAATCAATATATAAAATTATTGGAGAGATGATATTTTTTAAAATATGAGAAAATTTTAAACATTGTCTTTTCTTTCCACAAGAATTTAAGCATTGATTCCTAACATAATTAACATATAACATGATGAAAGCAATGATATTTTTAAAAATATAAGAAAATTTTAGATGTTGATTTTTTTAAAAAAATTATCTTTTCTTTCCATAAAACTTTTGAAATCAATTTCTAAAATAATCAATTTCTAAAATTATGGAAATAGTGGTATTTTTTAAAATACGAGAAAATTTTAGACATCAATTTTTTAGAAGCACCATTGTCTTATAATTTCTTCTCACAAGACTTTTAATATCAGTTCATAAAATAACTAATATTTAAAGTCATAATAACAGTGATATTTTTATGTTATAAATAAAGAAAATCTTATTTTGCTTATCATCTTATTTGTTTCCAAACTCAATATTCGTCTCTACCCAACTCCCTTTGAAAACCCTAGATATCATCTCAGTCAATGAATTACTAACACTCCTTCAAACGAACATGAAATAAATGCCCTATTTCAAGTCAATGATTCAAAACATAAGATTTGCCTTTTTTATTTCTATTTTTTGTATATTCACTTTTTTCATTTCTTCAATTTTTTGTGAAGATTTTTAAAAAAAAAATTATTTGTATTTTCTTTGTATAACTCCTAAAATTGTATCTAAGTTTTAAATATTTATTATGTACTTAATAAAATATTACAACGAAGTCCAAAACCAATTGAACAATAATGAGAAATGGACAAAAGTGAAAAAAATCTATAAAAATTATTATTTTTCGCAATTCGGCAAAGGCACAATGTTTTACAAATAGATAAATCCTCAAAGGTTATACAAAAAAAAAACTTCAAATGAACAATCAAGTACAAAATGATGGTCTCTCAAACTTTTTAGTTAAAAAAAACATTTTTGATAAAATGTTAGATTTATTCAAATTTTTAGTATATACATTCTAGAGGAAAAGCCAAAAATTGACAATTAAAAAATATCATGTAAATATTTCACATCATTCTTTTTAACTAAAAATCAACATGTGATGTGAAATGCAAACAAAAAATGTCAATTTTTAGCCAAAAAATCAATGTAATTTGCAAAATAAACATGAAATATAAAACTTGTAAAAAAAATAAAAGAAAAGTAAAAAGCTGATGTTGTAACATCTTTTTCCCCATCAGTTATATAAGCAACATAAAACTAGTATATAACAACGTTTAATTAGACATTTGAAAATCAACATATAATCCATTAAACACTCAGCATTTATATGCAATTTTGTACTTGTGTTATAATTATACATCTTCTTCTTTTCATTTTTCTTTTCATTAAATCTTCTTCCTTCCTAGAGTAAGAATTATCCTAACACCATAGTAACAAAAAATTAGTGAAAGTAAAATAGTAATTTTATACGTGTTAGTGCAATGAAAATATGTTAGCTTTGGTAGATTTGACCTCCATTTTTTATCAAAAAAAATAGGAATTTTGTAAGGAAAAGGTCAATTTATTTATCGTTAGAATTACAGGTAACCATTAATCAGTTAAGAGTAATTAACACTATTTTCTTAACCAATCCACTCTAACTATTACTGTATTTTTTTTAATTGAACTTGACCAATCATTAAATTTTATTCAAATTTAACGGATCATTTTAGTTTTGGTTGCTTAAAGTTAGTTATCAACAAGTTAAAATCTAAAAAAAATTATAATACTCCAATATTACAATGTTGTATTTTATTATGAATTCAGTAGTTAAAATTGGCCTAAGAACACTTACTATCCATCATTCTATAAGTAAATAATAATACCAAGAAGCAATTTCAACATTAAATAAAAAATATGGTCATTAAACAAAAAATATGAACTTTCATTCACACACAATATGATATTAACACTTAAACACTCTTATATGAAGTTCAGAGAATAAAGATAATAAAAAAATATAAAAACCCTATAACCAATCAATTAAATTTTGTAAATTTTTTATTTTCCAATTAGTGTTCATTTAGTATGGCTTAGGATTTCTTAACTATCATTAATTGGTCAACCAATATCTACAAACAAAAATAAAATTTTACTAATATTAACCAATGTTAGCTTATTAACTACTCTTAACTAACTAACTTTGGCTTTTGTCGATCATTTAATGGTTTAACATATTTTGATCATTTTCTACTTAGAATTATAAGAGATGTACCCAAAAAAAAAAAAATCTAACTTGAAAGAGTGAGTTATTTCTTATATAGTTGGGAAATAGGCTGAACTAACTTGTTTGTGGGCTAATCTGCACAAGATAGCTTGACTTGCATTTTTTACGAGCTCCCATATTAAAAGTTCTAATCTAGCACTAAAAGGCATGCAAGTTTTTTTTAATTTAAAATATTTTAAATTTTTAAACAATAAAAAATTTTAAAAATATTTTAAAATATTGTATATTTATCTACAAATAAAACATAACATACTTAATATCTTTATATGTATCATTAAACAAATACTATATATATAAATATGTCATAAAGCACTCACAAATTGAAAATATTATTTATAAATAATTTATAATACAAGTTACAAAACTAAAAGTAAGATAAGGAAATGTGATTTTGTTCGAATTTGAAATTTGAACTTGTATAAAAGTTAAGAAATTAAAAAAAATTTAGGCCAATCTAACCTATCCATGGGTTGGTTTGCACAAATCACAAGACACACAAACTAAATCAAGTTTAGCTTGCATTTAAATAGGTTTTAAATTTAGAAGCTTGAATCAGCAAAATCTATGGACAAACAAGGTAGGGATAAGATTGGAAGATCAATGAAAATAAATATATTTTAATATTTCAATAAAGGTAATAATATTGACATATTTCTTAAGAATATAATGTTACAGAAGCAATACTTACATTTTTCTTTCAAGAATGATTCTTCTTTTATGTTCATAGGTATATGAAAAATAGTACACCTTTTGGAGGGTGTGAAGTTCACCATGAGGCCATATATTTTTTACAGGAGAGAATGTGAGGACGAAAGTGAATGGTGGAATGTAAATAGTAAAACTATTTATAAAAAAAAAAAAACAAGAATCAAGGTTAAAGGATAATGCCCATAAGGCTTTTATGCAACCATGGTGTCACGATTTTCTTATCAATATAATTTTATATTTTTTCTTTTTTTAAAACAAATTTAATGGGAAGGAGAACTTATCCAATTCTCTTAAACAGGGCAACAATAGCAAAAAAGAACTATTAATAAAAACCTACCGGATTAAAAGTTACTACCAAACCAAATTAATACGAGAGACTGCAATTTACTTAACCTCCAAGTATATCAAGAGATCTCTCCAATAAAGATCGCCGGCTAAGCAGGTAATCCTTCTTAGAGTGATTATTAATTTAATAAGAAAGACTACTGAGACTTCCCATTTACAAAGAGAATCTCGTAATATGTAGTAACAACCAGTTCATGAATCTCATCCAGCAGTCATAGTTAAAACTATGAATAAAAGAAAGTTAAGCGTGCGTGCAACCAATGAACCAATCCAATCCTCATTTGATAAATTTAAACAATTCATAATCAGTTATTAGTTAGCTATTGACTCTTGCCCTGTTAAGTAATAAACCCGTACCAGCAGTTAGATTCCTTTATAAATACCGAAACCATAAATGTTTAATATATATATTTACACACACATTCAAAGATACTTTAAACTCATTTCTTCTCAGCCGAACCATAATTTTGTAAACTCTATTATTTAGTAGAGAGAGTGTATGAGCAAGCTTTACTTTTTACTCGATATGAATTAATCTCTGTTTAAGAATAGGAGCATTAAATAATAAATTCCTTCCAACAAGGCTTTTAAGAATTGAATTTAAGATTTTTTACTGGACTTGAAATGTCATAATAAAATTTTAAATTTTATAAAATATTTTATATTATCAATTAATAAAAAGAAGAAACATCATAAAAAATAATAGTAACTAAAAAATTTTTATCGTAGCAAAAATAATTTTAATAATTTTTTATTGACATAACAATACATGACTAAGTAATAATATAAAATTAATTTATATTAATAACAAATTTAATTTAAATTCTAAAATTTAGTTTGATTCCAATGAGCAAATCAATTATTGATTATAATCAAGCTTTTCCTCATATAAACATTATTATTTAAATAAATAAGACAACATGCATAGTAATATACACACTGCAACGCGTTTTGTTGCTTGGTTATTGCCTACATGGCATGCTTAAGTCAGCCTCCGATTATAGAGCAGGTCAAAAGACATCTAAGAACTTTTCTTTATATTAGATTTCGTTCCCAAACTATTTAAAATACAGTTTTCCAGTCATTGTTTGTTTATAATTAAACTTTCAAACTAATCTATTGGCTAGTATAGCTAAACAATTGTGGGCTTGAATTTTCTGCATTTTTTTTTATATTTTCAGTGAGTAACAATAAAAGAAAACTTCTAATATAGATACAACTCTATCTGAATTCATAAATGATTCATGTTGGTCTACGATGGTTGAATGAACTTTTAATTCTTAATTTTTTTAAAAAAAAAGCATAATTCCCACTATTTATTACAGAATGATGAAGAAATCATGCACGCAAGTTTAAAGACAAAACAAAAACTGGCTTGGTAAAGTAAAACAGCTTTGCATCCCCATGATTTGTTTCATTTATTAACGTTTCAATTCCTTCCTCTATATAAAGGCATGAAACCACACATGAAACTACACACAAAATACAAAACACCCTTAGAATACTTCTTCATCATCATCTTTCTTGAGTTCAAAAACATTTCTAATCCATAGAGTTCTAACTATGGCATCATATCACATACTTACAACTCTTCTAATTGCTTCATTTTTATACCATTCCCCTCTAGTTTCCGGGTACTCTTCAAATGAAATCAAACAATGGTGCAGCCAAACTCCAAATCCTCAACCCTGTGAGTATTTTTTAAGCAGCAAACCTACTGCTAAATCCATCAAAAGTAAGTCTGAATTCTTCCAAATTTCCGTCGAACTCGCTTTCGAACGAGCCCTAAAAGGCGGGTCGAACACTCGGTCGCTCGGCTATAAATGCCGGAACCCTAAGGAAAAAGCTGCATGGTCCGATTGTGTTGATCTCTACGAGCACACCATCAAGAAGCTCAACGAAACCATAGACCCTACCATCAAATGCTCCCAAGCTGACGCCCAAACATGGCTCAGCGCAGCCCTAACCAACCTCGAAACATGTTTGATTGGATTCGAGGAACTTGGGGTTTCGGACTACTTGCCTCCATTGATGTCCAACAATGTCACCAAGTTGTTAAGCAATACCTTGGCTCTTAACAATGGGCCTTATAAGCCACCAAGTTTTAATGGCAAGTTTCCAACATGGGTTAAGCCCGGTGACAGGAAATTATTGCAGGCGTCTTCTCCGGCATCTCAGGCCAACGTCGTCGTGGCCAAAGATGGATCAGGGAAGTACACGACGGTGAAGCAGGCCGTAAGTGCCGCGCCAACGAGCGGTAGCTCGAGGTATGTGATCTATGTGAAAGCAGGAGTTTACGATGAACAAGTAACGATAAAAGCTAAGAATATCATGTTGGTCGGAGATGGTATCGGCAAGACTATTATCACCGGCAGCCAAAGTGTTGGAGGGGGTTCTACAACTTTCAAATCAGCCACTGTTGGTAAGAAATAAGCTATAACTATTTATTATTTTGATTTTAATTTCTTTTACAGCGTTAGAAAGGTATTATTTGGAATAATTAATATGATTAAATATGAAAATCAACAAATATTAATCGATAAGGTTGACTGAAAAAAAGTTGCGTTGAATTAATTGGATCTTGCTATTTATTTCAGTTAATAAATTGAATAAATTATATTATTGATTTAATGTTTGCTAAATTCAAATATGCTAGTGTGTATATATATAGCAGTAAAGATATTCATATATAGATACAGGTAATGCATGTAGTGATATATAATATTATTTTTAAAATATTTTATGTATATGTATTAAATGAGTTGGTGTCGATATTCACTTCTTCTATAATCTTACGTTGGGTAGTTGGATGTGCGGGGATATAGGTAGAAAACTTATCCTATCCTTGAATGAATTGAATACACACAAACTCATGAATATATATATCATATTATTATATTATACATTTTGTTATTACTTATTAAGTGATACTAAATTTAGAAATTGAGAAAAAAATTAAAAAAAAGTAGAGACTTGTATCTAGCTGTGAGAATCAATACACTAGCATTGAATAATCACTGCATGCATCCAGAGATCGGCGAGTATATGGCAATGAAAATATAGACATTTATGGGTTATTCTCACATACATCTTAAAAATTTTACAATTTTTTTTACAAAATTTTAAGGCAAAATTTGTAAAATTTATAAACTTTTTATATAAAATCTGGTAATTTCTTCATAAATAATTTTAGTATATGCAGATTTTACTGATAATAAATTCGCAAACAAATTGAAATTTTATCATTCAAAATTGTATAAAAAGTTTTTAAAACCTTTCTTATATCTATATATAAAAATTATAATTTTCAGTAAAAATATACTTGTTCCATAAAACTTGTAAAAGTATTAAAATAAATTTTTCGTATACGTGACAACTAGCAAGGATAAGCCAAACATGTATTTACACTGTGCCCTCTTTTCGTAAAGCACTGAATTAGTTACAATATACTAAGTCAGAGGAAGATACATATGGACCTCTGTAAAAATATTAACAACAAACAGGATGATAAGTATGGCATAAGATTTAAATTCTCTATGAAGTTTTTTTTTTTTAATCATAAGAGTGATTAATTAAGCCACTAGATATTTTTGAGATCAAAAAATAAAATCTTTATATATATATATATATAATTTTTCATCTTTCTTCGATAAACTGCATTAAATTTAAGTTTGCAATGCTCAAAAATAATAATTTTATTTTAAACATCTTCTCCTCTTAATTCATAAGTAAGACTACGTGGGGTTGAAAGACACAAATTGCGAACTGGATAAGCAATTTAAGCTAAAATAATCAAAATATACCTTTCAGCAGCTTGTGTACAAGGTCAAGGAGACATTTTCTTTTGTTTCTAAACTAGACAAAGACAATGAGCCCAACATCAATTGTTTGGCAAATTCATTTGACATACTTTAAATTTTAATTAGTTAACATTAACTTTGATTAAAGAACAAAGATAAGTTTAAGATGCATGATATAGTGCTACAGTAGTCTTTCCACAGAGGCGAAGCTAGATAAAAAAATGAAAGGGTTAAAGTATAAATAACTAAAAATTTATGTGAAAGTTTAAAATTCTTGGACGAATTAAATGTATAAAAATGTAAAAAATTAAAACCTATATAAAAAAAGTGTAATTCCATGAAGTTTAAAGGGGCATCTTGAAACTTCGCCGCCTAAGGGACAACCTTTATAAAAATAAAAAAAAACTCTTCTATTTTTTTAATTTTAAGTAAAAATTTATATATAATTTCTGTAAATTAAATTCTTTTATAAATTTGTTTAATAAATGATATTACAAATATAGACCACATATGGTACGTATGCAGTACCACCCTAAATTGCTTTAATGTTTCTTTCTATGGCCAAGGGGCCCTCCAGCTTGCTTGGCTGTCAAGAAACAACTTTCATTCATCATTCCTTAATTCTTTTCTTCCAAATTCTAGAAAGTGGCCCACTATGAGAAAGTCACTTATAATTTAAACTTCACCGAGATTCAATCAATAAATTGAACAATTATTCTGCTATTATATGAAATTAAACAAAATTTGGATCGAAACATGTGTTTGTGATTGAACATGAATTTAGAAGTCATTTATTTTTTACAAAAATGTTTTTATAAAAAGTTGAATTTTTCAAAAATTTGATTATTTTATGATAAATTCTTCAAAAAAAAATTAAAATTATTTGTCAACGATAAAATTTAAAAATTCTCATAAGAAATTATTCTTGTTTAAGTAAATATCTGAGAACTTCAAAGACAGTTTGAACTTTATTTACTATACAGAAAAAAATGGTATAAAGAATTTGAGATATTATAAATGCACAAATTTTTTGCAGGTATTGTTGGAGATGGATTTATTGCAAGAGATATCACATTCAGGAACACTGCTGGAGCAGCAAACCACCAAGCTGTGGCGCTACGTTCTGGATCAGACCTCTCAGTATTTTACAGATGCAGCTTTGAAGGTTACCAAGACACATTATATGCGCACTCTGAGAGACAATTCTACAGAGAATGTGACATCTATGGAACAGTAGATTTTATCTTTGGCAACGCAGCTGTTGTTTTTCAAAATTGTAACCTTTATGCAAGAAACCCTCCGCAGAAAACTATCACATTCACAGCCCAAGGGCGGACCGATCCGAACCAGAACACCGGAATCATCATTCACAACTCTAAGGTCACCGGTGCCTCCGATTTCAATCCAAGCAACGTTAATGCGTATCTCGGACGGCCGTGGCAGGCATATTCTCGGACAGTTTTCATGAAAACCTTTCTAGATAGTTTGATTAATCCAGCTGGTTGGATGGAATGGAGCGGCAATTTTGCCTTAAATACTTTATATTACGCAGAATATGCAAATACGGGGGCAGGCTCATCCACTGCAAAGCGTGTTACTTGGAAGGGTTATCATGTCATCGGTGCAACTGAGGCATCAAAATTCACTGTCGGAAACTTCCTCGCCGGTGACTCATGGCTACCAGCCACCAGTGTGCCTTTCACCGCTGGTCTTTAATGGTAAAATTGAAAAAAAAAATCAAAAAAATAAAGAATATAGAAGGTTGTAACCTTTTATTCAATTTTCTTTTCTCAATTTAGTTCTCAAATTCAATTTTACAATAGCAAATTTGTACACCTTGTGATCGTATTGGTCCTAATTCATGTTGTAATTGGTCCCATAAGCATGTATCATGCCACATTCTAGAAAATAAATCAAGACTTGATACCGGTGATAAGTAAGAAAGTATATATTTTAAATAAATGCAACAATTAGGTGCTAGTTATTATATTCTTTAAATTTCATAACTAACATAATTAATTTTTATTTTTATTTTTATTTTTATTATAACCGGAAAAGAAAGATACATTTGACATTAACTATTAAGGTAAGATCTAATAATCAATTTCAATATTATTCATTTACTTTAATATTGCAAGTAAATGTAAGGATGAATAATTATAATAAAATAAAAACTAAAGGATTAATAGTATTAATTATAAAATGTGACGAATATAATAATCGTCATCATTATAAACAAGATATTAAATAGAGTTTAAATTTAATTTATTATTAATATAAAACTTATAACAATATCGAAAAATAAAAAGGTAACACTTCATTAAAAAATTAATATTAATTAAAAATTTTATTAGCAACAAAAATATTTTAATAATTTTTTAATGACAAGAAAATACATAAGTGGATGATAATGTAAAATTAATTTATATTAATAATAAATCAAATTTAAATTCTTAGAGATATACTATGTTTAGGATCTTCTATTTTTCTAATGTTGGTTTTCTTTAAAAGTTTAATCATTCAAACAATTAATGACATGCAGCCCTTACTCCTTGAGTCGAGTTGTTAAAAACAATTGAGAGACTAGTTGTGATTGCCTATTCAAATGTATGATTACGTAAATAGTGGAAGTCAACGACTTTAATCATAAATATTTCTTTGAGCATAGAGGAAAAATGGGGATGATTCCTTTCAAAATTACATCATATGAGAAAATTTCCTTTATTTCTCATTGATGAGTGATGAGTATCAAATAAATTACAATTTGTCTATCAATAATTATGATTTGGGCCATTTTCACATTTTCAATCATAATTTAAAATTTTTCATTCATGATTCATGCGCCATTTAATTTGTTTGCATATGTAATTTATGGAATTCAACTTCCCTTCCATATTACTATTTTTATAACAAAAAGACAAAGTTGAATCCACCCCAAACTTGAACGTGAGTTTACCATATTTTCTAATTGAGGACGTAGGGATAAAATATGATCTACTATTATTTTTATAAAATGGCGTGCCTGAAAAAGTAAGAATAAAATAACGAAAGTAATATCGTTACTATTTCTAATACCAAAAAGCAAGAGTAAGATAGTAGAAGTAATATAATTACTATTTCTAACACAAGGTTAATATCATTTTTTAGGATAATAATAAGAAGAACAATCAATTTATGCATATATATAATATTTTAAATTTAAAATTCAAACTCAGAACATTAAATCTTAAAGAAACATTGAATATTATTGCATTATTAAAGGTATTGGTAAGGCTAATATTACTCGAATTACTATTTTAGTGACAACCAAATAATTTGATAATTGAATAAATTTTGCTTCACTTTCTTATTTTTATTTTCTCTTCCACATTTATTTTATCACAAATATGTGGGAAGCTCGCCAATATGGAGAGGTAATAAATTGATGGATTGGATTAGTCTGTCGAACTTCAATTCATACAAAATAATTTGTATAAATTCACGCACAGAATAAATTAAATTTTGAATAATTTGATCTACGATTCTATGGATCGGTTTGATTTGGATCAATCAGTCCAAATTTTGGTCTTTCGTATAAACCCATGATAAAAATGCCTCAAATTCTGAATAACAGTCTGTCTGCGTCAAAACAAGGGTGTCAAAATGTATTAAAGATAATAGCATTATCTGTAAATTGATCGAAGCCCAAAATAAGGACTCAAGTGAGGTGTAGATTATGCTGGCCAGTTGACGATTTGGGCCAATTTGCTGGAACAACAAGCCCAGGCCAAGATTATTTGACCATATATTTTTTGAGTCCAATATGACATGAAATAAAACATAATCCGACTGAAGGCCCAGGTAAAAAAAAAAACAGCGTAAATTTAACTCACAATTGTATTTTTTATATAATTGCTCTCATAATTATATCGTAAGTAATATTTTTCTTTTTCATATTTTACTCTGATTTTACGAAGGATGCTATCTAAATTTGCATTTTTTTCAAGCAATATGAAATTAGCATTTTTTTTTGTAAATTAATGCAACTCCGATATTCTTTTTTTGGGCAATATAGTTCACCCATTTAGCCAAACAAAAATATTATACAATCCAAAAGTAAAAATTGAAATTAGGCTCTAAATCTTTTATATCAATTAAACTAAATATTATAAATTTACTTACTCAATTGATATTTCTTAATTTATATTTAGAACTTAATTTTGAATTTCAATGTCAATACATATAGTTTTGTTGTTAGTCAAAATCATCAATTTGTTGAAACCTAATCACTATAAAAGATATTTATAATGAATTAAAGGATAGCAAGTAAGTGAGTGCATAAATTGTTAGAATTTTTTTTTTAGACCCCACATAATTCAAAATTAAAATTGGTGTTAACATAGTTAACCTAATTAGTGACATAAAATACTGAACTTTATTAGTACTTAAGCTTGATGAGTATAAAACCTATAATAAGTAGAATAGATGACCCAACATACATTATAAGATGGGTCCTAGCTTTCTAATCTAGAAATAGACTACATTCTTCCTCATTGAAATGAGTAAAAAGGAATTTTTCTCTAAGAATGGAGTGTTAGATTAAGTATAAACTACTACAAAATTGTTAATAGACATCAATTCAATCTCAAATTGATGTATATATTGATATAATGGCATTTTAAATTTATTTGAAATAATAAGATGATAGTTAATAAATAAAATTGATACCTATATTGACATGGTAACATTTTTAAAATTATTTAGAATAATAAAATGACAATTAATAAATATAATTGGTGTCTATGCTGATGCGATAATATTTTTAAAATTCTTATAAAATTTAAGATGAAAATTAAACTTATACTTTGATGATGTTTCAAGTTTGAAAATACTTTGGAAACTTAAGATGTTAATTTTCTATTTAATTAATATTGAAAGTAAGGTGAACTATTACTTTATGAAGGGTTAAGCAAATTTAATATGTTAATTGTTTACTTAACTGACATTGAAATTAATGAAGTGGTGGTATTTTCATAAATATTATCCTAAGTTTATATGTTTATTTTGTAGCAATTCGATATCATTTATATTAGATGTTGGTTATCAATTTAAAAATTAACATATAAATATTTTGTTTGTAAAATTTTCATTTCATTCTCTATTTCGCATCAGTCTTACTTTTTGAAACTCAACTCTCTTATAATAATATTCACTTTCACCATTTCTCTAGTGATTCTTAAACCTCCATTACATTCTCAATTGCATTTAGAGTTAGCTTCATACTTATTCTAATCATCATATCCATTTCCAAATATATTTTTTTATTCTCATTTTCATTAATTTTTTGGATATTAAGATATTATTTAGTCTCATGATATGCCCCATGGTTGAATCCATGGGAGGTGAGTGACTTCATACATCCTCAAAAACATTGGTATATAAATAAAAAGAAAATAGAGTTACCACTAATCATTTTTCATAATATGATTGGAACATTAAAAATGATCTACATTCCCAAGGTTTATATTTGAGAGTTAGCCATGTGTAGAAAAAGTATTAATACTTTATAACATCTGTTTAAAGAACAATTGCTAATTTATTCTAATTCTATTTTTAGAATTGAATTGTAATGGTTCTTAATATATTATATGTGTATTTTTTTAAAAAAAGTAATTTTTAATTTTAGCTAATTTATTTTTTTGGTTACCTAAATCTGCTTAACTTCATAGTAGGATTTGAATGAAATAAAATACCTCAATAATACTAAGTATCGTCATGATCATACTTGCAATCAAATTACTTAAATTTGATACATCATAAGTATAAATTTTATTATTTGAATGATTTTTATTTTATCATTTTTGAAATCATTTTAAAATATTTTTATTTTATTATTTACAAAAAATTATTATTATTTTATCTTTTATAAAGACTTTTATTTCATTATTTTTTTGAAATATTTTTAATAAAATGTTTGTGACATAACTTATAAAATAATTAGATAAAGAAAATTATTTTAAGTAGTTTTATTTATTCATTTATTCGTTTAGTATCACATCAATGATTTTTAATCTAAATTATTAAATTTCTTTAATTTTATAGCTAAATTTGAAATTAAAAAAATGTAGAATTGAAATTATAATTCCAATATTATTCTACAACTTTAAATAATCAAATTTATCCAATTTCATGGTTAATTTTGAATATAGAATTGCTTAGGAAAATTGAAATTATAATTTTAATATTATTTTATAATTTTCAAAATATTAAATTTGTCAAACTTAATGATCAAATCTAAATAAAGAATTATTTAAGAAATTTGAAATTATATTTATTATACTTACAATTAATTTCAATATTATTCCATTATCACATAAATGTATAATTTTTTTATAAATTATAAGTACACATGTGTAAAGATAATAAAGTGAAATAAATTAGGATATAGCATATATAAAAATGATAATTATAAGATAATTTCATGTATAATAATATTGAAATTTTTTAATTTAACCAGCTCAACTAGTTTAACTTTTATAATATCTTTCACCTCAAGAATATTAAAATAGATTGAAACTTTAAATTATTTTACTTTACTCGATCATAGGAATTATAGAAAAATTAATATCAAGACAATATTGTAAAATAAAATTAAAAAAATAAAACAAAAGTTATAAAAAGTATGTGGGGTAGGATAATTACTATCCTATCCCACACACTTTTCATAATGTTATATGGGGTGAGACGACCATGATGGGAATAAATGGCCATCTGATCCATATAATTAAAAAAATTCAAAAAAAATAAGGTTTTGGTACTATAGCTCATATAACTTTTGTGTTGGTATTTATAACATAGCTATACTAGTGACTCATAATTTTTCATCAAGTCCTAAACTACATATGATCAAGCTTCTAGTATGTTTATATCCACCAACATGAGAGCAAGCTATAGCAAATACCAAATCCTCAGCCTTTGCAGCTTAATTTCCTCATTAAATTTCTCAATAGAGGTCTATCCACAAATGCCTTGAGTAATTGCTTCTCTTACCAAACTAGAAACTTATCTCGTAACCAAAAGCAACACTCAACTATAGCAGCGAAGGCATGCATGGCAACAAGTGGTAGGCAAAGATGCAGAAATAATAGTGACCAACAGAGAAATAAAACGAAAGAAAAAGATCAAGAGCTTTCATTATAACGAGACTGTTAAGCGCAAAACCCTACCCCTTTGTTGGAACAAAAGGCCCTCTTAAATAACATAGTTCTTATGTTTTTAATATGTGAAAGGAGAGAATTCCATAGTGGAGTTAATGGAGAAATAGACTCCAAGTAGGTGAAAATTAGTGCCTCCATAATTGAAATTAATAGTTGCCTATGTTGAAATTGAGGAAAATGAAAATCATGTAGCTAGCTCTATCTCTTTTTTTCTTTTTTATTTTAGTTGCATTATTATTTAGATAAACTTGGGTGTCAATAGTTGTCTTTTTTTACTCATCTTTTTAGAATTAAAAGATGAACAAAGGTGTTAGCACACAATGACATTTAGAATTACACTAGTTTAGTACAATAAAAAAGAATAACTATGAAACCACAACACTAATTACAGCCACTTAAGGGTTCTATTTGGTAGTGACCTCTTCATGGTAATGGCCAATAGTAATAATAGCATGATCACAATTGACATGGTAATTAATGCCGTTTGATTATCTAAAAGATTGCTAAAACACCATCAATCGTACATGGAAAATGATTTAGAATGCATACCTAGCCTAAATTAATGATGAGAAAATGGATGACCTAGATTGACACAAGCTCGATTTGGATTTGATTTAACAACAAGAGAGAAAAAGAGTTCGGGTGCCAATGGACACGTCATCAACATGGCATTGGTGAGGAAAAATTATTGCCAAACATCCTCACATAAATTTATTATAGAAATTATTCATAATATATGAGTTTGATTAAACAATAATTACAAAAAAATTATTTACTAAGCAATTTTTGAAAGGAATAGCAAATTATCCCCTCTGGATCCAATTTTAATCACGAGTAATCATCATGCTATCATGGATTACAAATTGTTACACATGCTAAAGTTATGACATGGAGTATAACAGCCAAAACATACAATTTCCATATTATAGCATTTCTTTTTCAAATTTTTGCAAGACTGATAGGCCTCCAAATTATCGCAACACCTATATTCTAGCATGAAGTAAGGCAATAATGGTCTAAAGCAAAAGCAAAAAAAAAAACTAAGGATAATTAACAAGAAATCAAAAAGGGACAAAGAAATTAGGTGACGAAAGAAATGAAGAAGCTTGAAATTAAATGAGGATGAAGGAATCAAGAAAATAAGCAAAATAATTAAGTGGTGGAGATTGAGAAAATAAAGAAATATGATAAGATAAAAAAAGAAGGAATCAAGAAAGAAGGATGGTACTAAGAAAAAAGGATTTCTTTTTGTATAATGACCATAGTATTAGGCAAAAATGAAAAGAAAGGCAAGTATAATTTGACCTTACTGATACTGGGTTAGAAAGGATAAACTTGCTTTATAGATCTATCCTAAATTAATCGAGTTTAGAAATAAATAAACTAAATTGATTAATTTTCACTTGATAATTGAATTGAAACAAGTTTGACTCAAATTTATTAGGTTTAAAAGAAATGTCCCAAATTGACATGGGTTTAATTTAACTTAACTGTAATTAATTTAACAATAAAATAAATTGAATTAATAGAAGCTTAATCCAACTTGGATGATGAATAGCTTAAATTGGTATGGGCTTAATTTAATATGAGTAGGTTGATTTGACAATAAAAAGGCAATAACTTGGATTAACATAGGTTTAACTTAACATGATTGAATTCGATTTAAGAAAAATGACATAAATTGACATAGGCTCAGTCTAACTTAATTAAGTTCGATTTAATGATGAAAAGTAAAATAACCTATATTAATGCAGGCTCAACTTGATTTAATCAAGTTTGATTTAAAAATAAAAAGAAAAATAACTTGAATTGATACAAACTCAACTTAATTTATTCAAGTTCGATTTAAGGATAAAAAATAAAATAACTTATATTGACATATGTTTAACTTAACTTATAAGTTTAATTTAATGATAAAAAGGAAAATGATCTTAATTAACACAGGCTTGACTCAATTTGATTGAGTTTGCTTTAATAATGAAAAGTAAAATGATCCAGATTAACATAGGTTTAACTCAACTTGATTGAGTTTGATTTAACACTAAAAAAGGAAAATAACTTGGATTGACAAGGCTCTACTCAATTTGATGAAATTCAATTCAATGATAAAAAGTAAAATGATCTGAATTAATATAAGCTCAACTCAATTTAATAGAGTTTAATTTAACAAGGAAAATGAAAATGACCTACATTAATACAAGCTCGACTTAATTTGTTTAAGCTTGATTTAACAATGAAAAATAAAATGACCTAAATTGAAATAGGTTCAATTTAACTTAATTGAGTTTAATTTAATGATAAAAAAAGTAAATGACCTAGATTGATATAGACTCAACTCAATTTGTTTGAGTTTGATTCAACAACGAAAAGTAAAATGACTTGGATTAACACAAGTTTAAATCAACTTAATTAAGATTAATTTAACTATTAAAATGGAAAATGATCTCAATTGACATAGGCTCAACTCAATTTAATTGAATAAAAAGTATAATAACCTAGATTTACAAAGGTTCAACTTAACTTGATTGAGTTTGATTTAATGATAAAAAGAAAAATGACTTAAATTGATAAGGCTCAACTTAATTTGATTGAATTTAATTTAATAATGAAAATTCAAATGACCTAAATTGACATACACTTAACTCAATTTGTTTAAGTTCAATTTAATGATGAAAAATAAAATAACTTAGATTGATCATAAATTATGAAACCAATCATGATAAGTCTCATCAAAGAAAACCTTCTTCACAACATATGATCTTTCCAACATATGTCCTTATTAATCCTTTTAACAAAGTTGGCTATAGTATAATTTAGACAAATTTCTTCTTTGGTAAGATTCAATTGATTATATCAAGCTTGAATCTACTTAACCTTTTCTAATAGCAATAGTGTAACCCAAATGAGTCCAATTTTACAAAATATGAATAATTTAACTAAATTGAGCTTTAAGAAAACCTTAAAAGTTAAGAATGAGACAATTAAAGAAATAGAAACTAGTTTCATAAAACTTCTCTATGCTTAGTTTTGCACGTCCTTAGTGGACACAAAAATACTAATTTTCCACTGAAGTCAAGAATGTGAAGTTATAAAAAGGAAAATCATTATAGTATAAAGATATCATAGCATTCATGACTCAACAATAGATGTCATCTGCAATAAAAAAATATGGCAACTTTATTTAAAAAAGAAAGAACCAAATGGATAGTATCTCACAAGTCATACTTTCAATTTCTCAAGTGTTTAAAGGTAAGTATCTCGCTCAAACTCAACCTATTAAGAATTGCACTACCATAGGCTTATTTAAATTCTTAATCTCCATTACATAATTCACATGTATAAAGAAAATATAAAGAACTTATTAAAAGTTATAATAAGGTCAAGGTAAAGGGAAGATACTAACATGGAATGAGAAGTTATTAACTAAAAATATTAAAAGAGTATTGATGGATAAATTTAAATAGCAAGTGATCAAGAAAGCATACAGTTAGAATTGTAATTGCTTTAATAATATATAATCCTCTCCTCTTTCTATTTCTTTTTTTTATTTTTATTTTTCTTTTTTCTTTCCTTTTTTGTTTCTTTCTATTTCTTTTTTTTAAATGAACTTTTATTTTTCAAACATTTGATATACTTTTGTACTTATTTAGGAACTCATCCTTTTATTTATTCAATACTTTCCTAACCTCTAAGATTATGTAGAATATTTTTCTTCTTCTTTTTAGGCTTGTAGTGAGCTAAAAATAAGATATGGTAAATCAAGCATAAAAAAGGTACTTAATAGAAATGCAAAGTTGACTATTTAAGTACAAATGGTTCATTCAAAGAAAAAATGCCCTAATCATATTCACTTGTGCATGTGAAAAATGTAATCTTAATAAAAATTTAAACAAGTTCAAGAATGACAACATAATAAGTGAATCTCTCACACAATAAAAATAGTCATAATTAATCAAATAGGCTCAAAGTCTCACAATTAAGGGCTATCAAACTTGATTTTTTCAATTTAAAGTTTATTACCAAACTTATCAATTTCAAGAAACAAGATAATTGTTCGATCATACTATAAAACCTTCAAACCCAATTATTTCATGCTTAAGACTCATATAATTCTTAAAATCAATGGAAAGCATTTAAATAAGCAAGAAAACCTAGAAAACTTGAAATAGAATTTTAAAAATCGAAACTTTCTCTTTTTTTTTTCTTGAAATGAAAAGAAAAATATGCTACTAATGGTATATCTATCTAGAGGCAAAAAATAACTCTTTACTTAATCATCTTTTACACACAATGAAACTGATGGTCATACTAACAATTTTTTTTGAAATAAGGATAAATTATAAAGAAAAATCTATTATTAATAGGATGCATATCAAGAGTTAAGAATAACCTTTTACTTAATCATCCTTTACAAATAAAGAAACTGATGGTTTTACTAATAATTTTTTATTATCTCTCTTCCCAATCTAATTTAAATAACATCCCCAATGTCTTTAAAAATGAGGAAAGGCATAGAAAAAATAAATAAAAACACAACAACAAAAATGGAATAAAAAATTGAAAATAAAATCATGAGAGTAAAGAAAGTTACAATCAAAGAGTAATATCTAGTTTATGATTCTTACTACTATCCTGAGCTTGCCAATCTACCTATTTCATTAATAAATCAAGTTTAGGTACACAAATTTGTAATTAGTCAATCAACTAATCAATAATTAAGGCAGACATTATGGTGCAACGAATCACTTGAGAAATGAATCCTTATTCCATAACTTGATCTAAGAAACAATAAACTGTTATAAAAAACATTAATATTTAATAGTTCTAATGATTTTTTATAAAAGTTTAGTTTAGCCTAATATACAATGTTGGAAATTCCTTCCAATGTTTCTAGACCATCGGGTAATGTGATAAAGGTTTCAGCATTATAAAGCATGTATCTAAAATGCTTGGGCAAGCTTGAAACTTTTAACTGAGTACCTAAGTCATAGTTAGTGGTGATCTTGTCATTCAAATTCTTCACAATGATACTCAAGACTTTACTCCCTTTAATAAATACAATTGCTACAACAGATCTTTTTAAACCTTAAATTCCTCCCTTACATACAAGATTTATATTTTTAGAAGCTAACATTTTACCAAGCTCATTTACCACTTTCACAAACTCATCATTTTTCCCAAAATTAGATCTATCAAAGACACAAATTGATGTAAATATATGTATTCATGATTTTTTTTACTTTTTCTTTTACCTTAGGATGAGTCATATATGTATTGAAAAATATAAATATGTATATTTATATAGCAAAAATGAATGACAAAAAGATCATGCAAATTAATCATTATTAGAAAGATTGAATTTGAGGGCTTGGGTGCAACAATTTTAAAAAATGATCGGAAAGTGTATAAAAAAGTTAAAAAGTTCATTCATATTAATTATTATCAAAAACTTCAAAATTTAAAAAGGAAAAAAGTCAAAAATAAATGTTAGGTGTAGTAATTTCAAAAAATAACATGGAAAAAGTGAAGATAATTATATAGAAAAATCCAAAAGTGATTGAAAATTTATAAAGAAAAGATATGTGCATAAGCAGTAGTTGTAATTTTGGTTCACATCTTCTTCTTGTTTTGTATCTAGTAACAGCTTATAATTTACTTTCCATCTAATTTTATTATAAATTGACAAATAAGGTTTTTTAACTTTAGATTTCTGAGACGATAACGCTTCTTTTCTTTGTTAAATAGATTCACTAAACCAAGAAGAATATTATAAACTTGTTCACTAGAATATGTCTTAAGAGTCTGAAAGATATCATCTAATGAGTCTTTATTCAATCCATCTTTTATGAATTTAATTTTATCTTCCCAATTTTAGAAAATCATTTCGGTGCTCCTACAATATGTATTACATGTCTACTTTGCACACTTATAGCAAACCCCTATTCTTTTATATCTTCACTTCTTAGCATAAGAACTCTTTCTCATTCCTGTCATATGTTTGACGAACAAATCATGACACTTACATACTAGATGTACCTCAACTCCAATGATCTAACACATATCTTCAAGAAGGCCTAGTGCATGAGTACCCTTATTCTTTCAAGTTAGCATTTGTAGATATTCCTAAGCAATTCTTAAGGAAGAATAGGGAATTTGATTTTGAATTTTGTCTTTTCTCCATATTTTCTATGATTCTCACTTAAAAGCGAGCTTGATATGGATGAAAGCAAGTTTTCTCTTTTGAGATGAGTTATAGGTGAATACATGAATATTTATAAGAAAATGATATTATTAAAAGTCGTTCATTCTGCTTAAAAATGACTTTATGGCTTATTTCCAACCACTCATGATCATAGACTTCCACTTTTTTTGATGATTTGAAGCTCATAATCAATGAGTTCAAGTGATATAAACAATCTTTAATGATATCTACGTATGATGAAATGATTTATGCAAAAGGTCAAAGAATAAAAATAATAGTCATGTTCAATTAAGCAGGAATAAAACATAAGATAAGTCATTCAAATTTAATTTTTTTTAAATGAAGGTAAGCCACCCAATTCAACCAATATATAGTTTAATCATCATTTTTGGGTAAACTTGCATAGCTTAGCAAAAAAAGATTAGTCATAGAAAAGTTCCTTTATATGTTCTATAAGAATTTTTTCCTAAACTTAGAAATTTCCTCTCATAGGATAGACTTCTCTCAAATAGGGTGGTTTCAAGTTTATTCTAATTTATGCTTGGTTTAGATTCTATAATACCTAATTAATAAAAAGCCCTCCAAATTGTCCATATTGTTGTCATTGTAAGCTAGTAAGGCCCCTAATCCTCACTCATGACAAGCTATAGATAAAAAAGGTTCAATTTGAGTAAAGGTGTTTCACTAGCAAACATGAGGACTGGCAGTCTCACAAAGGAATCATTACTTTTCCTCTTAGCTAATCCTAAAAGGTAATCTAAAGCCCAAGTAGGAGCTGGTGATATGCGTGTAAGATCCATAATGTACAGTGTGTCATAAGGAATATCAACCATTCCAAAAATCTTCACATGGCTAATTTACTATAAAATAAATAAAGATAGTCATAATAAGACAAACAAGATAAACACACATGTAAAGAAAATGTTAAACCAACATGAACTAAGAAAATTCAAGGCTAAAATAGAAAAGGAATAAACAAAATGGCTTTACGCCAATTTAGTTCCCAATGAAGTTGCCAAGCTGTTACAACATGCCTTACAACAAAATCCATGGGAGATGAATGGTTTCGTACCTTCTCGAAAATGTTAATGTATGAATAAAAAGAAAATGGAGTTGTTATTAATCATTTTTTATAGTATAATTAGAATACTAAAAGTGGTCTACTTTCCTAAAATTTAGATTAAAGAGTTGATTATGTGAAGAGAAGGTATTAGTATCTTATAACGTCCATTCAAAGAATGGTTACCGATTTATTCTAATTCAATCTTTTGAATTGAATTACAATTGTTCTTAATATATTATATATGTGTTTTCTTAAAAGTTAATTTTTAAGTTTAATTAATTTATTGGTTTGGTTACCTAAATCTATCTAACTTCAAGGTAGGATTTAGATGAAATAGAGTGCCTCAATAATATTAAATATCGTCATGATCACACTTGTAATCAGATAACTTAACTTCAATACGTTATAGATAAAATTTTATTATTTGAATTATTTTTATTATTTTTATTTTATTATGTATAAAAAATTACTATTATTTTATCTTTCATAAAGATTTTTATTTCATTATTTTTTTGGATATTTTTAATAAAATGGTTGTAACATAACTTTTAAAATAATAAAATAAAGAAAATTATTTTAAGTAGTTCTATTTATTTATTTATTCATTTAGTTCACATCAATAATTTTAATTTAAATTATCAAATTTATCTAACTTTATTATCAAATGTGAAATAAAAAATTTGAAGAATTGAAATTATAATTCCAATATTATTTCTCAATTTTAAAGTATCAAATTTATCCAACTTCATAACCAAATTTAAATATAAAATTGCTCAAAAAAATTGAAATCATAATTTTAATATTATTTTATAATTTTTAAAATATCAAATTTATCTAATTTCATAGTCAAATCTGAATAAAGAATTACTTAAAAAATTAAAATTATATTTATTGCACTTGTAATTAATTTCAATATTATTCTATCATCATAGAAGTGTATAATTTTTTGTAAATTATATGTACACATGTGTAAATATAATAAAGTGAAACAAATTAAGATATAGCACATATAAAAATGATAATTATAAGATAATTTTATATATAATAATATTATAATCTTTTTAATTTAACTGGCTCACTCAATTTAAGTTTTAAAATATCCTTCACCTCAAGAATATTAAAATAGTTTTAACCTCCAAACTATTTCATTTTACTTCATTATAACAATTATACAAAAATTAATATCCAAACAATATTATAAAATAAAACTTAAAAACTAAAAAAATACAAAACAAAAGTTATAAAAAGTACATGGGCTGAGATGGTTGCTATCCCATTCCATATACTTTTCATAATGTTATATAGGGTCAAATGGCCATAAGGGGAATAAATGGCTATCTTATTCACATAATTAAAAAAAATTAAAAGAATGGGGTTTTGGTACTATAACTCCTACAACTTTTGCAAAGTTATTTGCAACATAGTTATACTAGTTACCTATAATTTTTCATCAGATCGTGGACTACATATGATTAAGGTTCTCATATGTTTATATCCATTAACATGAGAACAAGTTATAGTAGATATCAAATCCTTCAGCCTTCGCAACTTAATTTTCTCATTAAATTTCTCATACAGGTAGGTCTATAAATGCTTTGAGTGATTGTTTCTCCTACCAAACCAAAAACTTTGCTCATGACCAAGAGCAACACTTAACTACAACAGCCAAGGCATGCATAGCAACAAGTGGCAGCCAAAGATGCAAAAAAAAAAAAAAAATAGTGACCAGCTAAAAAAACAGAAGTAAAGAGAGAGAGAGGAAGATCAAGAGCTTCAATTATAATGAGTTCGTTAAGCACAAAATCCCGCCCCTTTTGCTAGAATAGAAGGTCTTCTTAAATAACATAGTTCTTGTGTTTTTCATGTGTAAAAAGAGAGAATTTCATAGCGGAATTGATGGCAAAACATATTCCTGATAGGTGAAAGTCATTGCCTCCATAATTGAAATTAATAGCTGCCTATATTAAAAGTGAGGAAAATGAAAATCATACTGCTCGTTACATCTCTTTTTTTCATTTTTTTATTTTAGTCATATTATTATTTGGAAATAATTAGGTGTTAACATTTGGCTTTATTTAGTTAATATGTATACATTTGTGTATAGTGGCATTGTGATAGCATCATTCATTATTAAGTTTAGGATTATATTATCTATTATGTTTGGTAATGCTTTTAAAGCTTAGTCATCCTCTATTTGGTGGTGATGCCTCTACCATTTTAATTTCTTTCTTTGCCATTGCATGCTTTTGTATCTATTTAAGGCATCGGATATGTTAGATAATGGAATGATTCTAGTCTACTCCTTCATTATAAAAATTAGTGGAGTAACTTGTAAAGCATGATAACTTATGTAATTTTAATTTATTCTTATGCAAGTTATATATTTTGCCATGCCTACCATGTAGCATTTATTATAAGGACAAATTGTATATATGTTGTTTTATTCATCATTAAATTATGTTATCTTTTAAATTTATTTGCATATCATTATACATAATTGACATGAATTTTTTTTAAAACAACCAAAATATGTGTCCTTCTAGAGAGGGAAGTATTCCTACTTAGAAGAACAAAAAAGGTTCCAAAAATTTAAAATTTGTGGTTATGGTGCAAACTAGGAGTGAGAAGTTAAATGTTGAATTCAATTAAAAAGGGCAAGCAAGTGAACCAAATAGAGTAGTATACAACAGTTATGTTAAAGTGACAATACATTTATAAGTATCAATAGGTTATAAACCTTGAAGAAGTGTCCCTCCAACATTGAAGATGACATTTGGAAGGAAGTCTTATATATACACTTAATTTGAATAGCTTTGTGTTATAGATATATGAAACTTTTATATATATTTTTATTTTTCTTTATAAAATGCCTTCGATATTCTAAAGACCTCATACATATGCAAAAAAGAACTGAAGCATGTGATGGATTGGCGGAAGGACTTCAAAATAAGGTTAAGGAAGGAATACATAAAATCTTAATATCACTATAAAAACAAATCCACTTCAAGAATAGAAATTCATCAATCAGTAATTATAGAAAAAGTTCTTGAAATGAAAAGAAGTTAAACATCTCTAAGTAAAATTTATATATTTTAACAACTAATTCTTCTTAATGTCTTGTTTATATATCATTTTAACTTGTAAATTAATATATCCTTTAATTAATAGGATTTAAATAGGTCAAACTAAGAGAGTCGAAAGAACAACATATATCCATATAAGCTTTCTCAAGGAAACTACCAAAAGATAAAAAATAAGTTAATGGAAAAGAGGCATATAGAAGCTAAAGGCAATAACATTGATAAGATACTTTCCATTTCTCGTGCAAAGTTATGGAAATGAGGTAGAGTTAATAAGTAAGGCAATACATGACCTTGGAAAGCCAAGTCATTGTGAGAAGATTGTAAGTGTTTACAATTAAATCAAAATGTATTGTTTGATTTAAAAGCTTCCATTTCACGCAAATTGAATTTAATTATCTATGTTTGTTTATTAATACAAAGCACTCTCACACAATAGGCCTTCCATGGTGAGTTTAAGCTAGCAAGGAAGAAAGATATCCTTACCATAACACTAAGATTGAGAAGCATTGTCACAACTCCATTTTTGAATTATCGTGATCGACATAAAAATATTAACTGAATATCTTTATAAGCTTTTTTTTTTTTCAACAAAACCACTTTTATTAACCTTATTGTTTACTGAAAATAACTTTTACACAAAATAATCAAGATACAGAGGAATGTTTATAGTTGAAATTTTCATTAATTTTTTTAAATGTATATAAATATACATATTCCATTAAAAAATAACATCCATAAAATCATAGTAAATAAAATCCTTTTCCTTATATAATACAAATATGCAAAATAAAAAGATTCTTTCCTTCCTTTAATAAAAAAAGGTGATACATTTACTTTTGTATAAAAACATAAAATAAATATTTTTGAACATATATAAATTTTTTATTTGAAATACTTGAAGAATCAAGTAATATTTAATATGAAATTAGATAAAAAAAAAACTTCTAATTCTTTTAAGAAAATTAAGCTTTCAGACTTATTACAAAAGTTCAAATCATGGAACAAATATAATTAAAAAGGACTAGATTAAGCAAAACTTAAGAAATCAAATGTTCCTATTCCATTTACAAAATCTATTTTTAAAGATAACATACTCTCTTTTTTTCTAACAAAGATGATCAATCACTTTTCTTTTCAAAACAAGAATAATCATATGCCATCTTTTAAAACTCAAAGTGATTTATAAAGCTTTTCTTTTCTCCTTTTCCAAAGAACAGTTTATGAGTTATATATGGATTTTTTAGGAAACAATCTTTATTAAACAAAAATGTTGTTATGAATAAATAGAAGTACCATATCTTTAAAGTAGTAGAGAAATAATGACTAATATACATCCATACCTTTGTAATTAAACATATATATCATTTATCTATAATTATATATAAATTAAAAGTTTCTAGGTTATATATTACTATCCAATTTTCAACTCTCTCTTTTTTTTACATCAAATACTAAATATTTGTCATAATAATTACATAGTAAGTCAAATATCATAATTATATAAATTTTTCAAAAATTGATTTAAGTAGAAATTTCTTAGGAAAAAGCTTGATAAAAGCCTCACTAATAACTAACACCTAACCGGTGATCCTCAAGCTTAAACTACATTAGGGTTATTAGTGGTACTACCAATGGATGCTATAACTCATATGGCGTATGGTCTATAAGAAACTATTACACATCAAACTAACAATATGTGATCCTTTTAGCTAGGTTTTTGTAGTGCAAGTTGAACTATTGACTCCTTAAATGCCATATGGAATCTAGGTGGATCCACTATATAAGCATCTAGATAAGCTTAGTATAAATCAAGAACTATTATACCTACAAGGACTAGACTAACCTAAGATAGATATGCTAAACCATTTTGATCCATCTTAATAGTGGAATAAAATTCTAATTTGTACAACCTAAATATAGCCTAATAGAACTACTGCCAGCAATCATTCACTTCAAATGCAATCTAGTCGAACTAGAGTATTTTCACCCTTATTGATGTTGAAGGGTAAGGAACAATTTGCTTAGCAGGATGAACACCAAGCAGTATTTTATCACGACCCTAACGTAATCATGACCAATGTGAAACCTATTTTCTAATTTCCATCAATCTATTCCTAATTAATTATTTGATCCTGATTAACAAGTATTATGCATTTATAAAAGAAAATAATACTTTAGAAAGAAAATATTCATTGACATTTCTACAAAAGATAAGAAAGTTAAATATACTTATGGTACTCTCAAAATGAGGATAAGTAAGTCTAATTAACTCATGATGAATCAGTTCAAATATCTCATTTACCTATATTTATGATAAAATAAGGCCTAAAATATATTAAGTATAAGATTTTGTGCTACCATACTATTATCAATGAACTCCTATGGAATCTAACTATGGGGAGGTGGATATGGAAGGAATTTGTAAAATAAATCATGAAGGAATAATCTATAAAAACAATAAAAATTCATAATAGTTTACCCATCAAACTACCTTTTTTTAACATTTCATATCACATTTAAGCATATTAATAACTAAGAGTAAGTAATAATAAGGTCAATACATAATTATTTCATTTTCAATGTACCACATAAGAAAATTTATGATTAACTATACTTAAAATTACATCTTATTTAGAAAAATAAGCAATAAATAAAATACATTCATCAACCTTTTATCTCTTAGATCAGCCTTATACCCATCACAAACTCTCCATCCTTATCCCTCCAAGATCTATCTTATACCCTTCACAAATGTATTATCAAGAATTTTCCATCTGGTATACACAATATCACCCTTATCATATTTCCCATTTTTAATGCCACTTGTGACTAATTCATAATGCAATTTAAACTTTAGAGCTCAAACTCTATCCAATACAGTCACAATTTAATTTCAATGTATATTACAATACATATCAGCATTATTATATCCTCTTATATGGCTATAAACATTCACATAACAAACCTTTCTTGACATATTTCATCCCATGAACATGCAATAATTTCATTATAACATACATTATATTATACAACTTCTACTTTCTAATTTTATGATTACCCAAATTATGCACTCATTTTATGATTATCATATATTACTTTATCTTTGATGCTTAGGGACCAAGCACCTCATTTTAGGCCATCATAAATCATGAAAACACAAAATAAATTAGTTTATAATTATGACCTCTAAGTGATATTTTATGGATAATTCAAAAATTATAAATATATTATTTAAGAAACTTATTTTATATGAAAATAGATTCAATTAGCTTTCCATAAATTAGTCATTTGCCTAAATTAGTTAAAATTTGAAAGTATTATACTTTTTTAAAAATAGATATAAAAAGTCCACTTTTTTAAATCTTGAGTTTTTTACTTTTATCCACTTTTTTTATGATATCTTAAAATATATATTAGATATTGAATTAAAAACTAATTTTATTTGAAAATAGACTTAATTACCTTTAACATCATAGATAATTTGTTTAAATTAGATGTAATATGATAGAGTTATGCCCCCTTTAAATTTGGCATAAAATTTTAGAATTAGTGAATCAATTCACCTATTCTAAATTTTCTTTTAAACTCTCAAAATTAATTAGTCACTTGATTCTAAGCCTAAATTCACCTCTAAACCTTTAAAATTAATTAGTCACTCAATTCACATATGAAAATATTAGTTTTCTACAAAAATTCACTGTTTATTCAACTCTAAATGCTCTCTAAACACATATTTTACATATAAAATCTTAATATAATTATTAATACAACTATTTTTACATCTCATATCACCTCTCTTCATTATTTATTACTTCTATCATATCAAATTAAACATGATGCAATTAAAATCACAAACAACCAATATTTTCTCAATATTATCACATAGCCACAAAATTTATAAATTTAGCTAAATTATTCACTCACCTTACATGGAAAAGGATACTAAGAAGCTAGTTTGAAAACCATTTAATCTTAATCACATTAAATTTCATCGATTCTAAATACCTAAAAAAATTGAATAAATCACAAATTTATTCATCAATCAAAAAGAAATAGGAGGGATTCTTAATGAAAATAATATTCTTATCTTGATTAGATGAAATCAAAAAGATTTAAGGCTTTCCTTGCTTGATTGATAAAATAGTGGAGAGATTGTGTAAAGATAGTTAGGAGAAATAGAGAAATGGGGAGAAATGAAAGAAATAAAGTTTGAGGCTGATATAAAGGAAAATGAGGCCACAAGGGAATTTTTGAAAAATTGCTTCTAAACTTCTTCTATACTCACACACTCACTTATATCAGTATAAAATTCCATACTTCATGATTCTAATAAGTTTTTTGCATTATATTCTCACTAAATTTATATTCTTATATTTTTAATTTGATTTAATTTATTATATTTTATATTTCACATATAAGATTCCTAATTCAACCAAATTTACCTATTTCCTTAATCATTTCTCCGCATAAAATAATTTTTAATTTATTAATAATTAAAAAAGTGTAACACTACTTTCCCTTTCAAAGGAATTCATCATCTAATTCTCGATAGATGTGGTACTTTAAAGTTAGTATAAAATATGATGCCACTCACCAAATAATAAGGATATTACTACTGTATTTTAGACTCTAATTCTCATGTGGCCTCTTCCACTTTATGGCATTCCTAATGAACCTTTATAAAAGGAACATCTTTAAATCTCAATTTTCAAACTTGGTAATCTAAGATCTCTATTGCTTACTCCTCATATGATAATTTAGAATTAAGTTATAGTGGCCCATCTTGAATCATATAAGACTCATTTGGTAGGTATTTTCTAAGCACAAATACATAGAATATAGGATGGATGACTCATAAGCTATCTGGCAACTTCAACTGATAAGCTACCACTCTAACATGCTTCAGAATTAAGAAGGGCCTAATGAAATGCAATACTAATTTACCCTTTTCCCAAATCTCAATACATCTTTCATAGGCAAAATTTTTAGATAAGCCATATCTCTTACTTGAAACTCTAATACTCTTCTTCTTTTATCTATATATGACTTTTATTGATCTTGAGCTGTCTTTAATTATTCTTATATGATTCGAACTTTTTCTAAGGCTTCACTTACTAAATCCAATCCTAAGGTTTCTACTTCCCCATGTTTGAACCATCCTATAGGTAATTAACATTTTTTACTATAAAACACTACATATAGTGCCATTTGAATGCTAGATTGATAGTTATTGTTGTAAACAAACTTTATTGGTGGTAAATACCTTTCCCAGGTACCTTTAAATTCTAATGCACTAGCTTTAAGCATATTCTCTAGTACTTGAATAGTCCTCTTAAATTATTCATCCATTTATGAATGAAAGGTAGTGCTAGACCATAGTTAAGTCCACAATATCTGTTGGAATGATTGTCAAAAGTGACTCATGATCTAACATAATAATAACTAGGATTCCATGCTATGGCATAATCTTATCAAGGTACACCCTAAGATTTAAAAAATGGTTCACAATTGCAATATTACATGCAATATTATAATTACGGATTCGACCACATCCATGTTTTCACAATTTTGGCCACTATGGTTACATTTTTCTATATTTGTCCACATCGTAATGCAACTGTAATTACAATCACAATTGAAATGTAAATCCCTAGGTACAGCTAAGCATATTAAGTTACAATAAATATAGTCTTGACAAGAAGAAAATGTGCTAACTTTGTTAATCTGTTAATAATGACCCAAATGAAATCATATCTTTTTTGTGTTTTAGGCAACCCAATCAAGAAGTCCATTATAATATTTTCCTATTTCCATCCTAATATTAGAAGTAGCTGGTGCATTTTGAAAGGACATCAATATTCTACCTTCACTTGTTGACATGTGAGACACCTCGCTACATAATCCAATACATCCCTTTTCATTCTTTTCCATTAGAAGACTTCCCTTAAGTCGTGGTACATTTTGGCTCCTCCTGGATGCATAGTGTAAGATGAACTGTGAACTTAGTACATCAATTCATTCCACTTGCTTGTTGGGACCTAAATTCTTGCTCAATAGGGAATTACTCCCTTTTCATCAATACTTAGATCAGTTTATTATTCTTCAATTGCCTTTTTCACCAAAGTTGCATAATTTAGATGACCCTTTTGTGCATCTTTGATCCTTTTTATAAGAATGGATTGAATGGTCATATAAGCTAACATTATACTTGAATCTTCAAGTGTTACCTTTATCAATTTACTTACAATTTCTTACTAAGTGCATTTACTATCACATTGGCCTTACTAGGGTGATATAAAATAAAGTAACCATAGCCGTTGACTAACTCCATCCATCTCCTTTATCTTAAATTAAGATCTTTTTACTCAAAGATATACTTCAAACTTTTATTATTCATGTAAATTTCAGTAGTTTCTCTATACAGGTAATGTCTTTATATCTTTAAGGCAAAGATTACCGATACCATCTCAAGATCATGTGTAGAATAATTTTATTCATGTATCTTTAATTGCCAAGAAGTATAACTTATCACTTTACCATGTTGCATAAGAACACACCCAAGTCTAATTCTTGATGCATTGTAATACACTATATATCCTTCAATGTTTAAAGGAAGTGCCAATATTAATGCTAAAGTCAAGTATGATTTTAGCTTTTGAAAGTTGTTTTGACATGCATCTGTCCACTTAAATTTGACTCTTTTTTTTTGTCAATTTAGTTAACAATGTGGAGATTTTAGAGAATTCTTAACAAACCATTGATAATAACTTGCCAACCTAAGAAAACTATGAATTTCTATAACTAATGATGACCTTGTCTAGTTCTCTACTACTTCAATTTTTTAGGGATCCACCTGAACTCCTTCCTATGTCACCACATGCCTTAAGAAAGTAACACTACTAATCCAGAACTCACGTTTGAAAAACTTTGCAAATAGTTTATGCTCTCGTAATGTTTATAAGACCACTTGAAGATGTCGAGCATGCTCTTCCTTACTTTTTAAGTACACTAAGGTATCAATTATAAAGATAATGACAAATTTATCCAAATATGGTTTAAATACATAATTCATCAAATCCATGAAAGTAACAAGGGGATTGGTCAATCCAAAAAACATTATTAGGAACTCAAAATAGCCATATCAAATCTTAAATACAATCTTATGAATATCTCCTTTGTGGACTTTCAATAGGTGATAACCTATACACAAATCAGTCTTAGAGAAGTACTTTGCTTCTTGAAGTTGATCAAAAAGATCATAATACAAGGAAGTAGATATCTATTTTTAATGGTAACCTTGTTAAGTTGATGATAATCAATACACAACTACATAAATCCATCCTTTTTCTTTATAACAAGGACCAGAGCTCTCCAAGGTGAAGTACCCAGATGAATGAAACCTTTACCTATAAGATCTTGTAATAACTCCTTCAACTCTTGCAAATCCATCGGAGCCATTCGATATGGAGGAATTGAAATAGACTCGATGCCCAGCAATAAGTTAATGTGGAACTTGATTTCACAATCTAGAGGTCATCTAAGTAATTCCTTTGGAAACACATTAAGGAATTCTTACACTATTAGAATAGTATTAACATCTGGAACAGATCAATTCAAATCTTAGACTAGTGCTAAGTATGTTATACCTCCTTTTTGAATGATTTTTTAAGCTTTGATGCTCAAAATAATAACAACAAAGTCCATCAACCTATCTTCTTGGAATTCAATGGGATGTAAAGCCCTCTATGGAGAATGTTACAGATTTATCAAAACAATAGTATTCAAATAACCAATCCATCCCTAAGATTACATCATGATCACTTATATCAAGTAAAATCAAGTCTACTAGCATCACATGATTATGAATTCTTACAGGCAAGCCTCTAATTTATAGGTAACTATAAGGGATTTTTCTATAAAAATCGTTATAATTAAAAGGGTATTCAGCTTTTTGGTGAGTTTATCTAAGATGATAATAAATTTTTTTGACACAAAGAAGTGAGTAGTACCAAGATTATACATTAAGAAATATGGATATTAGCATTTCCAGGGAGTCTTTGTAATCCATAACTAACTTCAATGTGACTTCTTCCATAGAGTTATAACCTCTTGCTACATATATTGACATCTATGAAAAAAAAAGCTATTTTGTGTTTTATTAGCTTCAAGTATTATTTTATTCTAAATGTCATTTTACAACAACTTTACTTGAAAGTTTCCATTTTATAACTGAATATGTTTTTTTTTTTAAGTTTTACAACAACTTTGCTTGGAAGTTTCCATTTTTTAATTGAATAAGATTTTAAAATTATTTTTTTAATCATTAAGTGTGACAAATAACTACTTAAAAGAATTAGAATATTAATAATTTTTTCTCAATAAATATCATTTTCAAAATTGAATCCTTATCTATTGACTGATAAATTCTATCCAAAATTAATATGTTTATACTGAACTAACACCTTATTAATTATTTTTTTAATTTCTTAATTTAAATTGTGAAGTAGACTAATTTGCTTAACTCAATATTGTACGAGTTCTTATCCTTTTGAAATATTTATAATAATATTAATGAAGAGGTGCAAGCTTCAATTAAAATCATTCCATTAAACATAGTTGGATTATATATAAATATCATGTAACAAGTAATTAGCAAGTCTGATGTATATTGTTTTTGTGTGCACATATTACCAAGTTATAAGTATATATGAGGATAATTTAATTTATACATTTTAATTTGAAGGAAATATTTATTTTGAGAGGTTTACTGTCATACACACTATAAAAAAAATTATATGAGTCACCCTCTTTAAACATCGAGTTCTACTACAGCAAAAAAGACCTTTAGCGGCAACATTTGTCATCACTGAAGAGTTTTCGATCGTTGCTAAAAGAAAAGGTCATTACTGAAAATGTCGTCGGTATAGTTTCGTGCCTAAAACGGCATTTTATGATGACAATGTTGTCATAGAAAATAATTTCAAAATTTAAAAAAAATTAAAATTTGATTTTCAGCAATGACATTGTCATCGCTAAAAGTAAAAAAGTCATCATTGATGTCATCGCTGAAAGTCCAAAGTTCAACGACGACAACTGTCATCGCTAAAAGCTCGAGCTTCAACGATGACAACTGTCGTCGCTAAAAGCTCGAGCTAGTTGTCGTCGCTAAAAGGTCGGGCTTCAGCAACTACAATGTTGTCACTGAAAGTCATCTTCAATGACGACATTCTACCCTATAGTGACGACAATGTCGTTGCTAAAGGTTTTTTGAACTTTTTTTTAAAAAATTAAATTCAAATTGTCATTATGATTAAGTATATTTCAAATAATATATTATATTTAATAATTATTATCTAAAATATTCTTTATTTTAATTAATTTGAATTGCTTAATATCTTTTTTAAATTTAATTTAATGTAAATTATACAACTATAATACATCAATAGTATTAATAATAATGTCTAACAATTTGTTCCAACATAAAAAAAATGAATACTCATAAAACAATTGTAAAAATAGTATTTATATGAATAAATTATATATACACCATCCATGTAAATGTGTACACATAAAAAATATAAAGATATATATACAGAATATACTATGGGGAAGGGAGGTGTAAATATGCCAATGCACCATCATCATCATCATCCTTGCAATGAGGATGATAAAACGATGGTAGCAGCTGAGATGGGCAAGGTGGCTGAACGGCAGATGCAGGCACAAATCTACTCGGCCTAGGCGGTGTAGCAACAGCAAATGAAGGCAACGATAGGACGATACCCTGCTATCTAGGGATCGAGGTCATCTCAGTAAGGTAAGTCCTAAGCTGCTGCTGTATAATCTGCTGCTGCTACTGCTACTGCTGTTGATCAAGCTGCTATTGCTACTCCTGAATCAACCGCTGGCTCTGCTGGAACTGCTCCCAACTTTGGTGTAACTGCTCCTACAACTCACTGACTTGAGACACAGTTTGTGAGCTCGTCCTTGTGCTAGAAGTCCCTGCCGAATGATAAGACTGACTAGTAAACACATGCCCAATAGCCCTTATGTAACCTCAACGAGTGCCAAGCACCTCATCGGCGATGGTAGCCTCATCTATCTGTATAGGAGTCACAGGCAAGCTAATGGATGATACACTAGACTGTACATACTGAGTTATAAGTTCAGTCATCCTCACCTTAAATTATTAAAACAAAATTCAATAATAAATTTATCGTACAAGATATATTCATAAAATTCTATTTAAAATATAAAATTCAAGTAAATTATATATTGCCCCTAAGGGATCGGATGTACCCACTCCCCCGACCTATATGTATGTCAATCCCTGAAATTCTAGAGAACCGACTGTAGCTCACCAGTATCTCTATTTCTCTGTTCAATTTTTGTAAGAGAAAAAAAAGGATGAAATAAATAAAGCTATCTAACAAGTGGATACATTTAAAAAAGAAATAAAAAAGTTAAATTACCTTATCAAAACAATATGCAGCAATAGACTTTGACTCATGTTGGTCATTCACGACCTTCTGTGCTCTATTATTTGTATTCCTCCCAGATAACTCCTACAAATTAAGAAAAAAAGTATTAAATTTTTATGTTTACGATTTAAATATGTAAAATAATGACATAATCCATAAAATGTCATACTTACCCTGTACTCGTCACTGTCAAAAAAGTCCACACATCTCTGCCATATTTGTGGTGAGATAGATCGAGGCACACAACATCGAGCTCGATCCAAGTCATACTCCTGGTATCGATCGTCTCCATGCTCTAAGAAATACTTATTCAACCTGTACTTCCAATCTCTGTACAAGTCTGCAGTAGTTCGCATTAAACCAGAGATCGCTCTATCTCGGTCACCCTTAGAGATGCCTTGGAACTCGAAGTGGGACTGCATTAAAAGACATTTAACAAATTTGTGAGTAATATATTTAGAAATTTCAATCTCAAAGGGATTAATTTAGCAGTTAGAGGAAATAGATACTTACGCAAACCTCTTGCACAACTCTATCTCGGATCTATTGAGGTACAGCCCGCCATGACTTATAATAGGGTGGCACGTGGGTGCAGATCATGCTGCCAATATCACGAGGGTGATGGTTGACATTCTTACTAACCGCATGCCATGTACCAATCGTATCAAACTGTATAGGTACCAATCTACCCCCACCCCTACCTATCTTCTCATGTAGCCTGAGGGACCTATTCGGACCCCTCTTTCTCGCAGCTACCACTTCAATAAATAAAGAAAAATATCAATACAATAAATATGATATTTAATCAATCTCAAGTGTGCATAGTTAATAACAAATACCTGATCCCTCACACTGTAATGGAATATGGGTGGGTCGCCTCCGGCGTCACCTCCATGGTGTCATGCATCGACATCCGCCATAACTAAAATAATACACATTATACAAGTAATTAAAAAGAATCCAATGTCAAATTGAACGATCAAGTGGTTCAACTTTTTACAATCATATTAATTATTTAAACAATCAAGCTTACACAATTACGAGTTGTAGTTCGAATATCTTATTTTATCCCTAGTCTGAATCAGTGTCGGTGAACCTAACAGACTCATGGTCATTGGTTTCTCCTTCATTATCAAATTGTATGGGCCCCTCATCCATATAATCATCAACTGTTTCGTCTTCGAGACTCTCATCATCATCGATGAAGGCGTCTTCTCTATAAGCACCAAATCCAACATTCCTGTAAGTTGAAATGATTAAAGGACTATTTCTTTCATTACCTAGATCTACTAGATCGAAATCTCCAAGATCAACTGTGAGGTTGAAATTAGATGAGTTACTATCCTGCAGAAATAACAGGTTTTGTGCACTATCTCCATCACTGGGTAGATCCCATATGTCATGATGCACCAAATTATGGATGACCCTCCAATTTGGTCCATTAAGGAGATCCTCAGTGTAAAACACTTGTTTTGCTTGAATAGCAAGTATATAAGGATCATCCTTATACCATTGTCCATTGATGGAGATGCTTGTGATATTCTTATCAATATAAAGTTTCTTCTTTATAGGATCAGTGTCATACCACTTGCTTGTGATATTTTTAAACTGTCCAACTTTTCAAAACAATTTAAGAGTTGGTTGATATTTAGAGAACAATCAACCCTTGAACGGGTCTAAACTTATAATTTAAATACAAATGTAGTTCTATTTAAAATTATTGTAAAAATATATTTACAATAATTAAAAATAATGATACAACAATTTATAAGAATTGTTATTTAAGTGTCAGTGCTGTTATTTAAGTAACTTATTACATGGATTATTAATTTTTTTAAATATCCATAACAACTTTTATGTTTCACAATAAATTTGTGGGAATTCAAACGTATAACCTACTCTACTATATTTATAAGGTGCACAATTCAGCTTCCTTAAAGAGAGGTGTATTTTATGAATACTTATAAATTATCAGGCATAGGAACTTTTCAAATTTCTATTATGGTATGGTCGTTTTGATTATTTTAGCAAGAAGTCTTTTCATAAGAATTATTATATATATTTTTATACAACTCCAATATGTCACATGTTATTATAACTAAATAATAATATTTATCATTATAACACTGAAAGAAAGTAAGAGGATGCTATCAAAAAATAGGGAACCATTGTTTATCAATATTTCTTTTAATCTAATTTTAAAAAAATTAAATAATTTTCATCATTTATATAATTTCCAAATTATATTTTAACTTTAGCTACTAGAATTATGTAGATTGGGCCTAAAAAATATTTTACCGTATATTTTTTTTAGTTTCATAAGTTATTCATTAATGTAATGTTATTATAACTTTAGCTATTAAAATTATGTACATAACATATATTTTCTATACAAATTAAGAAATGTTTCATAATTTTCAAAAATTTACATTTCCTTATTTTGAAAATTAATTTTTAATCCAGTTAAAAATTCAAGATACATAGTAGTTGAAATTGTAAATAAAAAAAATAAATCAGTTAACGACAAAATTGACATTGAAAATAATAAAATATAATTCAAAAATTATATAAACTATATTTATTTCGGTTGTGTTTAGGGTTTAGCTTTAAAAAATAATTTTAACAAATAAATTTTGAAAATCAATTAATTATAAATTTTATAATTTTAAAAGAAAAAAATAAATTTAATTTATCCAAGAAAGGGTGATTTTCATGCGAACTTCCTGATTTTTGAATTTTTTGTTTCTATGTAATGTAGATAGTATAATTTGGATTGTTAGGGTTTGATTTTCATGTGATCTCGAGTTTAATTGAAATTTTCTTATTATGTGGTGTAAATAATATAATTTGAATTGTTAAGTTTCAATTTCAATTAAAAAAGAGATTCTATTATTATAATCTCTTAATTTGAAAGTGGGAACCTTCAGTCACGATAATTTTCGTCGCTGAAGGTCAAATTTTTCCGCCGAATTTCTTTTTAGGTTTTTAACGACGACATTTGTTGTCGCTAAAGCTAATTCCTTCCCGCCTCAGTTTTTCGATTCCCATTTCGCTTTCACTGATGACAATGTCGTCAGAAATACTTTTAGTAACGATCAAATTTTTATCGTCGCTAAAAACGTCATCATTTTTGCTTCTTATTCTTGTAGTGTAATAACTTCTAGCTAAATCTTTATTGGTAATTTTAACATATCACGGGCATTCTGTTCAAGAAGATTATCTTTTTGCTATCTTACAAAAAAAGATTAAAATAAAGAATTATACATTTGATATAAAAAAATCTTATAAAAAGCTTTATGTGCTATTGTAATTTTTTTATATATAATAAGTTATAATTTTTAATTAAAAATTCTAAATTTTTGGATTTATTATGTTGTAAATTCGATCAATAAATCTGTATCTTTTTGCATACTTATAATACATGTAAAAAAATAGAAAATTTGTGAAAAAAACTGTAAATTTTCATGAAAACTTAAAAAAAAATAGAGAAGTGTACGTAAGAGTAAAACCTTTATTTATTTATTTATTTAGTTTTAGTATATTTTATGTAACACGTGCATCTTCTTCAAAGGAAGGGCGGACTTTCGGATAATATTAAACAATTATATTCCTTGTGGTCTGTTTGGCTAAGATCAAGTATATATAAACTATAATTCTTCAAAGAATCACATATATACTATCAAGCCAATTCGATAATTTGAAAAACAAGTGAGATCACTATATATCTTAATGATAAAACTCTTATCCACGACAGGTTGATAAGTCATTTGCAAAGCTTTCACATTAGTTTTTCTAATTAATTCGACATAGAGTATAAATTTTACAAAAATGAGTATAAAATTAAAGAGTGATAATTTTAAGAGTTTAAATTTAATTCATTACTAATATAAAAAATTTTACACAATCAGCAAATGAGAAGATATATTAAAAAATTAATAATAATTAAAAATTTTAACTACAGTAAATAAATTTTTACAATTTTTTATTAATATAATAACACATGGATAGTATAAAACTAATTTATACTAATTATTAATCAAATTTAAATCCTAATTTTAAATCAATTATTGATTATACATAATATGTCAATATAATTAGCTATATATAGATTTAATTCTACAACTTAACATATATTTGATCAAAATCCATTATTACAATTAATTTTCTTATATCAAAAAGCAAAATAACTGGTTTCTAACATGAATATTCTCTAATCGTTCTTTTTTTTATTTTTAAATGTAGGATGAGTAAGGGAACTATTTCAAGAATAAGAATATTAAAAGATTTCTTCATTCTTAATAAATAGTGGAGTCCAGAATTCAAACTCCTACAATTTTGTATATTAATAAATAAAGTCCATCTAATACTATTATAAAATTATATGATATTAATACATAATTTTAAAAATTTTAAGAGGCCAGGCCTCTTATATATCCCCTTAAAAACTCTACCTCTAGACCAATTTATGATGATAATTTATTATCAAGTACCGATTGATTTCAAAAATATAAGTTATTAGAAAAAAATTTCAAGGATGATTTTTATTATAAATCTAACATACCTGATCACTTAATAGCTCTTAAAATTTGAAGTGCGGATTGATATAAACTCATCTCATCTATCCTGGAATTTAATACGAAGATGACAAGAATTAACCTATTTATTTTTCAATCTAAAAGACTCTGATTACCTATGATTGCACTAATAACTTAAAGATTCAAGAATGATGTATATTGATTGTCTCCATGCGAAGTGATAATTACTTTTTGAGTATTCATGCAAGAGAACTGACTTTTAATTCGATTTTAATAGTGATATCGTTTTTAAGTCTAACCTATCAATTTATTAGCCCTTTATTTGCACTCAACGAGATGAGTTCGAAGTTGAAGAATAGGATGCTTCCAAACAAGAATAAAGGTATATAATGTTAGACCCTATGATTTCAAAGCTTTTGAAATTAATTATTGAATTTAATTAACTTATTTTTTTATAAGAGAATATTATCTATTAAGGTTTATGAGTTTTACTTTGATGACGTCTTTTAGTCTCATAAAATTATAAGATGTAGATGAACTTACAAATTGTTTATACAATTTCTTTGCGTCAACCAGTTAATTAGTTCTTGAATACAAGTAGTTCATAAATTGGAAGTTTTGCCCTTATTCAATTATTGATAACAAACTAATTTGAATATTCTTTTTAAATTCTTAAGTCTACTTCTCCAAGAAGTATATATAATTTTCTCTTGAAATTAAATCCATGGATAAAACGTGGCGCGTCACCCCCTTGGAATTTAGTCATTAAGTAGTTTGCATTTGGTTTGAACAAGTAATTGAAATCAAACTCTAAGAAAAGGAAAACTAGATAAGGTACGGAAATAAGTTAAAGCATTAATTATGGATACATAGATAATTACAATAAATTAATGGAATTAAATACGTATACATCAACTTGTATATTATTATCTACCTATTTCGTACCACATCATTAAAAATTTGTTAAAGCCAACATCTTTAAGGATATAATAACGTCTAATATTACTTTAAAAAATTTGTTTTCATTATATTATGGGATTAAATTCTCAATTTTACGTGTATGTTGAATGAATTATTATTTATATAATAAAAAATATTAATTTTTTATTAATAAAAATTTATAGTATTCTTTCTTTTTTCAATTGATCGGAAGTGTTTAAATTTTATATTTACAACAATCAAATCTAAACACTAAATTAATTATGGCTTCCCTTGTTAATGTTAAGATCACTTGGATATGCAAGCTCCATAGTTTGTCCAAACCACGCACGATAATTTGGTCCCGTTAACATGCAAATTTTAACACAGGAAAATAACGTAACTACTAGTTGGAATAAAAAGGTTCCGACTAAACTTTACATAATCTTAATTTTTATATATTTTAACAGATAATATTTTCTATAAAAATATAATTATAAATTATTAAAATAATAAAAAAAATTATTCATTTAATATTAAATATAAAAAGTGGGATAAAAAATAATATTTTTATTTAAAAAATTATTTTCTTTTATTACATATTATTAGATATCATAATTTTATAACTAAAACATACAAATTTCATGTCATTCCTGTCAACGAGACAAAAAGATCCTACTTAATAATCTCTCTTTTTCTCACTTTGATATTTTACAAAATCGGTTTTTCTGTTGGAAAGCCGTTTTCAACTCCCGTAAGTACCATTCACCTTAATATAATGATTATGCATTAATTATATTGATACATTATTAATTTAAATAATTAAATCTTATTTATTTATATAATATATATAAAATAAATAAAATTTAATAATTTAAATTTGTAATACATTAATATAATCAATACATTAAAATCTCACCCTTACTTTGATTATTACTAGGAGGAAGTACCACAAACTAAAAAAAGAGAAAAAGACCAAAACGATAATCTCAGATTTTCGTTTGTTAATTTTTTTAAATTATAAAAAGAAAAAGATATAATCTATATTTTGAAACTCTCAATATTTTGTATTAGAAATCATTATTTTAAAAAAAGTTATATCTCTCCTAAATTTATACCATCATCAATTTCCTTCGAAAATCAAAGAGGTTCAAATTCTTAAAGGATTTAAATTTAATTTATTATTAATATAAATCATTTTTATACTATTACCCATTCATATATTATCATATTAATAAAAAATTATTAAAACTCTTTTATCACAGTAAAAAATTTTAATTGCTTTTATTTTTTAATTACATGTCTTCTTTCCATTTATTAATAATATAAATTATTTGACATTACTAATAAATTAAATTTAAATTATATATATGTTTTAACATATATGTACCCTAAAAATTTAGGGAATATGCAAATTAGTCCTTTTAATTTTGGAATAGTTGTATTTAATATATAAAATTATCAATTTTTTAATTAATATCCTTCAATTTTAAATAAGTGATAGATTATACTAACATAACGTATTTTCTCATAACTTTATGAGAAATCTAAGCACCGTATTATTTTAATGGGAAGATAGATTATAACTAGAGTTTGGTTTTCAGAATATGGTCTAATATCGACAGTGATTAATAGTTTCAGCTCTACCAAACACGCAGAGACCAGTTGACAGTCAAATATAATACGTAATTATCTGTTGATTCCTAGTGGTTTAGGCCATAGGTTTCATTCTCAGACAAAGGGTTCCATATTCAATAATTTTTGTTTGACAAAATTGTTGAAGAAATTATTAATGAAAGATATAAGCCTTTTGTTGGAAAAGTAGAAGAGAAAACTTCTATGAGCTTCTTGCTTTGAATCATAGTATGTTAAATTCATGCAAAATCTATCCTTTGAACTTTGGGATGTGGACATAGCATAAATTTATCTTATTTTGTGCTGAACTTTAGATTAAAGAGATACAACGGTAAAAATTGAACCTTTAACTTTTCAGTATAAGAGATCTAATACCATATTAAATATTAATTATTTTTAAAAGTTTAAGTATTTAAATTTAGGCCACCGTTAGTGTAATTAAATAAATTTTATATTATCTTTCATCCAATATTATCGTATTATTTAAAAAATTATTAAAATTATTTTAATATTAATAAAAAATTTCTATTATTTGATCCTTCCATTTCTTTTTATTTGTTGCATTTAATTGATTTTAGAAATATTAAAAAAGTGATTTAATTTATTTATTTTTAGTAAAGTTTCTAAAATTATCCTTTATTAACAAAGTTTTAAATAGTTAAAAATAGAGAGAAATATAATAGAATAAATACAAATAAATTAAAATTGTAAAATAATGAAGCATTTATTAATGAAGAGAAAGAATAAAATTAAAATATATATATTTAATACTTCATTAAAATTTTAAAGTAACAAATAAAAAGAAATAATTTTTTTTAAAAATACAACAAATGAAAAAATGGAGAGAGTGTTTCAAACTTTTTAATAATGTGACATCTTTCAATTCATCAACATTGTAAAATATTTTATATTGACGATAAATAAAATTTAAACTCTAAGTTTAAACCCTGGGGAGAAGGCACACTTTAACAAAATAATATGCCTACCACACAACTAATTAATTAACACTTTAAAATGCATTTCCATTAATAAAATCCAATGTTTTTTAATTTAAGAGTTCTGAAAAATCACAAATTTTTGTTATTAAAATTCCCCATTCATTACTTTTGGAGCTTGGATCCTTAAAGTGAAAAATGCCTATTGAAAATATTTATCAATTAGTACGGGATAAATACATCGTTTAAAAGGACGAATTTATGTCTTAAAATATTATGTCAACTAAGATTAAACATAAGTATGTTAACACCAGTTATATATCTATTACGATCAATTTTTTAAGGATGAATATACTTCTTGAAAATATTAATCAATTACATGATAAATACATGATTTATTTTATTAAATTTAGTGGATTAAAAGTTAATAAAAAAAGGTTACGTGTATAGTTTACGAAATCTAGAAAGGTCCTTTGGATTTTGTTTGCTTTGTCATATGACCATTTAAAAAAAAATCTTATTTATGTATATATAAATAAAGAAATATCTTATCTCAATATGTGCGTATTATGATTAAAAGAAATATTGTATGATGTCACAATAATGGGAGAAGAAATAATTTCCTCCTTAAAATAAAGAATATTATTTTTTTATCATACTCATAGTCTTAACGTTAAATTGGAATATTTTTTATTATCTTAATATTTTATATTTATAAGAATATTAAACATGTATAATTTTTGAGATGATGAACATGCTGATAGTTAAGGGGGGTTCTTATGTAATTTACTTCCTTTCATAGTTGTTAGAGAAATGTTTTCTATGTCAATAAGTTATTTAATAATTGAAGCGCGAAAATGGGTTTTTCCCCCTTGTTCATTTGACCATTAAATACAAGCTCAAACTCTAACGTCATTCTATGTAGTCAGCAATTAGAAATTTCAGCGATGCTAACAAAGGGTTCATTATTTCCGCGTTCGAAAAAGTAAGAAGGAGCAAGCCAAAATTTTTCCCATTGTTAAGCTTATGTATGAAAAAAATCATAGTATATCATGAATATAATAATATGTTAATATATTTAATTATTGATATATTATATCATATTTAAAATTTAAATAAAAAATAAATTTCATATATAATTTAAAATTTTATAATATATTAATATATCACCGAATAAATTAATCCTTTATATATTCTACTTTAAGTAACTGAGAGGTATACACGAGACCACGATTTTTTTATGTAAAGATGGTAAGCAGGGGTGGTTAACCAATCCTATGCAGAACGTCACTCACATATTAAAACTATTAATAAAAGCTTATTTAAAGTTGCTGTCAATTTCATGAAAAATTTTATGGTACACTATTGATATACTGGTGTACCAACGCACCATCAAATCTAACTATTAATCAAGCGTATAGAATTTAACTTTTTAAAAAAATAAATATAATCAATAATTAAATTTAGTGGTATACCAATACACCACTAAATAGTGGTGTACCAAAACCTCTCCCCAATTTCAATTGAACATAAGAACCAATGATTCACTTAACTCTTAAGCAACAGAAGTTATTCAAATCAATAAAATGATTAATATTGAAAAAATTTTGAACCTATAATTTTTGAAAATGCAAAAAAATTTTGGTAAATAATTTTAAATTTAATTTTTTTAATTAACCTATTATTTAATCTAAATTATAATTATTTTTTAACCAACCCAAAAGTTTTCGTGCAAATTAAGTTCATCATTCTTTAATATCAAAAATAAAAACAATGTATTTAATGCATGTTAATTAAAACAAATACCTATATATATATATATGAAAAGAATCATAAGCCTTCTGATAAACTCTTACCTCCACTCTCAGATAGTTCTAGTTCTCTCACAACTTTTCTTGTATTTGTAAGTTTTCATATATTCAATAAATTTATTGCAATCCATCTGCAATCTCTACTTCTTTTCTGTGTTTAATTTCTAACATTTAAGGGGATTTTCAAGGTTCACTAGTATTAGAGCCTAGGAGAAAATAGAGATGGTGATTTGAATTTATTGTATTTACTTTATAAACTCTATATTAGTATCTGAGTATAAATGAAATTCTGAAGAATCAATAGCACATATTTAATAACATAATTTTGTAAAAAAGCATAAATCCTAGTTAAGTCGTGAGGAAAGGCATTAAGGTAGCCTCTGTCACCTGTGCTCTTATCTAAACAATAAGTCAGGGCTAAATGATTCAGAATGAATAAGTTATGCTAAAATGCTATTATTTAGTTCATATTGTAAATATTATAAATTCTTATATTTATTCCTATGAAACCTAAAGCGCTTTGGTATTAGTCCTTGGTTTTACATATTGCATATTTTTATGTCTTTTTTCACTTTTTTTCTAATTACTTTTCTCCAAGCTCTTCCTCCAAATCTCTTATCAAATCTAGAAATGAATCTAGTTCAAATACTATTTTCAAAGAAAAATTCAAGTTTCAAAATATAAATTAAAAAATAGATGATTAAGAGATGTTGAATATCCTAAACAAAGAACTTTATTTGATTCAAAATAAAAGGTTGTTTAATAGATTTAATCATGCAATCAAAACTATTGAAGAAGCTATTAGAGTAAAACCTGAAAATGAGAAATTCACTTTCATTGTAGGCCAAGAAGCTTTAAAGCTTCAAACATGCACATTAGTTGTATCCAAGAAACAGCAAAATCCACTTTTCGAAAAAAGTTAAATAATGCTATCCTTTTTTATCTTAGAGATGGAAGAGATACTGACTTTAAAAACTCCCTTTTAGGATTTATAACAACTAGTCTCTCATAAAGACCACTCTATTTTAACTACTTTCTAGATCTAGACATAGTCTTTGCAACAAACCTATTTCCAAAGGCGCTTCTCAAACTTCAAGTTAAATTACATGGATACACCATAGAACCTAGACAAATTCTTATGGTTATCATCTATCGAATCCATTACAAATTGCATAATTCTTCACGATCACTATGCATCAAACCACCTACTAAGAAAGGAGAGACTATCTTCTTTCTTATAGATTACACAAAGGTTAATTTATCAATTCTTAGAGAGACAATCTGGGATAGTATAAATTAGCCTAAAAATTAGGGTTTCAAGTATGTTACTAAACCTAAATAAATTCCAACAAAAGATATATCGAGGATAGAAACCATGCTAAATGGTTCTACCTCTATCTCTTTTTCAAATCATAGGAAACTAAAGGTCGAGAAGATTAAAGAATCATTTGAACAGGTAAATTCCAAAAATATGATTATTAGACTAAAAAGATCTTTTTCTAGAAGAATCAATCCTAGAAGAAATCTTAAGCTTGAACCTTCTAGAAAATCTACATCTTCAAGAAGATCTACATCATCCACTTATTTAACAAGTAATGTTGACTTGAAAGGTGTTGAAAATACCTCAAGGGTGTTAGGAATTCGGATTATCATATGCAGTGGAAATTCAAAATTTGATCTGAATTCTACCTAGGATCCATGCAAAAAAACATAAATCAATGATTAGGATTTTACCTATTGGGCACTCGTGTTTCTACTGATTAAAACTTGAGAGCGGATGAATCAAACGCCGGCCGGAAGGTACAGCGTCTCTACGGTATTCACACGGAGTGAACAATGACCTCTCACCTTCCACGAATCTGCTAGGATGCGTTTTTCTCTCTAGGAATTAGGATTGGATGTTTTCTAAGTGATTTAGGGTTTGTATGGAAGCTTTAAGCGTGTTGTTAAAGTGCTGCCTTCAAGTCCCTTTTTATAGAACTTAGGCAAGCCATAATCCTAGTCCAACTAGGATAATGCTTCCAAAATCCTAATCACACTTAACAACTCATCTTATGCTTATCCTAGAGATAATGGGGAGAGATAGGACTTATCTATTAATTATCTAATATTAGATAATAATATTATCTCATAATATAAATATCTTAATATTAGATAATTGCATATAGTTATCAAATATTAAAATAATATTATCTCATAATATATTTATCTAATATCTGATAAGATAATTATTTGATATTACTTTAATATCAAATAATATCACATAATATATATATATATTACGTGAATTTATTATTCTTAATAATATACATATGCACGAAAATAAGTCTAATTAATTGGATGTTAATATAATTAAAGTCTAATTAATTATTATTTTATTCCTACTCCTTTTGTGTGACCCTATAGGTTCTTACTACGTTGACAATGACTTATTATTGAGCCATAGACAGTAAGCGGTATCTAACAATATATCACTGCCACTCAAGTAGTAAGAATGTCTGTGATTCGACATCCACCTAATACATGATCAATATTTTGCATTATAACCCTTTTATAATAATATCCAAATTGAACTAGAGGCATGGAATGTGTCATCCTCATTAATGTTCAATTTATATTTCTTGATACTGAGTAGACTTAAAATAAATGATTAATATCACATATTAATTTAATTGAGCATGGTCATGTATTTCTAAGTCTCACTCAATCAAGGAGCCTAAGGATATTTCTCTTTTATACAAGAGTAACAAAATTCCATCTACATCACTCACTTCCCTCTGCACGATTTATGACACACCCAATGAATGTCCTACTTGTCATCCTGATTAAAGGTGACATAGGACAATATTAAAGTGAGTAATTCCTCATGTAGGGAACCGTAGTGACTTCAAGTCAAAGGTTTATGTGTATTTGTGAACATATGAGAATAACTTATGACACGTCTATCCATGCAATATTCTCATAGTGGGTCAGTCCAATACATTATTCACTAGCAATATACTTATGTATTAACTTGATATCACATATCCATGATTCGTAATCATCAGTCACTATACATGTTAGTCTCGATGTATTATTACTATCCTTTTCGTAATAATACTTGACTAGGGGCATTTTAGGAATAGCGAAGCTATTCTAAGGATAATTATTATATTAAGTTATAAATTGCGCATAATAATAATAATAAAATTATAAAAATAAAATATAATAGTTAAATTACCTAAAATAAAATATAATACATTGTGTATAACTTCAATCATCTATATGATTGGTTCTAGGACACACACCAACAAAGGGTCCTAAAACTAGTATACAACTAAACTATCCAAATAAAAGATGAAAAAGATGATGGATTAATAGGAAATGGTAATGACTACAAAGGATCCACCAATTCCATTGAATCACCTATCGCCTCCCAAATTTATCCTGATAATGATCCCATATTAATATGAATTATAAAAAAAAAAGTTTCAGATTGATAAGGATTCTTTAAGAAAAGAATTTTACTTTGAAGAATTCACTCTTTAAAGGACCTGGTTTTTAAATAAATTCAAAAAACAATTAACGATAAATATTCAAGAAAGATATTACAACTTTATGAACCTGATTCAAACAAATATATCTTTCTTTGAATAGTTTAAAGCATATGTTGAAAACAACTAAATAGACTATCCTTTCAAAGAATCAAGCTCAGTTAGTGTAATCATCATAAAAACTCAAGAGTGGATTATAACAAAAGGAGAAAGATTTATCTTTGAGTTACCACCAAAAATAGCTTTCCAAATGGAAGCGACAGATCCTAATAAGCTAATAGTTATAGCTTCTTTCAAGTAGAAAAAAGCAAAAGAAGGAGAAACTACTTCAACAAAAGATATTATGGCTATAATGGATCATAACAACTATACCAACAAATATCTTTAAACTCTTGGAAATCATATATTATCTATTAGGGTTCTTGAAAATTTTGTAAGAGAATCCTTTGGCACTAAAAAGGTTGAAAACCCTTTATTCAAACCTTACCAAATTCCTTCTAATAAAGAAATCACCTTGCCTAAAGATCCAGCCATAGCTAGAATAAACCAAATGTTAGAAGAATTAAACCAAAAATTAGGAAAGGTGTATGTTAAAGAATCACCTATACCTTAGTTAACTAAATCTATTACTAGTGAAATGGTAGGAATCCTTGATAATAGCTTTGAGGTATTTTTAGAAGATTATCGAGTGTTAAACCTAATCAAAAAGGAACCTAAAGAAACAAAATGGAGAGTATCTTAAAAATTATATTACCTAAGAGCAAGTTACCCTAACCAAATTATAAAGGAAAAATATTAAATCATTCAAAATTCTTATAATGGGAATAACATTTGTGAATAGAACATAAATGGCAAATCTAAATATGAAATCCAAAATACCCTTCAGCAAATGACCATGGTTAATATAGCCTACCAATTAACCCATAACTATGACAATATAGTAATGCTTCACTACTTAGCCGCAGGGTTTATTGGTCAACTTAAAAGATGGAGGGATGAGCACCTTACAAAAATAGAAAAAAATATAAATAATTGAAATTATTAAACGTGATCGAGATGGATATGTCATCCCTAGAGTTAATGATTAGTTAATTCCAAATATTGTAAATGCTTTAATCTTCACTATCACCTAACATTTTATAAGTGATCCAAGCCTTTGGAAAGATAAAACTACTAAACTCTAATCAAACCTTAAATGTAAATCACTATCTGACTTTAGGTGGTATAGAGATGTCTTCTTTAGTCAATTCTTTTCTAAATTAGATAATAGTCAATCTTTTTGGAAAGAGAAATTCCTTGCTAGTTTTCCTAGATCTTTAGAAGACAAAGTAAGAGAGAAAATTAAAAATCAATATGGTGGCCAAATCCCTTATGAACTGTTTACTTATTGACAACTAGTCAATTATGTTCAAAAGATAGCCTTCAAAATCTATCAAGAAGATAAGATCCACAGATAACTAATTAGAGAGAAATCTCAAAATCGGAGAAAGTCAGGAACCTTCTGTGAACAATTCAATTTCATCTGTCCAAAGTCTTTTAAACCCAAATATAAGTAAAAAGCTGAATAATAACTTATTGAACCAAAGCCTCGACCATTACTTAAACACTAACTCAAAATATACCAAAGAAGGAAATCTAAACCCAAATATACTCTACCTCCTTATCAGATACAAGATATTAGGCCAGTATGTTGTAGATATAATAAACTAAGACACATTGCCAAATACTGTAGGTTAAACAAAAGGATTAAACAACTTAAGCTAGATGAATCCATCTTAAACTAAATAACCAATCTTCTTACCAAGGAATCTTCGCAATTAGAAAAGAAACCTAAAAGTGAAGAAGACCAAGTGCAACAAATGTCTTAACTTCTTGAAAATGATGAAATATCCTTAAAAGAATCATCTTTTGAGCAAGGGGTAAATATGCTTAATACAGAGCAAAACCTACTTCTTGACATTATCAATGATTATCCTAATAATGGGAAGAAGCAAGAATATATCTAAAAACTTAAATAAAGTTTGAATAGACCATCCTTTTGAAAAGGTTTTTCACAGCTAAATACTTACAATTTGAAAGATGTTTTAGAAAGATTTAAGCCAAAATAGAGTAAACCTATTACATTACAATATTTACAATTTAAGATAAATCTTCTCAAGGTAGAAATAAAATAGCTTTGAGAAATTCAAAAGCTACATGGAGAAATTCTTTCTGAACTTCAAACAACTCCTAAAGGAAAGAAGAAAATCAAAATTAATAGGGATAAATAAAATCTTTTAGGATCTATTTGTAAGACCTCAATTCTTGAATATCATATTCCGATTAAAATGGTTAAAAATAATTAGGAATTAGAAATATTTGCCTTATTTGATATAGGGTTAGCCATTATATTCAAGAACACTTAGTTCTAACTAAGTTTTTTGAAAAAAAACTATGACCAAAGTTAAATTTGCCAATGGTTACCTACTTGAAATTAATATTAAACTTTCCAATGTGGAAATTATCAACTCCTCTTATCGAATAAAATAAAGTTTTTTTACTTGTTAAAAATTTATCCAATAAAGTTATTTTAGAAACTTCTTTCATCTAAGCCTTAACTTTTTATAAGGTTTCAAATAAAGGAATCACCATCAATGTTGTTAGAGAAAAAATCATCTTCAATTTGTTAAAAAATTTAAAAATATTAATTTGATAGATTGTAAGGAAACTCAAATCAACTATATTTTTGAACAAGTATCTTATTGAAAGATAAAATAGCAATTGGCAAGCCCGATTGTTCAAGCAAAAATCAAATCTTTGGCAAAAATGATTATCAGTAATGTTTGTGCTGACCTTCCAAATGCTTTCAGGAATATGAAGCAATATATAGTAAAATTAATATATAAAAAATATTTTTCAAAAAGAAAAATACCTACCAAGGCAAAGCCTATTCAAATGAATTAAAAACTTCTGGAGCATTGCTAAAAAGAAATATATGATCTCTTAAAAAAAAGTATTATTAGGAAATTTAAAAGTCCTTGATCATGTGCAACATTCTATATAAACAAGAGTAATGAAATTGAGTGAGACACATCAAGGCTTATCATCAATTACATGCTGCTCAACATTGCATTATAATAGATTCGATATCCAGTCCCTAACAAAAAAAATGTATTAAATTGTCTTTATTTGGCAAAGATATTTTCCAAATTTGACATGAAATCTAATTTTTAGCAAATCTAAATAAAACCTAAAGATAGATATAAAACAACATTCACGATACCATTCAGGCAATTTGAATGGAACGTAATGCCGTTTGATTTGAAAAATATACCCTCATAATTTGAAAGGATTATAAACAATATTTATAATCCATTTTCCAAATTCATCATCATATATATTAATGATGTTTTAATGTTTTTAGAAAACATTGACTAGCACCTTAAACATCTAAATATTTTCCTTAATGTTACTCAAAGAAATAGTTTAGTTATTTCAAGAACTAAATATTCTTTTTTCTAAACAAGAATTGAATTTCTTGGTTATTATATTTATTAGGGAATTATAACTCCGATTGAAAGATCAATTGAATTTACTGATAAATTTCATAACCAATTAATTGAGAAAACTTAACTGTAAAGATTTCTAGGAAGTTTAAATTATGTCTAAGATTTCTTTCCAAATCTTTCAAATCTTATTAAACCATTACATGAACGTCTCAAGAAAAATCCTTCTCCTTGGACTGATGTTTATACAAAAATAATTAGCCAAATCAAAGCTTCGGTCAAGAGTTTTTCTTGTTTGCATATTTCAAATCCTAATGCAAATTGTTAGAACTGACACCTTTAATTTAGATTATATAGGTGTCCTCAAATAAGGTTTAAATGGTAAATAGCATATAGTTGCATTTACATTAAAGTATTGGAATTCTACATAACAAAATTATTCTACTCCAAAAAAAGGAAAATTTTAGCAATTATTTTATTTGTCCAAAAATTCCAATATAAACTTTTTAAATCAAAAATTTCTTATTAGATTTGATTGTAGCTTTACTAAATTTGTTTTAGAAAAATATGTTTAGAAATAGCACATCAAAACAAATTTTTGTCAGATGACAAGGCATTTTAAGTATTTTTTATTTTGAAATTGAACATTTAAAAAACTCTTCAAATTCCCTTCTAGATTTTCTTATAAAAGAATTTTTGCAAGGATTAAATCAGTAGCTATGCCTCCCAAAAAAATCCAGAAATCCAGATCCTCTAAATCCACCTCAAAAATATGAGCTAACTAGGACTAAACTAATTGCTAATGAGAAAGCAAAACAAGTTGTCTCCTCTTCCAAATCCTTAAATAAATCTAAACTCAAATCCTTAACTCCCCGAGAAGTTGATGACAATGATTTCTCCATTGAAATTTTGCAAGCCCTATCAGCTTCTCTTTAAAAAAACCCCTTCAAATTGCTAAGAAATCTTAGGCAAATATTGCTGAAGGAGAAGATATAGCCAAAGAACTTATCCTTAGCCAATCTAAAATCCTTCACACCATTTCTAACCAAAAAAACTAAATTACAATAGCGAGAGCCTCTTGTTCAAAAGTTTTTATCCGAAAAAAACCCAAATTGATTAAAATAACCACCAAATAATCAAAAAATCCAACCATCAAAATCTTCTGTACACAAAACCTAAATATTGGGCCAAAACTCCTCAAGAACTTCTTTCAAAAATCCTTCCCAAAGGATAGTACTTTGTGCCTAAAACTTCCCTATATACCAGAGAATTCTATGAGCACATCCTTAAAGACTCTAGGAAATTGAGCACCATAAGAGTGATACTAATCCAAATTTAATCACTCACTCGAGTGTTAAAATTAATAAAATTATTACTTTAAATGAATGAGGTATGGAACCATTTAAAATGAAAAAATTTGACAAACTTTTTCATCTAAATTTGTTAAGGTATTCATATTGAGATTACCAAGAAGCTTGGATGAATATTCTATATTTTCAAAATAAAAATCCTAAACATTCTTAGCTAAATTATTTCCTTTATAAAGCGAACTATCAAATTCCCAGTTACTTTGTAAGGTGGTGGAACATCTTTAGACCAATTGAAGAAATTTTTTCAAAAAATATTAAAAAAAAATAGGAAACTTTCAAGGATTGATTTGATAATAAGAATCACAATAATTTTCCCACGTTGCTCTAACTTTTCCTAAAAATAGGTCTCCCATAGGCTTTGTTGTGAGAATTCTAACTTGTTTAAAATCCAAATGGAAATTATCCAATTTTGCAAAGGCAGGACTCTGTAAAATACTAGGCAAATTTTAAGCAGTTTGCCAAAGCAAAAAAGCCTTAAATCCCCAAATGATTCAAGAAGAATCCATAATTTAATAAAAATATAAAGGAATGCACAAATCAATTCCTTCAAACTAAATATTAACTAATAGCTACATTAGCCTCAACAACAAATGAAGATGAATGGTCTTCCCACATTAAGGATATTCATCTCATGTTCAAATCCAAATCTAAAGCTAAGTCTCAGACCTCTAACAACTCAGGGGAAAATTCTGAAGAACTCGAAGACTATGCCCAATTGAATAAAGATGATTGTTTCAAAATTGATCAAAATGAAGATAACTGTAGCATTTTTATTGTACATTGTAGCGATGCACCATAGGAGTCCATAATCACCTATAAATAAGGCATCCCAAATGTAAAGAATTGTAAGCATTTTGGTAAGCTCTCACTTTCACTCTCAAATAACTTTGGTTCTCCCACAACTTCTCTTATATTTACAAGTTTTCATATATTCAATAAATTTATTGCAATTCGCTTGCAATCTTTACTTCTTTTCTATGTTTAATTTCTTACATCTAAGGGAACCTCCAAGGTTTGCTAGAAGATCTTCGTAGTCTAAGAACCATATTTATGAGATTAACCTATTTGAAAGATTCTCTAATCTTTTTAATCTTTAGTTTCTTACGATTTGAAAAAGAGATAGAGGCAAAACTATTTGGCATAATTTTTAACCTTGATATATCTTTTGCTGGAATTTCTCCAAGTTTAGCAACACCCTAGAAACCCCTATTTTTAGGCTAATCTATACTATCCCATATTGTTTATCTAGGCAAGAAGACAGTCTCTCCTTTCTTAATAGATGATTTGATGCACAATGATCATGAAGAATTATGCAATTTGTAATGGATTTGGTAGATGATAACCACCAAAATTTGCCTAAGTTCCATGGTGTATCCATGTAACTTAACATGAAATTTGAGAAAGGCCTCTAGAAATCAGTCTATTGCAAGGATTATGTCTAGATCTAGCAAGTAGTTAAAATAAACTAGTCCTTATAACAAACTAGTTTCTACTACTCCTAAAAGGGAGTTTTTGAAGTTAGTATCTCTTTCATCTCTAAGGCAAAGAAGAATAGCATTATTTAACACTTTTCGAAGAGCAAATCTTGCTAATACTTGGATATAACTAATATGCATGTAATTGTATTTCTTTTGAAGTTTTAAAACTTCTTGGCCTAAAATGATAGTGACGTTCTCATTTTGAAGTTTTACCCCAATAGTTTTTTCAACAGTTTTGGTTACATAATCGAATCTACTAAAGAATCTTTCATTTTGAACAAATAAAGTTCTTTGTCTAGGATATTTGGCATCTCCTAATCATCTATTTTTTTATTTATATTTTCAAACTTGATTTCTTCTTTGAAAATAGTATTTTAACTGGATTCATTTCCAAATTTGATAAGAGATTTGGAGGATAAGGTTAAAGAAAAGCAATTAGAAAAAGAATGGAAAAAAGACATAAAAGTATCCTATATGTAAAACTAGGGACTAATACCAAAGCACTTTAGGTTCCATAGGAATAAATATAAAAATTTATAATATTTACAATATAAACTAAATACTAACATCTTAGCATAACTTATTCATTTTGAATCATCTATCCCCGACTTACTATTCACATGAGAGTAAGGGTGACAGAGGTTACCCAAACGCCTTTCCTTACGGCTTAACCAGGATTTATACCTCTTTACGAACTCATGTTACTAAATGTGTGCTATCGATTCTCCAAAATTTCATTTATATTCAAAGATTAATATAGAGTTCATAAAGTAAATACAATAAATTCAAATCACCATCCCTATTTCTCCCTAAATCCTAAACCCTATATATATATATATATATATATATATATATATATATATATATATAGTAATATTTTTTAATATATGAAAAAAAATTGGACATTGATTTTAGAAATAAAAAGTTATTTTTTCCCGTAAGACTTCTAACTTCAATTCCTAAAATAATCAATATATAACATTATGAGAAAAGTGATATTTTTGAAAAAAATGCAAAAATTTTAAATATTGATTTTATAAAAAAATACTTTTTTCTTTCAATAAGAATTTATACATTGATTTGTAACATAATCGACATATAAAATTATGGGAATGGTGATATTTTTGAAAATATGAAGAAATTTTAGATGTTAATTTTGTAAAAAAAAAAAAGTTATCTTTTCTTTCCATAAAACTTTGACATTAGTTCCTAAAATAATCAATATCTAAAATCATGAAAATAGTGGAATTTTTTAAAATATGAGAAAATTTTAGACATTAATTTTTTAAAAATACCATTGTCTTTTAATTTCTTCCCATAAGACTTTTAATATTAGTTCTTAAAACAACTAATATCTAAGATCACAATAGCAATAACATTTTTACACTAAAAATAAAGAAAATCTTATTTTGCTCACCATTATATTTGTTTCCAAGCTCAAAATTCATCTTTATCCAACTCTTTTGAAAAACCTATATATCATTTCATCCTTTATTATACATCAATAAGTTACCACTATTCCTTCAACTAATATTGAATGTGAAATGAATACCCTATTTTAGGGCAACAGTTTAAAACATAACATTTTCCGTTCTTACTCTATTTTTAATATATTCACCTCTTTCACTTCTCTAATTTTTTGTTGAGATTTCTTAAGATATTTTTATTTGTATTTCTTTTGTATAACAAGATTTTCCTTTCTTACTTCTATTTTTCATATATTCACCTCTTTCATTTCTTTAATTTTTTGTTGAGATTTTTTAAGAGATTTTTATTTGTATTTCTTTTGTATAACTTTAAAAAATATATTTAAGTTTTAAATACTTATTATATATTTAATAAAATATTACAACGAAGTCTAAAGCAAGTTGAACAATGATGAAAGATCGAAAAAAGTGAAAAAATCCATGAAAATAATCATTTTTCATTATTCATAGTAGGCATGACAATTTACAAATTGATAAATTTTGAAAAATTATATGATATAAAGAAAATTTACCTCAAATGAACAATTGAACACTAAATTATAGTCTTCCAACATTTTTAATTCAAAAAATGCATTTTTTGATATGATGCTAGATTTATTCAATTTTTATTGTATATATTCTGGAGGAGAAACCAAAAATTAATGTCTAAAAAATAGGATATAAATATTTTACATAATTTTTTTTAACTAAAAACCAATGTGCAATGTGAAATGTAAACAAAAGACATTAATTTTTAGCAAAAAAATTGATGAATGAAATATAAAAAATGTAAAAAACATAAAAAGGCAATGTCATAATTTTTTTTCATCAATTATATAACTAACATCAAAACTAATATATAAAAATATTTAATTAGACATCAATTGAAAATTAATACATAATCCATTAAATACTTAACATTTGTCTACAATTTCATTTATAATTATACATCAAAACTAAAATATAATGCTAGATTTATTCAATTTTTATTGTATATATTCTAGAGGAGAAACCAAAAATTAACGTTTAAAAAATATCATATAAATATTTTATATAAATTTTTTTAACTAAAAACCAATGTGCAATGTGAAATGTAAACAAAAGACGTTAATTTTTAGCAAAAAAATTGATGAATGAAATATAAAAAATGTAAAAAAATAAAAAGGCAACGTCATAATTTTTTTTCATTAATTATATAACTAACATCAAAACTAATATATAATAATATTTCATTAGACATCAATTGAAAATTAATACATAATCCATTAAATATTTAACATTTGCCTACAATTTTGTTTATAATTATACATCTTCTTTCCATTTTTTTTTTTCATTAAATCTTCTACTTTCCTAGAGTAAGAAGTATCTTAATACATAGTACACAAAAATTACTAAAAGCAAAATAGTAATTTTTATACATGTTGTTACGGTGAAAAGTATGCTAGCTTAGACAGATTTACCTCCATTTTTTTACCAAAAAAATAGTTATTTTTGTAAGCAAAAAGTCAATTTATCTATCCTTAAAATTAAGAATGATCATCGATCAATTAAGAATGGTTAAAACCATTCTCTTAACCAATCAACTCTAATTTTTTTTTATATTTTTTAATCAAAACTAACAAACTATTAAATTTTAATCAAATTTAATTGATTATTTCAATTTGAGTGGTTAAAGTTAGTTACTAACAAGTTAAAATCTAAAAAAAATATAATATTACAATATTGTATTTCACTATGTATTCAATGGCGAAAATTGGCCTAAAAACACCTGCTAACCATAATTTCATAAGTAAATAACAATAACGAAAAACAATTTCAACATTAAATCAAAAACATAATCATTAAACATGAAATATAAACTTTCATTCAAACACAATATGATGTTAACATTTGAACATTGAAGTTCAAACAATAAAAATAAAAAAAATATATATAAAAAGTTCAGAACCTAATAACCAATTAATTAAATTTTGTAGTTTTTTTATTTTTGTAGTTACTATTGGTGTAGTGTGGTTAAAGTTCAAACAATAAAAATAATAAAAATATATATAAAAAGTTTAGAACCTAATAACCAATTAATTAAATTTTGTAGTTTTTTTTATTTTTGTAGTTACTATTGTTGTAGTGTGGTTAAAGGTTTTTTTAACTATCACTAATCGATCAATCGAATTTTACAAAAAAAATTACCAATATCAACTTACTAACTACTCTTAACTATCTAATTTTAACTTCAGTCAGTGAGTTGAGAACGGTTTATCATATTTTGATCACTTCTACTTAGAATTATAGGAGATGTGCAAAAAAAAAATCTCTAACTTTAGAAGGTGAGTTATTTCTTGTATAGTTGGAAAATAGGCTAATTCAACCTATTCATAAGTCATCTGCACGAGATGGCTTAAATTGCATATTTTATAACCCTTCATAATAAAAATCTTAATCTATTTTTTAATTTAAAATATTTTAAATTTTTAAATAATAAAAAATTAAAAAATTTTAAACTATCATATATCCATTTATAAAGAAATTATAACACATTTAATATTTATATATACCATTAAGCAAATATTATGTATACAAAATAAGTTATAAAATACTTATAAAATGAAAATATCATTTATAAATAATTCATAACACAAATTACAAAATCAAGAGTAAGATAAAGGATTGTGATTTTGTTCAAATTTGAAATTTGAGCTCATATGAAAAATCAAGAAATTAAAAATTAGAAAAAAAATTATGAGCCAATCTAGTCAATCCACAGGTTGGTCTGCATAGACCACAAATCATGTAGACTAGATCAAATTTAATTTGCATTTAAATAGGTTTTAAATTTAGAGGCTTGATTCTGCAAAATTTGTAACAAATAGGCCAGTTTGTGGCCTGCATGCTATTTCCAAACGCTCTAATTTCTTGTAATATAGGTAGGACTCAAAGATTAATGAAAATAAATGTATTTTATTATTTTAATGAGGGTAATAACATTTACATTTTTTAAGAATATAATTTACAAAAACAAGATTTACATTTTTTTAAAAGAATGATTCTTCTTTTATGTTCATAGTTATATGTAGAAATAATACAACTTTTGAAGGGTGTGAAGTTCACCATGAGGTCAAATTTTTTTTACAGGAGAATGTGAGGATGAAAGTGAATGGTGAAATGTAAATAGTAAAACTACATATAAAAAACAGGAATCAGGGTTAAAAGATAACGCCTATAAGGCTTTTATGCAACCTTGGTGTCATGATTTTCTCATCAAAACAATTTCATTTTTTTTTTCTTTTTGTTAACAAATTTAATAGGAAGGAGAGCTTCTCCAATTCTATTAAATAGGGTGTCAATAGCAAAATAAAACTATTGATAGACACCTACTTAATTAAAAGTTACTATCAAATCAAATTAAAACGAGAAACGGGAACTTAATTAGCCTCCAATATATCAAGATATCTCTCTAATAAAGAATGCCGACTAAGCAGGTAATCCTTCTTAGAGTGATTATTAATTTTAATGAGAAAGACCACTGAAACCAAGTCTTCCCATTTACAAAGAGAATATCGTAATCTATAGTGACAATCGGTTCATGCATATCATCTAGCAGCCAGAGATACAATTATGAATAAAAGGAAGTTAAGCGTGCATGCAACCGATGAACCAATCCAATCCTCATTGATAAAAAATTCATAATCAGTTGTTAGTTAGCTATTGACTCTTGCCCTGTTAAGTAATAAACCTGAACCAGCAGTTAGATTCCTGTATAAACACTGAAACCATAAATGGTATATATAGACATAAATAAATAAATATATTTCAAAGATACTTTAAACTCATTTCTTGTCATAGATTGTGAACCGACAATTTTGTAAACCCTATTATTTAGTAAAGAGTGTATGACCAAGGTTTTCTTTTTACCAAATATGAAATTAATCTCTATTTAGAAATAGGAGTAAATAATAAATCTCTTTCAGTAAAGAGGCTTTCAAGAATCGAACTCAAGTTTTTCTATCACAATTGAAATGTCATAATAAGAATTTAAATTTGACTTGTACACTATCAATGAATAAAAAAAGAAAATATTATTAAAAAAGTAATAATAATTAAAAAAATTTCATTATAAAAAAAATTAATAATTTTTTATTAAAATAATAATACATGATTAGATAATAATATAAAAATAATTTGTATCAATAATGAATCAAATTTAAATCTTAAAATTTAATATGATTCCATTGAGTAAATCAATTATTGATAACCATCAAGTGCTTCCTTATATAAACATTATTATTTAAATAAATAAGACAATATGTATAGTAATATACACACTGTAACGCGTTTTGTTGCCCAGTTATTGCCCGCATGGCATGCAAAGTCAGCCTACAATTATAGAGGTGGTCAAAGACAACAAAGAACTTTCCTTTATATTAGATTTTATTCCCAAACTACTTAAAATACTGTTTCCCACTCATTGTTTATTTATAATTAAACTTTCAAACTAGTATAACTCAAATAATTGTGAGGTTGAATTTTATATATATATATTTTTTCAGTGAGTAACAGTAAAAGAAAACTTCCATATAACTCTATCTGAATTCATAACAGGTTCATGTTAGTCTAAGATGGTTGAATGAACTTTTAATTCTTTTTTTAAAAAAAGGCTTGATTACCCACTATTTATTACAAAATGATGAAGAAATCATGCATGCAAGTTTAAAGACAAAGCAGAAACTGGCTTGGTAAAGTAAAACAGCTTTGCATCCCCATGATTTATTTCATTTATCAATGTTTCAATTCCTTCACTATATAAAGACATGAAACCACACACAAAATACAACACACCTTCTCTGAGAATACCTCCATCATCATCTTTCTCGTGTTCAAAAACAGTTTCAATCCATAGAATTCTAACTATGGCATCATATCACATACTCATAACTCTTCTAATTGCTTCATTTTTATACCATTCCCCTCTAATTTCCGGGTATTCTTCAAATGAAATCAAACAATGGTGCAGTCAAACCCCAAATCCTCAACCCTGTGAGTATTTTTTAAGCAGCAAATCTACTGCTAAATCCATCAAAAGTAAGTCTGAATTCTTCCAAATTTCAGTCGAGCTCGCCCTAGAACGAGCTATAATAGGCGAATCGAACACCCGGTCGCTTGGCTATAAGTGCCGGAACCCTAAGGAAAAAGCTGCATGGTCCGATTGTGTTGAGCTCTACGAGCACACTCTCAAGAAGCTCAACAAAACCATAGACCCTACCATCAAATGCTCCCAAGCTGACGCCCAAACATGGCTCAGCGCAGCCCTAACCAACCTGGAAACATGTTTGATTGGATTCGAGGAACTTGGGGTTTCCCACTACTTGCCTCCATTGATGTCCAACAATGTCACCAAGTTGCTAAGCAATACCTTGGCTCTTAACAATGGGCCCTATAAGCCACCAAGTTTTAATGGCAAGTTTCCAACTTGGGTTAAGCCCGGTGACCGGAAGTTATTGCAAGCCTCTTCTCCAGCATCTCAGGCCAACGTCATCGTGGCCAAAGACGGATCAGGGAAGTACACGACGGTGAAGCAGGCCGTGAGCGCCGCGCCAACGAGCAGCAGCTCGAGTTATGTAATCTATGTAAAAGCAGGAGTTTACGATGAACAAGTACAGATAAGTGCCACGAATATCATGTTGGTTGGAGATGGTATCGGAAAGACTATTATCACCGGTAGCAATAGTGTTGGAGGGGGTTCTACATCTTTCAACTCAGCAACTGTTGGTAAGAAATAAGCTATAACTATATCCTATTTTGATTTTAATTTCTACTACAAGGTTAAAAGGTAATAATTGGAATAATTAATAAGATTGGATATGAATATCTATATATTTTAATTGATAAATTTGACTAAAAAAGAGCTATTTGAAATAATTGGATCTTGCTATTGTAGTTCAGTTAATAAATTGAATATATTATATACATTATTGATTATTGATTTAATGTTTGTTAAATTAGTGCATGTAGTAATATATAATACTATTTTTAGATTAAAATACGCTAGTGTATACATGTCAAATTGAAAATATTCATAAGTGAGGATAGTGCATACAGTAATATACGATATTATTTTTAGATTATTTCCTAGGTCATATTCTGCATTCAAATTCTGTATTTTATGTATGTTAAATGACTTTTCATCGATTTTTCCTCCTTTTATTAAGAAAACATTCCTAGGTTAGGTAGTTGGATGTGCGGGGACATAGATAGAAACCTTAGATCCAATCCTCGAATGATCACACACACACAGACTCATGAATATATGATATTATATTATATATTTTGTTATTACTTATTAAGTGATATTAAATTTAGAAATTGAAAAAAAAAAAGGTAGAAACTTGTATCTAGCTTTGAGAATCAATACACTAGCATTGAGGAATCATTGCCTGTACCCAGAGATCAGTAAGTATACAGCAATGAAAATATAAACATTTATGGGTTATTCTCACGTACATCTTAAAAAATTTTACAATTTTTTTTTACGAAAGTTTATGTTAGAAGTTATAAAATTTATAATTTTTTTATATAAAATCTAGTAATTTTTTAACAATTAATTTAAGCATATATAGATTTTACTGACAATAAATACAGAAAAATTGTAATTTCATCATTTAAAATTGTATAGAAATTTTTCAAAAACTTTCTTATTTCTATATATAAAAAATCTAATTTTTAATGAAAAATTCACAAAAAAAATAATTTTTTCATAAAACTTGTAAAAGTACGTAATAATACAAATTTTTTTCGTATACATGACAACTAGCAAGCATAAACCAAACATGTATTTACACCATACCCAGTTTTTGTAAAGCACTGAATTAGTCACAATATAGTAAGTCAGAGGTATAAATGGCATAAGATTTAAATTCTTTATGAGATAAGATCTTTTTAAAATGGCAGAAATAGTTAAGTGATTAGTGGTCCTGACTTTAAGATGGAAAAGAAGGCAATACCTTTAAATAATATTATATATTACTTAAATGCTTTCAATCGTTTAATTTTTTTTTTTAATTTCTCATCATCTTTCTTCAACAGACTGCATTAAATTTAAGAAAGTTGCAATGCTAAAAAATAATAATTTTACTTTAAACATTCTCTCTCCTTAATCCATAAGATTACGAGGGGTGGAAAGACACAAATTGCGGACTAGATAAGCAATTTAAGCTAAAATAATCAAAATATCACTTTCAGCAGCTTGTGTACAAGTTTCAGGGGACATTTTCTTTTGTTTTGTAATTCGACAAAGACAATGAGCTCAACATTAATTGTTTGGGAAATTGATTTGATATACTTTAACTTTTAATTAGTTAACATTAACTTTGATTAAAGAACTAAGATATGCTTAAGCTGCATGATGCAGGGCGGAAGTAGTCTTTCCACAGGGTGAAGCTAGACAAAGATAATGAAACGGTTAAAGTATAAATAACTAAAAATTTATGTAAAAATTTATAATTCTTAGACGAATTAAATGTATAAAAATGTAAAAATTAAAAAATACATAAAAAAAATTCGTGTAATTTCTTGAGGTTTAAGGGGGCATCTTCAATTGAAACTCCGCGGCCTTAGGGAGCTTTAGCCTCCAACCTTTAAAATATTAAAAAACTCTCTCCTATGTTTTATTTGTTTTTAATTTTTAAGTAAAAATTTATATATAATTTCTCTAAATTAAATTTTTTATAAAATTTATTAATAAAACATTTCTACCTCTTTAAAAAGAATTTCTAGCTTGATTTGGAAAGAGTTTCTAATCTGACTTTTTTGGAATATTAACAGTTAATGAAGAATACTTCATGCAGAAAGCAAAATATTCCTAAACAAAACATTTCATTATTTCAAATATGGACCACATATGGGACGTATGCAGTACCACTCTAAATTGCTTCAATGTTTCTTTCTATGGCCAAGGGACCCTCCAGCTTGCTTGGCTAGCAAGAAACAAACTTTCATTCACCATTCCTTAATTCTTTAATTTGTCCAAATTCTTGAAAATGCCCCCCTCTGATAAAGTCACTTATAATTTTCTTTTACCGAAGTTAGATTAAAGTACAGAGTACAAAAATTCATTGAGATTCAATCAATAAATTGAAGGATTATTCTGCTATTTTATGAAATTAGATAAAATTTGGATTGGAACGTTAGTGTTTGTGGCTGAGCATGAATTTAGAAGTGATTTAATTTATACAAAGAGTAAATTCTTAGCAAAAAGTAAACTTTTTAAGAAGTTGATTATCTTTTGATCACTCTCAAATAGATGTCCAAAATTGTTTAGTTAACAATAAAAATTAAAAATTCTTAAAACAAGTTCTTGTTATTTAATTAAAGATAGTTCAGTAATTAGACTTGCAGACATCCCACCTATATATTACTTCCTGTCAAGTTACAATTTCTTAATAATTTTCTACTAAGCAATCGATCTTCTGAATTATCAAAATACTTTCAAGCAGAATATATATAATACTAATACTAATACTAATTATATCTTACAAGCAGTCAGGTAAATGTTTTAGATCTTCAAAGACAGGTTCAGCCCTCATTTAGTACACGGAAAAAAATTAATATAAAAAAACTTTGAGATATTTATCATTCACAAATTTTTTGCAGGTATTGTTGGAGATGGATTCATAGCAAGAGATATCACATTCAGGAACACTGCTGGAGCAGCAAACCAGCAAGCTGTGGCACTACGTTCTGGATCAGACCTATCAGTATTTTACAGATGCAGCTTTGAGGGTTACCAAGACACATTGTATGTGTACTCCGAGAGACAATTCTACAGAGAATGTGACATTTACGGAACAGTAGATTTTATCTTTGGCAACGCAGCTGTTGTTTTGCAAAATTGTAACCTTTATGCAAGAACCCCTCCGCAAAATACTATCACATTCACGGCTCAAGGGCGGACCGATCCGAATCAGAACACCGGAATTATCATTCACAATTCTCAGGTTACCGGTGCCTCCGATTTCAATCCGAGCAACGTTAATGCGTACCTCGGACGGCCGTGGCAGGCATATTCTAGGACAGTTTACATGACAACCTTTTTAGATAGTTTGATTAATCCAGCTGGTTGGATGGAATGGAGCGGCAATTTTGCCCTAGATACTTTGTATTATGCAGAATATGCAAATACGGGTCCAGGCTCATCCACTGCAAAGCGTGTCACTTGGGAGGGTTATCATGTCATCGGTGCAACTGAGGCATCAAAATTCACCGTCGGAAACTTCCTCGCCGGTGACTCATGGCTACCGGCCACCAGTGTGCCTTTCACCTCTGGTCTTTAATGGTAAATTTGAAAAAAAAATCAAAAAAATAAAGAAGATAGAAGGTTGTAACCTTTTATTCTTTTTTCTTTTCTCAATTTAATTCTCAGCTTCAATTGTATAATAAGAAGTTTGTACAACTTGTGATTGTATTGGTCCTAATTCATGCTGTAATTGGTCCCATAAGCATGTGTCATGCCATATTCTAGAAAATAAATTAAGACTTGATAGCGGTGATAAGTAAGAAAATATATGTTTTAAATAAATACAATTATTATACTCTTCAAATTTTACAACTAACATAATTAATTTCTTAATTTATTTTTATTACAATTATCCATTATATACTAAAATAAATGATAAAAAGAAGAAGTATAACTAGAAAAGAAACATACATTTGACATTAATTATTAAGAAGAGATTTAACAATTAATTTCAATATTATCCATTTATTTCAATATTGCAAGTAAATAGAAGGATGAATAATTATAATAAAATGAAAAATAAAGGATTAATAGTATTGATTATAAAATTTGAGTAATATAATAATTATCATCATTATAAACAAGATATTAAATAGAGCTTAAATTTAATCTACTGTTAGTGTAAAACTTTTTACACTATCGGTGAATAAAAAAGTGATACTTCATTAAAAAATTAGTATTAATTAAAATTTTTATTTACAATAAAAATATTTTAATAATTTTTTGAATGACATGAAAATATATAAGTAGATAATAGTATAAAATTAACTTACATTGACAATGAATCAAACTTAAATTCTTAGAGATATACTGTGTTTAGGATCTTATATTTTTCTAACATTGATTTTCTTTAAAAGTTTAATCATTCAAATAATATTGTATCAAGAATCTGTATTGAATAAAAACTTTATGATTTTGATTACTATCCATGGTTTTAAATTTCTTCAGCTGATCTATAGGATGAGGTTGGATTATGTCGTGGATTACATGCTTTTGTCTTTGAATAAATAATATTTGAATTGAATTTGAATATTGTGACTCAGATGTATTAAATGAATAAAAAATGTTATAGATATAAAAAAATTAAAATTGAATTCTAAATACTTTATATCTATTGATTTGAATTATATAATTTTAGGTTATCATCTTATTTTTTATAATAATTCTAAATTTATATTTAAAATTTAATTCCAAATTTCATTTTTTATTTATATAATATCGTCGTAAATCAATACCATTGGGTCCATATCTAATGGATGGATGGTTTTGTTAGTTCTAGCTTGTTAGTTAGGGTGTCAACATCGTTGACTAATTACCATTACACGAACAATTTTGTCCATTTCTAAATCAATATATTTTCTATCTGAATTTTCTTAATTTTTTCTTGATAATTTTTTTCAGTTTCAGAGAAATAAGGACGTAAATTACTATTTTTAACATCCACACCATTATTTTAATAACAAAAACATTTATCTGTATTTATGGCCCTCTTAAATTCAAATCCGCCGTCTCTTTGCCCTCAATTTCTTTTTGAAAATCGAGAGGCTTGTATTCGTCTCATTTAAAGTTTAAATTGCAATTTTTTACAATTATGCTATGTAATTAATATCTATTTTATATTTATTTATAATTTATTAATGAAAATATCACTTAGCGATACTGCAATCGTGAATATAACTACAATTCAAAATTGATGTCTAATTTGCATTGCATTTATGTATGCATGGGAACAGTACCAGTGGTTCAATATTTAGTTTTCTTAAAATTTATTATATCATTCTATATTCAATCAACATTTCTTAATTTATATTCAAATTTTAATTTTAAATTTTATTTTTTATGTATATAAATCAGAAATTACCCCCGTATTCAACATGAATTGGATGATCCTCACTGGATTTTTCTTTTTTTTCAATTAAACTGCCCCATAGGTTTTTATCAAATATGAAATGTGTAAATTTAGTTTACAAAATTATATGACACATCAAACCTACAGTTGAGATCACAAAAAGATTTTGTATCGATGGTGTCAATGGCAAATATAATTTGCAAAGAACATGCATGTACTATCCTACCAGTAGGGGATCAATATTTACTAGGCTTTAAAAGAGGGAATAATTTTTTTATTTTCATGCAGGTAGTCCATATTCTCAATTTCTTAAGGAGTTAAATGTTCCTACTCTTAGATTATTTTTAATAGATTAAAATTTATATTTTTTATTTTTATTTATTTATTTTAAAATTCAAAAATAATTTAATAATAAAAATACTTAAGTTCAAATTACTCATAACACTACTCTGAAAGATTGGCACTAAGTTATAAGTCTTCACTAGATAAAATTAAAATATTGCGTAGAGAGTTAATCAAATAATTTTATTTTTTAAAAGGGGGTCAAGTTATTTTTTTTCCTAAAAATATACATGTAAATGAAAAACAAAAAACAAAATTTAGAGTACAGTAAAATATACGTGCAGCCCTTACTCCCTGATTCGAGTTGTTAAAAACAATTGAGAGACTGGTTGAGAAATGATAAATTCTAAGGTCAAAAAGAAAATTATTGTATAGCTTGACAGTAATAATGACCGATAAATATTCTACACTACCATGGTATGAGGTGGAAGGCGGATGGGGTTGGGGACCAAGTGGAAGCCAAAGTACTTGGTCATCATAGTTTTTCATTTACATTATTACAAAGAGTGACTGCTTATTCAAATGAATGATTACGTAAATGGTGAAAGTCAACGACTTTAATCAAAAATATTTCTTTGAGCATAAAGGAAAAATGGGGATGATTCCTTTCAAAATTACATCATATGAGAAAATTTCTTTTAATTCTTTTAGTTGATGAGGTATGTGAAAGTTTGAGCAATTATTTTCAAAGTGGACAAGGACTGATATAATAACAGGAATTATAACCAAGAAAGTTTATAAATAATAATTAAAAATTAACCATCTTCCAGAAACATATTACAAGTCGTCTATGTATAATTATGATTAGGACCATTTTCACATTTTTCAACCATAATTTAAAAAATGACATTCGTGATTCATGCGCCATTTAATTTGTTTGCATATGTAATTTATGGAATTCCACTCCCCTTCCATATTACTATTTTTATAACAAGACAAAGTTAAATCCACATCGAGTTTGAACGTGAGTTTACTATATTTTCTAATTGAAGATGTAGGGATAAAATAAGATCCAATATTATTTTTATGAAACGGCGTGGGTTAGTTGTTGTATTTAAAAATAAAATAATTAATTTTATTAGAAATATTATATGGATTAACATTAATTAATTATTAAAATATTTATTTAAGTAATTAGTTTTATATTTTAATATTAAGTATAGAACAAATCGGACCCCAGTTTAATATGTATGATCCGTGATGGTTGGATTATGCACAAACTCATATGAGTAGAGATTGAGACCTACAACCCTTTAGTAGTTCCAACCTACAGCCCTTTTTTCTCTCTATCTGAATAACCTAAGAGGCGAAATAGATTGTAATTCTACTCATCATCACCATTCAGATCAGTCATGACCTCATCAAATTATGCTCCAGGTACGTTCATAATTTTATTATGATCAATTATATATTTTAAAATTTTAATTCATACTTCCAACATTTGGTATCAGAGCATGTTGATAATATGAATTATTTGATTATGAGCAATTTTAATTCTCTTAGTAAAATTCATAAATTTTTTCCTTCTTTCTTTTTCGATGTATGAAACCCTTGAAATTGGGATTTTTTTATTCTGAGATAATTTGGATCAACTTTCTTTCAATTAAACCATGAATTTTGATTGTGTGGATGTGTAAAATATCATGTTATTGCTGGATTACATTTTAATTTTATGATTGTTATGAATCAAAGGAATGAAAATTTCAAAACTGAGGATTTTAATTCTGGAACAATTTGGATCTATTTTTCTTTTAATTAAATATTGAATCTTGATCTTAAGTACATCAAAAATATTATTATGTTATTTGATTGCATTAAATTTGTGATTATTGTGGATCAGTTTGAATTTTTCCAAAAAATTTATGAACATAAATTGTATAGTTTTTGAAACTTTTTCTTTTGATTAATACATGAATCTGTATCAAAATAGGCTAGATATAATTTTCTGATATTAAAAGAGGTGAAAAATAAAATTCTTTAGAGCTTAAAAACCCATTAATGACAGAAAAATAGTTATAAAAACGTATTGTGCGAAGCAAGGAGGAAGAAAAGTTTGCTACTAGCATGCGTGATCCACACACACTCGAACAATGCATGAAATGCACGCGCCAATCATGTACACTTTCTACAACTTGTGAGATACACACACGTTAGCCAGATTAGTCCTTTTGACCAGTCAGCTAACACGTGTGTGTGACACGTATATATCACGCACCAATCAGTTGTCTTTCTGGTCTAAAGCCAAACCCACTCGCGTGCCTTGGCGCGTGTAGGCACGTGTACTTCACACGCTTTGAATTTCGGGCTGAGTTTTGGCCCAGTTGCATGGAATTTAATTTTCTATTTTTCTAAAATTTTTTCAGAATTTTTTTAGGCTAGTAAGTATTTATTTTGAATTTTGCAAGATTTAAACTGTATAAAAATATATTTTATTTATGAAATTTTAGCTTAAAAAAATTCATGAACATTCTTCATATTTTTTTATATTTTTTCTGAGCTTGATGAGTTGTCACTCTCTCTAGTTGTGAGTATAACTATATTAGATAAATTTTGAGCCCTTAATTATGTAATTATATATATATAAAGACACCTAAAATTATTTATTTCGACCAATGATAGATAAGGGATATAATAAGACTATTTTCTAGAAAATACTGTCCTTCTAAGATATTTAGGAGCACATTGCATTGATGATGGATATATCCTATCCGTGTGACATTATTAATATAATTTTATGATTTAAACTCCTTAGAATAGGCATACAGTAATTATAATGTTTCAATATTTCTTATACTCTGTCGGTATGGCTACATTGATTACATTCTTATGTAAAATCTTGTACAAACCAAATCATATGGTACATGTAATTTTGATACCACTCTGTTAAATAGTTATTTGATTGATTTGTTTAAATTGGGAATCTTGTATTATAATTATGTTGTACACGCATAATTAATAATTTTCCAATCCTATTGCATCAGTCTCGATTTTTCAATAATTATCTGTGGTGAAGACCCTTAATGAAACGAATTATGATGAATAGAAAGAGTCTTTGAACATGTACCTGACAATCTCTAAGGAGGATTTGGCTTTTAGAGAACTGAAGTCGGCTAATCTCTTACCTGAGTCTAATGTTGAAGATAGGACCTATTACAAATAATGGTATGAATCAAACCGGATCTATTTGGTAGTGATTAAGTTCACCATTGAAAAGGAAATTAGAGAGAGTATCCCAGATAAGGACACTGTTGTGGAGTACATGAAAGTTATTGGTGAAAATTTTAAGAAGCTTGATAAGACTCAGAAAGTCTAATACCTCTCCATGCTTGATAACACTCGTTATGATGGAATTTCGGGCATCAAAGAGCACATCATGAAAATGATTCATTGCTACAATAAGCTAAGATCATACGGTGTTGACCTAGGAGAGAGCACTTTGGTCTACAGAGTCCTTCAATCATTGTCAGCTAAATATAGTTACCTGAGAACTTTATATAATTCATAAGATGGAGAGTGGACAATGGACCAGATGATTTCTATAGTAACCTAAGAGGGGGAGACTATGAAAAGTAATCCACAGCCACATTCCATCAACTACTTATCTCAGGACTCCAATAATAGGTCAAGTGGAAATAATAAAAGAGGAAAGAAACCAGAGACACAGATATCTGGAAAGCCTGAGTTCAAGAAAAGTGGTGATAAGGACAAGGGACAACAAAAGAAATTTAAGAGCAAGTGCAATTATTGCAAGATCCCTGAATACAAAAGGTCTCAATGTTATAAGTTAAAGAACAAGCGTGAGCAAGAAGGGACTCAGAAACAGGCGGATCCTAAGTAAGATGGGAGAGACTTTATTCCGAGTAGTAAGAAGTAAGAATAAAATTAAATACATAGGATCATTTTCTTTCTTTATGTTTATCTTCTAGACATTTTTAATTTGAATTATGTCATTTAAGTACCTTTTTCAAGAAGAAATTTGATTTCTAGTTCTATTTTGAATAATTGTAGTTATTCCTTTTAACAAAGAAAATTTATTATGATTTTGCTATTTTTGGTATGCCACCTTACAAAATGATCCGTATCATTTGAATTTGAACGATTATCCTATTGTATCTTCTGATATTCTCATCAATGTTATAATTAGGCATAAACAACCTAAAATGAGTTAGAATTATTCCATTTTATGGGATCAATTTTAGGCCTTTTTTTTCTAAAGAAAGATTAGAAATATTGGTAAAATAAAGGTGTGTTGTTAAAGCTAGATTTCTCATATTTTTTGAAACTTTTAAGTGTGGGATTGTAAAGTAGAGATGAGACCATATAATCCCTAATTGAAAAAATTAGACTCTAGACTAATCAGTGGGTTCTTCATTAAGTACTGAATTGGATTAAGAGGTTATAGATTTTATTATCCCACTTATAGTACCAAGATAATCAAGTTTGATCGGATATTTTATTTTGAGGATGGCTTGGATAGTGAGAGATCGATGCTTAGGGCTATCAATTTACATGACAAGGCCACCATTCTGCCTATACTTATTTTAATTCCCTCACCACTAGAAGAGATAATGTTGACAGTCCAGTTCATATAAATAAAAATCTTCATGTTGAAGAACTTAATCAATTAACTATTAAGTTTAAACGAACTCAAAGGGTTTAGAGACTTGCAATACTAAATGACTATATTGTGTACTTGCAAGAATTTTAATAAATATAATGAGGTGATTTTGTCATCTTAGTACTTTATATTGATGACATTTTGGTAGCTTGTAACTCAATCTTTTTCTAGATGAGTTAAAACACATGTTATCATGTCATTTTGATATTTGGCAAAACATCTTTTATTTTGGAATTCAGATCCATCATGATAGAACTCATAGTATTTTGGATTTGTACTAAGGCAATTGGATTGAACAAGTGCATGAAAGATTTAAAATGGATACCTATGCATCTAGTCCAATGCCTACTTAGAAAGATGATACGTTGTCTCAATTATATTGCCCTCAAATTAATATTGAAAGGGTTAAAATGGACAAAATTTCTTACTCTTCTGCTATTAGTAATCTTATAAATGCACAAGTCTACATTCGTTTAAATATAGCTTTTGCTATTAATGTGCTTGGAAGATACTTGAATGACTCTAGGATGGATCATCAGAAAGTAGCTAAGAAGGTAATGAGGTATCTTTAAGGTACCAAGAATCATATGTTAATTTGTAGACAATCTAATTTACTTGAGGGTGTTAGTTATTCAGATTCTGATTATGCCTTATATATAGATAATCGCAAGTCAACATCTGGATACATCTTTATGATATTTGGAGGAGCTGTCTCATGGAAAAGTATTAAACAGATACTCACAGTTACCTCAACAATGGAAGTAAAGTTTATTGTATATTATAAGGCCACTTGTCAGGCTATATGATTGAGGAAGTTGATATCTAGCATGCAATTGGTTAATTCTATATCACAATCTCTACTGATTTTTTTTATTACGATAATTCTTCTGCTATGTGTTTCTCTCAAAATAACAAGAATTCTAGTCATATTGAACATTTTTTTTATGTTAAACTCCTGTTCATTAGAGAGAGAAGATTGTTGAATCTTGGACTCGCATTGAACACAGCCCTAGTAGAGACATGCTAGGGATTCGTTAACTTAAAGCTTACCTATAGGAGTATTTAAAATCAAGTAACTCATATGAGTCTTGTTAAATCTTTTGATGAAATCTTAATTTAGTGGGAGTCTGAGATATGCTTATTTTATTTTGTCGATGTTTGTGACCACTAATTGCTCATATTGAAATATTGGTAATATGTTTTATACATATATAAATCATTTCCTTCCCTATCGGATTTGATGATTTTAAGTTATTTCTCTTATGAGCTGTGGTCAAAAAATTAACCTTATATATACTCAGTTCCTTTGGAATTATGAGATATTAATTTTAGATCACTTGTCTTCTTATCAGATTCAATGATTTTGTATGGTTTCATTCCACTTATGTAATCATTGCTCAGTTTGAATGTTTAAACATTGGTAATATATTTAATACATATATATAAATCATTTATTTCCCTATTGAATTCAATGATTTTGAGTTATTTCTCTTCTGAGTTATAGTCGAAAGACTAAACTTTATTCTGTTCCTTTCAGATTATGAGACACTATATTACTTATCTCCTTATCGGATTCAGTGATTCTGCGTACTCTCATTCTTTGAATTAAGTTTATGACTTAATATATAACTAATTGCTTAATTATTGATGTTTTAATTATTTCATATAATTAATAAATGCTATCCAAGTGGGAGATTGTTGTATTTAAAAATAAAATAATTAATTTTATTAAAAATATTATATGGATTAATATTAATTAATTATTAAAATATTTATTTAAGTAATTAGTTTTGTATTTTAATATTAAGTATAAAATAGATCGGGCCCCAATTTAATGTGTATGATCCATAATAGGTTGGATTATGTACAAACTCGTATGAATAGAGGTCCCAACCTACAGCCGTTTAGTGGTCGGTAGTTTCCTATCACAAATATGATCTTAAATAGAGAGATCATGGTTATTATTTGATATTGAAAAATAAGAATTCCCACTACTAAAATTTTCTCTCCCTTTTTTCTCTCTATCTGGATAAAATTTTCTCTCCCTTTTTTCTCTCTATCTGGATAACCTAAGGGGTGAAGTAGATTGCAATTCTATTCATCATCACCATTCAGATCAGTCATGACCTCATCAAATTATGCTCCAGGTACACTCATAATTTTGTTATGATCAATTATATATTTTAAGATTTTAATTCATACTTCCAACATGAAAAAGTAAGAATAAAATAACAAAAGTAACACTGTTACTATCTTTAATTCTAAAAAGCAAGATAGTAGAAGTAACATCATTACTATTTCTAACACTAAGGTTAATACCTATTTTTTAAGGATAATAATAAGAATAACATTATATTTAATATACATATACAATATTTTAAATTTAAAATTCATACCCAGAACATTAAATTTTAAAGAAACATTGAATATTATTGCATTGTTAAAGGTATTGTCAAGGTTAATACTACTTGAACTACTTTTGTAGTGACAACTAAATTATTTGTTAATTGAATAAATCTTGCTTCACTTTTTTTTTTATTTTCTCTTCCACATTTATCTTATCACAAATATCTGGAAATTCCACCAATATATAGAGGTAACATACGGATGGATTGAATTAGTTGATCGAACTTCTATTCATACAAAATAATCTATTTAAACTCACGTACAGAAAAAGTCAAAATTTGAACGATTGGGTTTATAAATTTGTGGATCGGTTTGATTCGAACCGATCAGTCCAAATTTTGGTCTTCCGCATAAACCCTTGATAAAAATGCCTCAAATTCTGAATAACAATCTGTTTATAACAAGGGGGTCAAAATGCATTATGTACGATAGCACTATCTGTAAATTGATCGAAGCCTTTATTTTTTTTTGGCCATTCAAAATAAAGATGCAAGTGAGGTGTAGAGATTATGCTGGCCAATTAACGATTTGGGCCTATTCAATGGAAAACAAGCCCAGACCAAGATTATTTGACCATACATTTATTGAGTCCAAGTCAAGGATATGTACATTTTCACATGAAGTAAAATGTACTGAAGGCCCAAATAAGAAAAACTGCGTAAATTTAACTCACAATTGTATTTTTTATATAATTGCTCTCATAATTATATCGTAAGTAATATTTTTATTTTCATATTTTACTCTGATTTTACAAGGGACACTATCTAAATTTGGATTTTTTTAAGGAATATGAAAATAGCCATTTTTTATAAATTAATGCAACTCCCATATTCTCTTTTTTTGGCAATATAGAACACTCATTTAGCCAAACAAAAATATTATATAATCTTAAAATAAAATTTAAAATTAAGTTTTAAATATTTTATATTAATTAAATATTATAAATTTACTTATTTAATTGACATTTCTTAATTTACATTCAAACCTTAATTTTAGATTTCAGTCTGGATACATATAATATTATTGTTAGCAAATATTCTTAATCTATTGAAATATAATCATTATAAAAGATATTTAAAACAAGTTAAAGGATAACAAGTGAGTGAATGTATAAATTGCTAGAATTTCTTTTTTCAAACCTTACATAATTTATAAATAAAAATGATGTCAATGTAGTTAGCCTAATTAGTGATATAAAGTATTGAGCTTTATTAGCACTTAGGCTCCATAGTTATGAATCCTATAATGAGTAGAATATATGACCTAACTTACATTATAAGATAGGTTCCTACCTTTCTAATCTAGAAATAGATTACATTCTTCCTTATTAAAACTAGTAGAAAAAGAATTTTTCTCTAAGAATGGAGAGTTAGGTTAAGTATAAACTATTACAAAATTGTTAATAGATGTCAATTCAATCTAAAACTAACATATATATTGACACAATGGCATTTTGAAATTATTTGAAATAATAAGATGGCAATTAATAAATAGAATCGATATCTATATTGACATGATGATATTTTTGAAATTGTTTAAAATATTAAGATGACATTTAATAAATGTAATCAACATCAATGTTGACGCAATGACATTTTTAAAATTCTTGTAAAACTTAAAATAATAGTTAAACTTATACCTTGACAATATTTCAAGTTTGAAAATACTTTAAAAGCTTAAAACGTTAATTTTTTACTTAACTAGCATCAAAAGTAAGGTGAACTCTTACTTTATGAAATGCTAAGCAAATTTAATATGTTAGTTGTTTACTTAACTAAAATTGAAATTGATGGGGTGGTGATATTTTTGTAAATATTATCCTAATTTTATATGCCTATTTTGTATCAATCAAAGTAAAAAATTAACATGTAAATATTTTTATACATAACTTTTATTTTATCCTCTATTTCATATCACTCTTGCTTTTTAAAACTCAATTCTCTTGTGATAACATCCACTTTCACCATTTTTCCAACAATTTGCTTTTTTAAACTCAATTCTCTTGGGATAACATCTATTTTCGCCATTTCTCCAACGATTCTTAAACTTCCTTCACATTCTTAATTGCACTTGTTCTAGTTATCACACTCATTTCCAATTTTTTTTTATTCTTGTTTTCATTATTTTTTAATATTAAGATATTATTTGGCTTTATTTAGTTAAGATGTATACATTTATTTATAATGGCATTGTGATAGCCTTATTCATTGTTAAGTTTAGGTTTATATTATCTACTATGTTTAGTAATACTTTTAGATTTTAGTCGCCATTAGGATATATAGTTATAGTCATCCTCTATCTAGTAGTGGTGCCTCTACCATTTTAATTTGTTATCTTTACCATTGTGTACAATTGTATCTTTTAAGGCATTGGATATATTATATAATGGAATGATTCTAGTCTAGTCTTTCATTATCTAAATTAGTGAATGAATCTATAAAGCATGATAATTTATATAATTTTAGTTTAGTTGCTTGTCATACAAGTTATATATACATTGTCATGCCTACCATACAACATTTGTTGCAAGGACAAATTATATATATGCTACTTTATTTATCATTAAGTAATGTTATCCTTTAAATTTATCTACGTATCATTATACATAATTGACATGAATTTTTTTTAAAGCAACTAGAATATATATCCTTTTAGAGAGGCAACTATTCCTACTTAAAAAAATAAAAAAAGTTTTGTAACTTTAAGGTTCATTATTATGGCGTAAGCTAAGGGTAGGAAGTTAGATGTTGAGTTTAATTAGAAAGGATAAGCAAGTGGACCAAATAAAGCAATATATAATAGTTATGTTAGATTGACAATACATTTAAAAGTATCAATAGTTTATAAACTTTGGAAGAGTGTCCCCCCAACATTGAAGGATAACATTTAAGAGAAGGCCTTAGTATATATACTTGATTTGGATAATTTTATGTTATAGATATATAAAACTTTCATATTTGTTTTTATTTTTTCTTATGAAGTGCTTTCAATATTCCAAAGACCTCATACATGTGCAAAAAAGTACTGAAGCATGTGATGGATTAGTGGAGGAACTTCAAGATAAGGTTGAGATAAGAATACATAAAATCCTAATACTATTATAAAACAAGCCCACTTCAAGAATGGAACTTTATCAACTAGCAATTATTGGAGAAGTTCTTAAAATGAAAGGATGATAAGTGTCTCTAAGTAAAATTTATATATTTTAATGGCCAATTCTTCTTAATGTCTTATTTGTATAGCATTTGAACTTATAAACTAATATATCCTTTGGTTAATAGAATTTAAGTAAGTCAAACCAAAAAAGTTGAAAAAAGAACATATATCCATATAAGTTTCTCCAAGGAGGCTACTAAAAGCTAAAGAGGGAGTTAGTGGAAAAAAGGTATGCGGAAGTCAAAGATGATAATACTGATAAGACACTTTCCATTTCTCGTGCAAAGTTATACAATTGAGACAAAGTTAACAAGCAAGGGTAATACATGACCTTGGAGAGCCAAGTCTTTGTAAAAATATTGTAAGTATTTGCAATTAAATCAAAGTGTATTGTTTAATTTTGAAGCTTCCATTTCATGCAATTTGAATCCAAATATTTGTATTTGTTTATTAATACAAAGTACTCTCACACAATAAGCCTTCCAAGGTGTGTTTGAGCTAGCAAGGAAGAAGGATTCTTACCACAACACTATGATCTAAGAAGCATTGTCACAACTCAATTTTTGAACTATCATGACTAATATAAAGATATTAACTAGACATCTTTACAACCTTCTTTTTAACCAAACCACTTTTATTAACCTTATTCTTTTCTAAAAAATAACTTTTATACAAAATAATTGAGATATATAGAAATGTCTATAGTTGAATATTTCATTAATCTTTTTATATGTATAAGAATATACATATTCCATTAGAAAATAACATTTATAAAATCATAGTAAATAATATCTTTTTCCTTATATAATACAGATATACAAAATAAAAAGATTCTTTCCTTTCTTTAATAAGAAGAAATGATATTTTTACTTCTATATAAAAACATAAAATGAATATTTTTAAACATATATAAATTTTTTATTTAAAATACTTCAAGAATCAAGTAAATATTTAATATGAAATTAGATAAAAAAAATTTTGATTTTTTCAAGAAAATTAAGTTTTCAAACTTATTACAAAAGTTCAAATTATGGAACAAATATAATAGAATAGGACTAGGTTAAATAAAACTCACGAAATCAAATGTTCTTATTCCTTTTACAAAATTCTATTTTTAGAGATAACGTACTCTTTTTTTTCTTTTCAAAACAGGAATCATCATGTGCCATCTTTTAAAACTTAGAGTGATTTATAAAGCTCTTCTTTTCTACTTTTTCCAAAAAATGGTCATAGGTTATACAAGGATTTTTTAGGAAACAATCTTTATTAAACAAAAGTGTTGTCATGAATAAATAAAAGTACCATATCTTTAAAGTAGTAGAGAAATAATTACTAATATGCATCCATACCTTTGTAATTAAACATATATATCATTTATCTATAATTATATATAAATTAAAAGTTAATAGGTTATATATTACCACCTAATTTTTAACCTTTTTTTTGTACATCAAATACTAAATATTTGTCAAAATAATTACACAATAAGTCAAATGCCATAATTATATAAATTTTTCAAAAATTAATTTGAATAGAAATTTTTTAAAAAAATACTTGACAAAAGCTTCACTAATAGTCAACGCTTGACTGGTAATGTCATGATCTAAACCCAATCATAACCTGATACTCAGTTTTCACCAGTTTTAACATTATTTATCATAATTCTACTTAACAAAAACCTTCTTATTACTACATAACTTAAATTCATTTCAAATTCTACGAGAAAACAGATAGATTTTCCCTTATTTCTAAATACTTTCTGAGGATCACACGCCTTGAATTACAAAACCTATATTTTTTACAAATACGACAACATCACTAACTTACACAATATTACACAACCTCAATATATATACACAAATAAATGATTTAACATGTCAAGTGTTAAATCAACATAATTTATATATATATATATATTCTAATCGTAATCCAACTATCAAAATCCATAATTAGGTTGTCTTTAATTCTCTATGGATGTAAGATGTAGGATGTAGGATGTAGCAAAGCTCAAATACTCTTATCTCAACCTAAAAATATTGAAAAACAAACGAAATAAGTTACAAAAATTCAATAAGCATATATCTACCACTACCAAACCTCGATTCCATTATATTAAAGGTTTGTATACTGATTAGGTATTTAATACAAAATTAAATGCAATCTATACTCCTTAAGTTTTTTAAACATACAAAATCAAGCCTTGAGTTGAATATTTACGTACACATAGCTTAGATTTCATATTTCATATTACAAGTCACAATAATCTCAACTATTCACTGGCACGCAATATTATCACCATATCACATGCACCCATTCTAAATGGTTATCATATCCACAAATAGCTATAAAGGCTCAATTACAATTGAACCATTAAAATTACATCAAGTATTTACAATCATATCAATCTGTAGTATCCAATCACAAATAAATTTTCAATATCTCATGACATTATATGAGTATTTATAATAAACATATATGCATCCACCTTTTATCTCTTGGGTTAACCTTATACCCTCCACAATCTGTCCACCCTTATCATTTTAAAGTTTGTCATATACCTTTCACAAGCTGTTTGTTAGGAATTGTCCATTTGGCTTTTGCATCACCCATCATATGTCTCATTTCAAATGTCACTAATCACACATTTCACATTATAATATGCACATTAAAACTTAGCTTTACAAATCTCATGATCTAATGCAATATTAACATAAGGTAATCATTCTATCATCATGAGGCAAATTAGAACATATGACATGTAATATATATATATATATATATATATATATATATATATATATATATATATATATATATATATATATATATATATATATATATATATATTAATGCTACCATGCTATCTTGCATGGCCACAACAGTCAGTTTATATTCATTTGATATCATACACTTTCATTAAATATTAATAAGTAACAATGTAAAACCAACCATAATATGAATATTATTTGTCATTAGATTTCCATTGTGATTAATCAATAGTTAGTAATATCATTCATATGCCTTACAAACCCGTTATTTTCTCTAATAGATAGTTACTAACTTATCACAAGTATCATTTTTTAATTTCTCATACATATTCACAAATATATTATTTAGGATTCATATACGAACAGATATGTGATCTATATTACTTATAAGAAGGATTATAATTTAGCGCATTTAAACACTTAATATTAAAATATTAAATTAAAGTAGGATATATACTCATCTGATAACATCCATTCACTTTGAAGATCTGCAAATACATCGCTTTTATCTTCTATTCTTTCCTATTTCACAATTTATAATGATAATTTATAAATATAGGCTAACTTCTTATTTTCCTTTGAACATTACAGTTCTAGATTTATTTTATAATTATATCATCCTTCCAAGTTATTGGCTCCTTACAATCCCCAATATTAGCTTTTATAATCAAATATGCTATAATATATGAAGTTTCAAAGTAAAACTAGGCAAATAAAATTATTATAGTTTAAAACTTTAAAAGGTTCATTTTAGGCCACTCCGTCATCCTAGACCATCACTTTCTATAAAGAACAAGAAATCACATCCATTAGGAGCTTTTCGAATCAACTCCCAAACATTAAGATACTAGATTTTTATTAATATAATCATACTATAAATATGTTAGTCTAATATTCTTAAGCTTAAGATTCTTATTTTATTAACTTCATGGCAAGCAGCTAAAATATAATGATAGGATAGGGTCATTTTGAAATAACTATGAATTAAGTTAGGTATTAAAACATAGTGTCTAATTATACTCCTATCATATCATACTAATGATCCATAATGCAAAAATATTATTTTCAAGACCCACCATCATGTATTTAAAATTTCTCACTACGTGGGTTATATATATATATATATATATATATATATATATATATATATATATATATATATATATATATATATATATATATATATATATATATATATATATATATATATAACATATATATATAGCTGCTGTTAGATTATTAAGAAGGCTCGTTCCATTTGTATGGTTTCATAAACATTATCATGTACTCAAAATTCTAATAAATAGGTTTTATGGATCATGCATGAATATATTAAAATAACAAAATACTAGGTTCCGTCCATACTTTAATTATCTTATTTTAGCATCCTATAACATAAAATTTATATTTTTCACATGCATCATTACTATGTCAAAATACCTAAATGGATTTTTCTTGGATCAACCAGTAAAATAACATAAATATTAAAACTTTATGATATAGAAATATTCATTGCATCCAAAAAGGGCTGCTGGTATATTACCGATGATAAAAGATACTAGAACTTTAACAAGAAAAAGAAAAATTTAAAGCCCTATTTCAATCGTGTTTTACCATATCTCATAACTTCCACGATCATCATATCTTCATTGTTAGCTGTGAACAATGCACACGGTAACCAGAGGAGGCCAACTCCCACAACTACAACCCTACCACCAATTTTGAGCTTAGCCAATAAACGTTGTACATATTGGAGTAAATATAGCTTCGAAGGTATATAGAAACAACAACTGACTACTGAGGTAGCGACATTAGTGCCAATGATGGAAGATAAAGCTCGATGGCATGGTAATTGCTCAATAAGAAGAAAGAAAAAAGACGGGGAAAAAGAAAAAAAAAGAAATGCCATTGTGTGAGAAGAGAGCAAAACTAGAAAAGTAAAAGGAAAGGAAAGGAAAAAAAATTAAAAATGAAGTTATGGGTTTTTATCCCATGCTTCTCGCACTTATAAACCTAGTTTTCATTATAAAATTTTCATCCTTCATTTCCTATTCCAAATAATCATACCCTCTATAAGATTTCTATTTCATGAAACTTCCCTTCTTCCCAATTTCATTTTAAGTCTCTATTTGAATACTTTAATAATTCATAAATATTAAGGAATCAATTTATTAATTTATAATTAATTTAATTTTTGTAACATGTATTTTCTTCAAAATCCATCACACTTGAAATTTATAAAATCTTTGTAACTTGTAAAAATTTCATTATATTAGTTATTTAAATAAATCTTGGAGCAAAACTTTTACCTATAAAATATAATACAATCATCCTCATCTTTTAAGGTAAATACTTGATAGCATTTAAAATAAAATAAAATTTAAATATTTATGTAGGGTATTACAAGTTATCCTCAAGCTTAAAGTATATTGGGGTTATTAATAGTGCTACCAATGGATGCTATGGCTCATATGGCATAGTCTACAAGAAACTACTACACATCAAACTAACAATGTGTGATCTTTTTAGCTGGGTTTTTTGGTGCAAGCTAAACTATTGACTCCTTTAATGCCATATGAAATCTAAGTGGATTCATTGCATAAGCATCTAGATAAGCTAGTACAGATCAAGTACTACCATACCTACAAGGACTAGCCTAATCTAAGATAGGTATGTTGGACCATTTTGATCCATCTTAATAGTGGAATTCTAATTTGTACAACATAAATGTAGTCTAATAGAATTGTCACTAATAATTATTCATTTTTAATGCAATTTAGCTTAACTAAAGTATTTTCACCTTTATTAAAGTTGAAAGGTAAGGAACAATTTGCCTAGTAGGATAAGCACCAAGTAATATTTGATTTTATTAAAAGGAACTTAACTAACCCACTTATGATGTCCTCCCTAATTCTAGGCCTGTAATTAATATGAAATCAATGAGCAAAGATTAATGCATACATTCACTAAAAGGACTACTAATAAGGGATAAGGCTAAAAGGCAAAGGGAAGCACTTCAAAGGCTAATTAAAAAAGTTTAGATGCAAGAGGAAGCAAGTTTAAAGCAACTCAAAGGAGCATGGACCATATACATTTAACCTCGAAAGATTCTCTTGAATAGTTAACGATTAGGTTTAAAGCTCATCTCTACCTACCTATAGTTGATTGTAATAGTCAACTATCTGTAGCAAAGTTCATGTCAACCTATATATAATCAACCATAAGCAAGTCCAATGCATATTTCATTTGTTTCTTAAACTTTAAGTCACTTTTAGGCATTGTGTTTGTTTGTATTATTTAACCCATTATTTTCTTTTTTATTTTAGATAAATATTAAATGTTTAATTAGCTTTCTAGACTAGGCCTAATTAGTCCAATTAAAGTCTAATTGGTTTAGTTAATTTTTTTACTTTAGGCACCTATTTGAGGAAAGTTATTCCTTATTGTCACAATTTTTGTCATGTAATAATTAGAAAAATCTTTATGAGTGTTTTCTTCTTATAATTCTAGCAAGAACTTTAGACTTATTAGTGGTTATCCAACCTTTGTGATGTCAATTTTCACTTATTTAAGGATCAACATCCTTTATGACATGAATTTTTCTTACTTATCACTTCCTCTCTTCTCTATTCTAAGGCGTGTTATGATTATTCTATTTTTTCGATTTAATTTTTGTATCTTAGGACAATCCACCTTGAAAGATTCATATCATTTAGTATTCAAAGCTTTAATTCCCAAATTCAAGTTATATTTTTCATTTCTTAGCAATTTTTTTCACTTCTTCATTTTTTTATTTTTTTATTTAGTTTATATAACTATCTTGCTATTATTTTATCTCTATTTTTATTGTTCTTATTTTGATCTTGTTTTTTCTTGTTAATTTTATGTTTAAATTCAAGTTTGGATCATTATTCTTTATCAATTCTTTTATCTTTGTTATGTTTCTACATAATTATGGTTGCAAATTTGTGATTTTATTGCTTAAACTTATTTTTGTGTTCAATCCTTGAATCCATTATTGTTCCTTGCGTTTTTATGTTTCAATTTGTGTTAATCTGAGTTAATTTTGTTAAAAATTCATAGAAATTTCATTGAATTCTGCTTAATATGAAAGTTGCCTTGAAAGTATTTGAAAAAATTCAAAATTGTGAAGTTCAGCTTGTTATAGTTGAATATAGTATTTGAATATTGTGCAAAATTTGTTATAATATTCGATTACTATAGTTAAATATAACCAAGCTAAGAGCAATCAACATTGTGATAGTTAAGTACTTTAAATGATTATCTGAAAGCAAATGCCACCTAGACCTCATATCGTCAACTACTATAGCTGAATACTAACACTTTAACTAAAGGTATTCAATTACCATAATCAAATATAGCCATGTAGAGGCTATGTTAATTGGTTATAGTTGCATATCATAGTTGAATATCTCTCAATCCATTTGAGATAGTCAACTATAGTATCTCAATAACCTCTGTGTCCTAAACATAAAAGTGTTATGCAATTGTTTAAGAGTTTAATTCAATGCAAAAGCAAAATCAAAGAAAGAAAAGCAAAAGAAATGTGAATCAAAAATAAGAAAAGCAAAATAAAAGATCAAAAGATCAAAGTATAAAAAAAGAAAAGAAAAGTGCAAAGAAAAAAACATTAAAAAAAAGGAAGTTATTGTCAAAAAAGTTAATTATTCAATTATGTGCTTTATTTCATCTTTATGTGCTCTATTTTATCTTGAACTTCTCATTTTGAAATTAAGTTTTTTATTGCTTCTTTCATGCATTTGCAGTCTTTCATTTTTATTATACTTTTAATTCTTATAATTCCCAGTCTTGTTCATTTAGCTTCCTTATTTTTTTTCTTTGTGTTTCCCTTTCTTGAATTCTTAGTATCATTTATTGCTCCATTTGGCTAATAACCTTTCTTAAGTGAAATTATTGTCACACTTGTTGAACCCTATTAGTTTTGTCATCTAGTTCCTAAAGAACCACAATAAAAAAAGATAAGAGTAGAAAAAAATAAGAATAGGTAAGATCATATAAAGGCAAAAGCTTTTAACTAGAGTGCAAATACAAGTATGAATGTCTCTAACTCTAGTGATGCTCTTATGAGATCCTTTTTTTTATCTAATTTTTTTCTTGCAAGTTTATCTTAAAGATGTCAATGGGAAGTGTGAATAGGAGAATTATGATAATTAACTGAAAATATGAATGAAGAACTCATTAGAATAGAAGGTGGTCAATCTCATAAAAACCACTATGGTGAGATAGATAGAAAGGAAAAGAGAGAAGGGGGAAAGAAGACAAAATGAAAGGCATGATAAAGAGGAAGGAGTTGATAGTAATGATAGAGGGAGTAAAAGTTTAAATGCATCTAATAAGAGTGAGAGAACAAGAGGAGAAAGGAGAATTAATAAAATAAGAAGTGATAGGAGAGATAAGGGAAGAGATGAAAGAAAGAGAAGAGACAAGCAAAAAAAAAGCAGGTGTTGATGATAAACTTGATAACATCAAAATGAAGATCTCATCTTTTCAATGAAGAAATGATCTAGATGCTTACTTTGAATGGGAAAGAAGATGGAATTGATTTTTTATTGTCATAAGTGTTCAAAAGAAAAAAAAAAGTAAAGTTTACTATCACAGAATTTTCTAATAATGTCATTGCTTAATGAGATGAATTGATAATAGATGTAAAGAAATAGCATGAAAGACACATTAGAATTTGGGAAGACTTGAGGTTTGTTATTAAAAAAACGATTCATCTCTAGTCATTGCTAAAGGGATTTGCAACAAAAATTGCAGAGTCTTATCCAAAGGGTTAGAATTGTTGAAAATTATTACAATGAGATAGAAATCATTATGATTAGAGCCAATATGGAGGAAAGTCAAGAAGCATGGTAAGGTTTCTCCATGGATTGAATATAGACATTGTTAATGTGGTAAAATTGCAACACTATGTGATCATGGAAGGAATGATACACTTAACTGTGAAAATGGAAAGGCAATTCAAAAGGGTCGGTTCATCTAAATATAGCTCCCAAATTCCCAATCAAGCTTTCTATAAAAGTCTTGATACAAGAAGAGTGGCAAAAAATTAAAGAGAGAAAAAGTTTAAATTTAATTTTACTTTAAAATCAGAAGAGGAGTTTTTTAAAAATTTATATCAATCTAGTTCATATAAAATTAATTTCATGTTAAATTTTAATTCTTTTATACATAAAATAAAATTATTAAATTACTTTATGAATGAATTAAAATTTAATGTTGAATTAATATTACAAACCTTACAAATATAAATTCGATTTTATGAGGATTATCTTGATTTTGTTTTTTGTTTAACAGGAATTGAACCTGCAATAGCCGGAAACCGGGAGATTATCGCCTTTTTTTTTTTTATCGATTAAACTGACCTGTAGGTTTTTTTTTCTTTAAATTTGAAATGTAGAAATTTATTTTACAAAATTATACGACACAACAAACCGACAGTTGACATCATAAAAACACATGTTTATTTTAATGGTGCTGTCAATGGCAAATATAGTGTGTAAACAGCATGTACGATCAATATTTAATTGGCTTAAAAAACGGAATATTTTTTTCAATTTGCATGAAAGATTGGCAATAAGTTGACTTATAAATATCGGCAAGAAAGGCCTCTGCAACGAGGACGGCCCTCTAGGAATCAAAGAGAGGAGGAAGAATCGTTGTATAAAAAATTAATCTAACAATTTTAAGGGGGTTTGAAAAATAATTTCTATAGAAAATTTTAATTAATTTATAACATTTTAATTGATTGATTTAATTAATTATATTTTATATTTGATAAGTAATTAATTCAATTAATTAATTTAAAAAGGTTATGAACCAACCTTTTTAAATATTTATAAAAAGTCAAATTATCATCTAATTATATAATAATAATTACTTTCCCTCATTATTATTATTATTATTAAGAAGTATTCTAACTTTGTACTAATAAAACATAATGCTTAATTTTTCATTAATTAAATTTACATAATAAAATTATAATTATTAATTTAATAATAAATAATCATTTAATTTTTCTTTAAAAAATTTATATAATAAAATTAATAATTTAATTAAATAATTATTATAATATGTTAAAGACATTGCTAGATAATTATTCAATGAATTTTAACTCTTTCCATATTAAAATTAAAAATTAATAAAATTAATTTATACACATAAATAAACATATATACATATACTCATATATATATTCAATTAAATCATAAAATAAATTTATATTTTTATATGTCATTTTACACATAAACAATTACTCCTTCTATTTTTTATTATCCATTGTATTTGAAAAAAATTATTATTTTTTATTTGTTATTTTAGAAATTTAATAAAGCATTAAATATTATTTTTTCAAGTTTAGCCTTCTTTTTCACTAATAAATACTTGTTATTCTACACATTAATCTTTCATCTTAAAATATCTTAAAGAATTTGTTTCATCATATATCTCTTTTCATTTTCAATCTTTTCGATTTTGTATATAAAATAAAAGATAGAGCAAATTTTGACTTTGAACTGAGAGGTAATTTTGGAAAGTTTAATAAAAATAAATAAATTAAATTACTATAAATAATGAGGAATGGATAGAATAATAATAAATAATTAATTATATCAAATATTTTATTTAAATAATTAATATTATCAACTAATTATATCAATTAATAATTAATTTAATCAAATAATTGATAATATAATCGATTAATTTCTAAAATGGACATTTGTTTCGTAAGGGGAACGATTTAATATTTTTTTCTGAAAAATAATACTTGTAAATTTTTTTTTTAAATTCAAAACTTAAAGAACCACATCCCCCTAAAACTGATGACCTGTACCCGATTCGATCTATTAAAAATGATTAAGAGATTAGTTGAGATAATTCGAAGGTCAAGAGAAATTTATTGGTTTAGCTTGGCAGTAATAATGACTGATTAATATTCTACACTGCATTTGGCCATTCTATAAATGCATTATTGATAAAAAAAAAAGACTGGAAATTTAATAAATAACAATTTATCAAAAATGACTTTTTTAATTTATAATTATCATTTTATTTATTTTTTATCAATAATAAAAATTATTTATTTTGTTCTTTAAAATATATCTTACGATTTAAATAAATCAAAGTGGCAGGCGGTTGGGGTTGAGGATCTAAGCGTGAGACAAATAATTGGTCATCACACTTTTTGGTTTACATTATTGCAAAGAGTGACTGCTTCTTCAAATGTATGATTACATAAATGATGAAAATTGATGACTTTCATCGTAAATATTTCGTTGAGCTTGGGGAAAAATCAAAGGGGGGGGGGGGGGTTGGGGCATAGTTCCTTTCAAAATTACATCACATGAGAGAATTTCTTTCCCCTAATTTGGTTAGGAAGAAAATAAGGAGGAAGGTAGAGAAATTTTTTAAATTTAAATTGCAGAAAAAATAGAAAAAAGTTTAAATTTTGAATTGATTAGATTAGTATTATCATATATTTTACTTTTATATTTTATTTCATTCCTCTTTTTTCTTCATCCAATCAAATATATTTTTATTTTTATATTTTTAAAAACATGTTTAAAAGTTTTTTTTTTTGTTGTCAAGAAGTATTTTTTTATTAAAAAATAAAGAATAAAAGTTATCGATGTTTTAAGTAAAAAAATGTTAACTTAATTATAAAATTGACATAAAAAATAAGAATATAAGTTTAGAATATAACTAAAAGCTTTTTTTATTTTTAATTTACTCATTTAGAATTATAATCTTTAAAAACATATTCTAAAAATAGATTGTTAAATAAGTTCTTTTATTTTTGAAAAAAAAAACTAATTTTAAAATAAACAAATGATTCCTAAATTTAAAATTTTTTCTTTCTTTTTTATTTTTTTTTCCTTCATCTTGAGTAGGTATGTGAAAATTTGAGGAAATCAAATAAAAGTAATAATTTTCTCAACATATACGCACATAATTCTAGACTCAAACTCTAAATACAATAAAAATAAGATTATGAGATGATATGGGGTATTCCTATACCATTAAAATACTAGGAAGTACCTTGAAAATGAACAATCTAATGTGATGAGAATTGTAACAAAGAAAATATATAAATAATAATTAAAAATTAATTATTTTTCAAGATGTGGATGAGTGAAGAGCATAATATAGTTGAAATAAATTACAATTTGCCTATAATTATGGTCAGGGCCATTTTCACACTTTACAACCATAATTTAAAAAATGACATTCTAGTATCTTGTACCATGCCCTTTGTCGACAGATGTGAATCATAACATTATAAAAAGAATAAACTAAACTTATGTCTAATTTTGACATGAATTTACACGTCGATTCAAAGGGGATGCGAAGTCAAAATGGGATTTGACCTTTTTTGTTTTTCTATAAAAATGAGTGGATAAGAAAGTAAAAATAATTTGTTAACCAAATAAAGATCTATATGAATGATTTTACCTTTCATTACAAATTCATATAAGTAATTTCTTCTTCAAATTACTTTATAAAATAACAAAAGTATTTGTATAGGTTATTCTTTAAAAATGAAATTATAATTTTATATAATTTAAATATTATTTATTAATATTTTATAATTTTAAGATAAAATTATTAATTTTATTTTAAATAAATTTACTTCCATTTCCGCGTTGAAAACTTCTGACATATGTGTTAAATTTAATATTATGAGTGCTACAAACAAGGATTTAGTTTTTTTAAAGTGTAACGATGAAATGTATCATTATGTCCATTGATAAAAAAATTAAAAAAATAGATAGTTATAAACTTAAAAAAATATTTATTATTATTTATAAAATTTAAATTCTTAATTTCTTAATCAAAATTGTGATAATATACTTTATTATCTAATATTAGAGGTGGCAAAGTGGATGGGTTAGGATGGATATGAATTGGATAAAAAATGGATGGGTCATTATTTATCCACTTATCCATTTATGACTCGACATAAAATTTTAAATTGGTCATGGATGACTCATGACTCTTAGATATATGGTTAACCTGATTCATTCATTTATCCATTAAATTATTATTATTTTATATTTTATCTTTTTTATTGACATTATTTTTTACCACTATTTTATATTTATTGGTATTATTTCAAAACAAACTTATGCTATCAAAATTTTTATTCTTTATTTTTATCTACTTTTTAAAATTATACTTTTTTATCTCTTTTTCTTAATATTAATTTTTAAAAATTATTTTAATATTAAATGTAGTTGATTAAATAATTTAATTTTAATATACATTAAATAAAACTTGTTTAATTTAAAATAGACATTACAATAAAATTCAAAAATTCAAATTTTTGAATTATATGTATTCTTTTACAATAATAAATTGTGCTTTTAAAATTGCATATATATCAACAATTAAATTTTAATGTATAAAGTATCACGTGAAAAAAAAATTGATCTTATTGGTATGTTGATATTTACAAAGTATAGTCAAGAATCTAACATATAGTTATTTTATATATTACATGTGACACGTAACATTATAAAAAATTTTATTTGAAAATTCAAAAAGGTAATTTTGTAATTATTTTTAAGTTTTAAAAGTAAAAATAATAAATTATATAGATTTTAGCACAAAAGACTGGACTTGACTTTACTTTACTTTTTTATAAAGAAATTGATATTGTCACATATATAATAATATTATAGTATTTTATGTTAAATAATTAATTTTAAATATATTTAAATTATACTAAATTTTTAAAGATATTTTATTATAATATTTTTTATTTTATAATATTTATTTATATAGTGTAGAAATCTACATTTTATGAATATAAATGGATAAATGGTTATCCATGGGTTGACCCAATATGACTCTTATTTCAATGGGTTAATAATGACTCAACCCATATTTATCCTAAAATTAAAATGAATAAATATGGATGGGCCAAAATAAGGATGGATATGGATCAAGATTGCCAAGTCTACCTAAAATACACCTCACACTTTAATACTTAATCCAAATCACGGTAATAACAATATTTATAAACTGATCAAAGCCCAAAACAAGGATTAAAGTGAGTGCAGTATGTGCTTGCCAATTAATGATTTGGGCCGATTTACTGGACAACAAGCCCAGATCAGGATTATTTGTCCTTTCATTTATTGAGTCCAAGCCAGGGAGATGTAAATTGTCATATGAATTAAACATCTAGCTGGCCCGGCTGAAGGCCCAAAATGGGAAGACAAAAAAAAGGCACATCAATTTAACTTAAACTGATGAGAAAAAAAACTCATATTGTATTGTTTTTTTTGTATTAGTTCTCATAATTATAGTGTAATTAATATTTTTCTTTTCGTATTTTACTCTGATTTTATGAGGAATTCTATCCGAATCTGCATTTTTTTCGAGGAATATGAAGCTATGAACTTAGAATTATTTGTTTAGTTTAAATTACTACAACAACCATTTTATTTGAAAAAAAAAAAAAAAAAGGGTGTTACGTGGAAGGGTTATCATGTCATCGGTGCAAGTGAGGCATCAAAATTTACCGTCGATGTCGAAGCTTCGTTGCCGGTGACTCATGGCTGCCACCCACCAGTGTGTCTCCACCTCCGGTCTTTAATGGTAAATTTGAAAAATAAAAGTAAAAAAAAATAAAGAAGATAGCAGGTTGTAACCTTTTATTCTCTTTTGTTTTCTCAATTTAATTCCGAAATTCAATTGCATAACAAGAAGTTTGTAGACCTTGTGATTGTATTGGTCCAAGGTTCATGTTGTAATTGGTCCCATAAGCATGTATCATGCTCTGTTCTAGTAAATAAATCAAGAAGACTTGATACCGATGATAAGTAAGAAAGTATATATTTCAAATAAATGCAATAATTAGTTCATTATTTAAACGTAGATACTAATTATATTATATTCTTCAAATTTTGCAACTAATATTATTTATTATTTTTATTTTTATTTTTATTATAATTATTTGTGATTCTCTTCATTTGTAATATTAAAATAAATAATAAGGAGAAGGAATATAACCCAAAAAGAAACATCCATTCAATATTAATTACTAAAGTAAAATTTAATAATCAATTTCAATATTATTTATTTATTTTAATATTATCAATGAATGGAAGGATGAATAATTATAATAAAAAATAAAAAATTAATAATATTAATTATAAAATTTAAGGAATATAATAATTATTACCATTATGAGCAAGAGGTTAAATATATTTTTGTGCTTAGTCATATGTTTTTCAATGTTGATTTTCTTTAAACGTTTAATCATTCAAATAATATTCTATTAAGAATCTGTATTGAATAAAATCTTTATGATTTTGATTATTATACATGGTTTTTAATTTCTTGAGCTGATCTATGGAATGAGGTTGGAGTATATTGTGGATTCCATGCCTTGTCTTTGAATAAATAATATTTGAATTGAATTTGAATACGGTGATTCAGATGTATTAAATGAATAAAAGATGTTATAAATTTTGTAAATGAAAATGAAAATTGAATCTTAAATATTTTATATTTAATAATAACTGTAAATTTATATTTAAAATTTAATTTTAAATCTTATTTTTAATATAAATAACATCATTCTTAATGAATAGCATTAGGTACATATCTAATGGCTGGGTGATTTTGTTAATTCTAGCTAGTTGGCTGGGGTATCAACATCGTTGACTAATTTACCGTTACCCTTACAATTCTGTCCATTTCTAAATTAATATATTTTCTATCTGAATTTTCTTAATTTTTTATTGATAATTTTTTCAATTTCAGAAAAATAAGAATGTAATTTTCTGTTTTAATATCCACATTTTTTTTATTAGTATCCATTATTTTTTTATAGTCATAGAAGTGGTCAAATTACTGAATATATCAATGATTAAGAATTGATTTCTAAATATTTTATATTTATTTATAATTTTATTAGTGACATTCGATATTACAATGTGAATATAACTACAATTTAAAATGGATATCTAATTTGCATTGCAGTATTTGTATGCATGCGAACAGTACGAGTGGTTCAATATTGAGTTTTCTTAATTAATGTTGTAACGAGGCCATCAATTTGCTTTAAGTCAAAGTGGTCTCTTAGGGGAGATCATTGATCTTGTTTGCAATCATACCAGAATCCGTGCTGTGGAATTGAATTTTGAATATTTTATATATATTAAATTAAATTTTATAAATTTATTTTATTATTTTATATTATTTTTAATTTATATTCAAAATTTTAATTTTAAATTTTATTTTCGATATATATAATATTATTACATAAAAAATTATCCCCACAATCGCATGAAATTGGAAGATCTTCGCCGGATTTTTTTTTTCAATTAAACTGCCCCGTAGATTTTTATCAAATATGAAATGTGCAAATTTATTTTACAAAATCATATAATACATCAAACCTACAGTTGAGATCATAAAAAAGATATGTTTATTTTTTATCGGTGGTGTCCATGGCAAATATAATTTGCAAAAAACGTGCATGTACTATCATACCAGTACGGAATCAATATTTAATAGGCTTTAAAAAAGGAATAATTTTTTTTATTTTTATGCAAGTAATATTATGCAAAATTCAATTTTTTAAGAGATTAAATGATTTTATTATTAAATTATTTTTAATACATTAAATTTATATATTTAATTTTAATTAATTTATTTTAAAATTAAAAAAAATAATTTAATAAAAAAATACTTAAGATCGAACTTTGCATAACACTAAAAATATTTAAGTCTCCACCAAATCATTGAAGCGAATACGACTCTTTATAAATCAAGGGCAAAAAATAAAGGATTGAGTAAAGAGTTAATCAGACAATTTTATTTTTCAAAAGGGATGAAGTTAATTTTTTTTTTCTTCTGAAAAAATATGAATGTAAATTTTAAAAAAAAATTCAAAATTTAGAGGACAAACCCTTGAAGCTAATGACGTGCAGCCATAGCTCTCTGATTCGAGTTGCTAAAAGCAATTGAGAAACTAGTTGAAAGATAATCAATTCTAAGGTCAAAATGAAAATTATTGCTATAGCTTGGCAGTAATAATGACTGATAAATAGTCTACACTGCTATAGGTATGAGGTAAAAGGCGGTTGGGGTTGGGGACCAAGTGGAAGACAAAATACTTGGTCATCATAGTTTTTCATTTACATTGTTACAAAGAGTGATTGCTTATTCAAATGCATGATTACATAAATGGTGAGCTTTAACCACAAATATTTCTTTGATCATAGAGGAAAAAGGGGGATGATTCCTTTCAAAATTACATCATTTGAGAAATTTTCTTTTAATTTTTTTAGTTGATTAGGTTTGTGAAAGTTTGAGCAAGTATTTTGAAAGTGGACAAGGTGATATAATAACAAAAATTGTAACCAAGAAAATTTATAAATAATAATTAAAAATTAACCATTTTTCATTAATTAGTAATGAGCACAAATGTAACCGAAACAAATTACAATTTGTTTATCTATAATTATGATTTGGGCCATTTTCACATTTTTGAACCATAATTTAAAAGTTAACGTTCGGGATCCACATGCTATTTAATTTGTGGCAAATGTAATTTATGGAACTCAACTCCCCTTCCCTACGATTACTATTTTTATAACAAAAGGACAAAGTTAAATCTACATTGAATTTGAACATGGATTTACCATACTTGAGGATGTAGGGATTAAATATGATCCAGTATTTTTTTTCTTTTTTGGAATGATTTGGGTTAGAAAATGAGAATGAGATAGCAGAAGTAATATTGTTACTATTTCTAACACTAAAATTAATATCATTTTTTTAGAATAATAATAAGAATAAGGATCCATTAAACATATATATATAATATTTTAAATTTAAAATTGAAATCCAAAATATTAAATCTTAAAGTAATATTAAATATTATTGTATCATTAAAGTTACTGATAAAGCTAGCACTACTTGAAGTACTTATTTAATAAAATTTGTTAATTGAACAAATGTTGCTTCACTTTCTTGTTCTTATTTCTCCTTCCACATCTATTCTATCACATATATGAGGGAAGCCTGCTAATACATACGGGTAACAAGTTGATGGATTGGATTAGTCCATCGAACTTCAATCCATACAAAATATTTCGTATAAATTCACATAAAAAAAATAAATTAAATTTTTAATGATTTAATTTGCAGATTAGTCTGGTTCGAATCGATCAATTCAAATTTCAGTCTATTAGGACTGATCAATCTACAATAAAAATAATTTAAATACTAAGTAATTCAATTTATTTAAGTCTATGGACCGAATCAGACGGCGATATCCCTACATATATATGACAGTTCTGTCGAAGTGCATTGAGGATAATGGCAATATCCGTAAATTGATCGAAGCCCAAAAGAAGGACTCAAGTAAGGTGTAGATTACGCTAACCCATTAACGATTTGGGCCTATTTACTAGAAAAACAAGCCCAGACCAAGATAATTTGACCATACATTTATTAAGTCCAAGTTAAGGATATGTACATTTTCACATGAAATAAGATATAGCCCGACTAAAGGCCCGGATAAAGAAAAGCTGCCTAAATTTAACTCACAATTGTATTTTCATATAATTGCTCTCATAATTATATCGTAAGTAATGTTGTCTTTTTTTTTTTTCATATTTTACTCTGATTTTACGGGGGATGCTATCTAAATATGCATTTTTTAAAAGGAATATGAAACTAGCATTTTTATTATTAATTAATGCACCTTCCATATTCTTTTTTTTTGGGGGGGGACAATATAGTACACCCATTTAGCCAAACAAAATTACTATATGCATCAAAAATAAAATTCAAAATTAAACTTTGAATCTTTTATATTAATTGGATTGAATATTACACATTTCCTTCATCATCTTGTAATTAATTGGCATCTCTTAATTTATATTGAAAATCTAATTTTGGATTCCAATATCAATACATACAACATTATTGTTAGCCAAAACCATCAATTTATTGAAATTTAATCATTATAAAGATATTTATAACAAATAAAAGAGTAGACCTCACATACTTCATAAATAAAATTGGTGAAATAAAGTACTAAACTTTACTAATATTTAGGGTTGATGAATGTAGATCCTACGATAAGTAGGATATATGACCCAACTTATATTATGAGATAGATTCCTACCTACTAATCTAGAAATAGACTACATTCTTTGCATCAAAACTAGTAAAAATGAATTTTTCTCTAAGAACATAATATTAGGCTAAGCATAAATTATTACAAAATTATTAATAGATATTGGTTAAATCTAAAATTGACATGTATATTGATATGATGACTTTTTTAAAATTACTTGAAATAATAAAATGATAATAAATAAATAAAAATAATATCTATATTAATGTGATGACATTTTTAAAATTCTCATGAAACTTAAAATAATGATTAAACTTATACTTTAACACTATTTTAAGTTCAAAAATATTTAGAAAACTTAAGACGTTAATTTTCTACTTAACTAATATCAAAAGTAAGGTGAGTTGTAATTTTACGAAGCACTAAACAAATTTAATACTTTAGTTTTTTACTTAATTGATGTTAAAATTGATAGATTTGTGGTATTTTCATAAATATTGTCCTAATTTTATACATTCATTTTGTATCAATCCAATATTGTTTATATAAAATGTTAGTTATCAAATTAAAAATTAATATATAAATATTTTATTTGTATAACTTTCATTTTATTTTCTATTTTTCATCACTCTTACTTTTTGATATTCAATCCTTCGATGATAACCTTTGCTTATCATTTCTCCAATGATTCTCATACTTTCACCACATTCTCAATTGTACTTAAATTAGCTTTGCGTTTGTTCCAATCATCATACTCATTTTTAGGTTTTTTTTATAGTTATCGTTTTCATTAATTTTTTTAATATTAAGAGATTATTTGATTTTATTTAGTTATGATGTATATATATATGTATAGTGATATTATGATAACATTGTTCATTATTAAGTTTAGGATCACATTATCTATTATATTTGGTAATACTTTTAAACTTTAATCACCCTCAGAGTATACAGCTATAGTTATATTTTGTTTAGAAGTAATACTTTTTTCATTTTAATTTATTACTTTTGTCATTACATACTATTGTATTTATTTAGGACTTCAAATATATTATACAACGGAATGATTCTAGTAAACTCTTTAATTATATAAATTAATAAAGGAATTTGTAAAATATGATGATTAGTATAATTTTAGTTCAATTATTTATCATATAAATTATGTGTTTTGTTATATCCACCATACAATATTTCTTATAAGGGCAAATTGTACATATGCGACTTTATTCATCATTTTAAGTAATATTAAGTTTTATATTTATTTGTATATTATTATATATGATTAATACAATTTTTTTTTGAAAATATGAATTTTTTTGGACAGATAACTTATGCCACCTAAAATAATAAAAAGGGTTCCACGACGACAGTTTAATCTTAATTTTGTTCTTTAATGAGAAATTGAACCTGCAATAGCCAAAATTGGAAGACTCTCGCCGATATATTTTTTTTGCTCAATTAAACTGACCCATAGCTTTTTTAAAAAAAATTCGTAATGGAGAAATATATTTTACAAAATTACACGGCACATCAAACCGACAGTTGACATCATAAAAACACATGTTTATTTTTTATTGGTAGTCTCAATGGTAAATGCAATTTGTAAACAATATGTTCGATCCTACAAGTAGTGGCTCAATATTTAATTGGCTTTAAAAGGGGGAATAAGTTTTCAATTAGCATCAAAGATTGGCAATAAGTTAACCTAACTAATGAATCTCAACAAGGAAGGCCTCTGCAACGAGGACGGCTCTCTAGGAATCAAGAGGGGAGGAAGAGTGGTTGTATATAAATTAATCTAACCATTTTAAGGCTCTTTGAGGAATGATTTTTTATTTTTATTATTTTTAATTGATTTATGTTATTTTGATTAACTGAATTAATTAATTAATTATCTTTTATGTTTGATAAATAATTAATTCAATTAATTTATTGACCTTTAATTAATTAATTTGACAAAAAAATAGGAACTAATACTTTCAAACACTGATTCATTTAATATTTATAAAAATGTCAACCTGCCATCTAATATATAATAATTATTATTTTTACTCCAAGAAGCATTCGAACTTTGCACTCATAACACATAATGGTTAAATTTTCATTAATTAAATTTATATAATAAAATTATATGTACTAATTTGATAATAAATAATTATTTAACATTTTATTAATTAAATTTATATAATAAAATTAATAATTTAGTTCAATAATTTTTATAATATATTAAAGACATTGTTATATAAATATTTAATAAATTTTAATTTTTTTACATCAAAAGTAAAAATTAATAAGATTAATTTACACACATAAATAAACATATATACATATATATACTCAAATAAATCAAAAAATAAATTTATGTTTTCCTATATTATTTTACACATAAACAACTTCCTTTATTCTTTATTATTTGTCATTTCTAAAAGAAAATTTTTATTTTCTTATTTGTCATTTTAAAAATCTAACAGAGCATTAAACTTTTTTTTTTAAGTTTAGTCTTCTTTTTTACTAATAAATGCTTGTTATTCTATCCATACATTTTTATCTTAAGATGTCCAAACAAATTTATTTTATCATATATTTCTCTTTATTTTCAACCTTTTGGATTTTGTGCATAAAATAAAAGATGGAGTCAAGTTTGACCTTAAACCAAGGTGGTTTTGAAAATTTAGTATAAATAAATAAATTAAATCGCATTTTTAATCTCTATAAAAATGGTTAAATAAAACAAATTACAAGGAACTGATAGAGTAATAATAAATAATTAATTATATCAAATATTTTTATTTAAATAATTACAATTATTAATTGATCAAATTAGTTAATAATTAATTAAATTAGATAATTAATGATGTAATCAACTAATATTTAAATAGAGCATTTGTTTCGTAAGAGGGACCCATTTAATTTTTTTGTGAAGAAATATACGTGTAAATTTAAAAAAAATAAATTCAAAACTTAGAGGACCACATACCACTAAAACTAACGACCTGTACCCGCTTCGAGCTATTATAAATGATTAAGAGATTAGTTTATATATGATCAATTCTAAAGTCAACAGAAATAGCTTAAATTTTGGTTTAGCTTATCAGTAATAATGACTGGTTAATATTCTATATTGAATTTGACTATTTTAAAATACGAGATATATTTTAAAAAATAAAGTAAATAATCATAATTTTTAATAAAAAATCAAAAAATAAAAATTTAATAAATAATAAATTAAAAAATAATTTTTAATTTATAATTATTTCTTCCTTTTATTAATAATTATAATTATTCTTTAAATGAACCAAAGTAGCAGGCGGTTGAGGTTGGGGACCTAAATGGAAGACAAAAATACTTGGTCATCACACTTTTTGATTTATATTATTACAAAAAGTGACTGCTTATTCAAATGTATGATTACATAAATGGTGAAAATCAATGACTGTCATCTTAAATATTTCGTTGGGCTGGTTCCTTTCAAAATCACATCATATGAGAAAATTTCTTTCCCCTTGTTTGGTTAGGGAGAGAATAGGAGGCGAAGAAAAAAATTTTAATTTAAATTGGAGAAAAAAAGAAGAAAATTCTAAATTTTGAATTGATTAGATTATTATAATTGTATATTTTATTTTTATATTTTTTATTTTTTATCCAAATAAAGGAAGAAATAAAGGGTGTATTTGTATATATTTTAATTTTTTTATTTTTTAAAAATATTTTCTAAAACTTTTTTATTTTCAAAAAATATTTTTGGATCAAAAGAAAATAAAAAATAGGGATTAATTGATGTTAGAAATAAGAAATTATTTTATTTTATTACAAATATATCAAGAATAAGAGAATAAGTTTAGAAAATAATTAAAAAATTATTTTTTTATTTTTAATTTACTCATTTAAAGTTATAATTTTTAAAAATAATTTTTGAAAATAAAGTATCAAATAAATTCTTTTATTTTGAAAAATTAAATTTTTAAAAAATAATAAATGAATAGATCCAAAATTTCAAAAAAAATTTCTTTTCTATTTGTTTTCTCTATCTTGAATAGGTATGTGAAAATTTGAGAAAAAATTTTTTAATGATAAAAATGATAATTTATTTAATACATACACACATAATCCTAGGCTTGAACTCTAAATATAACAAAAAAAAATAAAATTATGAAGTAATATTGAGTATCACTATAACTTAGTACTTTGAAAATTAACAATATGATATGATAAGAATTGTAACAAAGAAAATATATAAATAATAATTAAAAAATTAACCATTTTCCAAAATATGCATGAGTGGATGAGTGAAGAGCATAATATAGTTGAAATAAATTAGAATTTGTCTATGATTATGGTTTTGGCCATTTTCACAGTTTTCAACCATGATTTAAAAAATAACATTCTTGGATGATGTGTCCTTTCCTTTGTCGACAGATGTGATTTATAAAATTGAACTCTCGAAGCATAAAATTACTATTATACCTCGCCCCCCCAAAAAAAATAAAATAAAATAAACTTACGTCTAATTTTGACATGAATTTACACATCGATTGATAGGGGTTGTGAAGTCACAATGGGATTTAGCCTTTTGTTTATTTTTCTACAAAAATGCGTGGATAAAAAAGTAAAAATAATTTGTTAATCCAATAAAAATTTATACAGATAATTTTATCTTTTCATTATAAATTTGTACAAATAATTTTATCTTTAAATTATTATACAAAATAATAAAATTATTTGTGCAAATTATTTTTTAAAAACAAAATTATAACTTCGTATAATTTAAGTATCATTTTATTAATAACTTATAATTTTAATTTAAAATTATAAATTTTGTTTTAAATAAATTTAGTTTCTTTTCCTTGTTGACATCTCACACGCATGTCAAATTTAGTTTTGTGGGTGTTGCAAATAAAGATTTGGCTCTAAGATGCAAGATATTTCAAAGGATAAAATATATTATTATGCCTATGATAAAAAAAATTAAAAAAAAGTGAATAGTTATAAATTCAAAAATTATGTTTTCCATTTTTTATTATTTATAAATTCTAAATCCTTAATTTTTTATTAAATATTGTGATAAAATTCTTTACTCTTTGAAATACATCTTGTAGTTTAAAAGAATTCATTCAAAACAACTGTAATAGCAATATCTATAAACTGATCAAAGACTCAAGTGAGCGTAGTTTGTGCATGCCAATTAATGATTTGGGCCGATTTACTGGTTGTCCATTCATTTAGTGAGTCCAAGCCAGGGAGACGTACATTGTCACATGAATTAAACACCAAGCTCGCCCGGCTGGAGGCCCAAAATAGGAAGACAAGAAACCACTTCAGTTTAACTTAAATTGATGACAAGAAGAGCCCATATTGTATTTTTTGTATTAGTTCTCGCAATTATAGTATAATTAATATTTTTTTTCGTATTTTACCCTGATTTTATGAGGAATTCTATCCGAATCTGCAATTTTTCAAGGAATATGAACTTAGAATTATTTGTTTGGTTTAAATTACTGCAACAGCCATTTTATTTCTTGTGCAATAACATAGTAACACATTTAGTCAAAATCCGTTAATTTGTTAAAACATAATCAATATAAAATTGATATTATAACAATTAAATGAATAGTAATTGAGTTTATAAATAACTTGCTCTAAGCTTCGAAAGAGAAAAATTGAGGATGTGTTTGATAACATTAAAATGTTTAATACTGAAATTAAGCACTAAAATTTAAGCGTTAAATCTATTAAATGTTAAGTTTATAGCATTTGAATAATTTCATATTTGAAGTTTTGAATTTAATTAATGATTTAAAATTTTAGCCCCAAAATATTGAAATTCTGTATAATTTAAAATTTGCGTTTAATTATAATTTTAAAAATTTTATGCATCACATTTTTTAATGCTATATCTAGAATTTTATACATATATGTACATAATTATTAAGTATTGAATTTAAATACTAAATTTGCAGCGTTTCAATTTTAAGCACTAAATGTAAATAATGGTTTGAAAGTTTTATAAAAAATATTCATATTTTGTATAACTTCAATATTATATTAATTATATCAATTATAATTTTAAAAATCTTATATACCTAATCCTTAAATAATGTAATATATATGTATCTAATTGTTATAAAAAATAGAGATAATGTTAGATATCTTTATCTAATAAAGTCTTATTTACAAGTAGTTGTTGAATTCATTTAGTAAGATAATTGCTATTGAATACATTAAAGGGATTTTCCACTAAATTTAATACTCAATCTTAATAAACCAAACAAATAAAATCTAATTTTGAACCCAAACTTATTTAATTAAGTTTTAAATTAGTATTTTGAAACATTTTGGAAGTGATTTTTTACTCAATTTAATGTTCAATGTGAATAAATTAAACAAGTAAAATATAATTTTAAGTCTGAATATATTAAGTTAAGTGCTAAATTAGTGTTTTCAAGCACATCCTAAGTAAATTAACCAAAATTTTTGTTACTCAATAAGAGGTATATAGGTTTGGATGAATTTTATTTATTAATCAATAATTATTTAAATGTCGGAGATGATACTCATTGAAAAGGATAAACTCCTTAATACTCAAAATTTTGAAATGATTACCCATTGATTCATCAAAACAAAAGTCTAAGTTGAATCATCTTATAATTATTATAGAATTCTGAAAACCACTAAGTATGCTAGCAGAAAGGCACCAATGAAACAAGTCAAAAAGTGATAAAAGGCAAAGTGACTTGAAAAGAAGTGCATGCACACTATGCATGGCAGAAGCATCCTAGAATTCATAAAGTCTTCTAGCAAATCAGCGTTAATAACTAATGACTTTAAAATAATTAAAGAAATAATGATGGGTTTTTTGTTGGAAAGCACCAAGGCAGCAGAATCCTCCTTTAAACCAGAAATTAATATCCACCATCTTTTGTGGGAAAAAAACATAAATCCATTAAAGCTAACAAAAGGTGGAAGCATGACTTTCACAAAATTTAAAGAGGACCTTTCGTTTAATCATCCCAATTTTTGACAGAATCCTATTTGCCTGCATATAAGCATAGAATTGAAATAGTGATCAGCACTATGATTACTTAATGAATATATGAGTGAGAAATTTTTAGTTGCACTGAATGCTTAATTGTGCGCACCTAGTCAATGCTACTCTTCTAATTACAATTTAAATGTACTTAATGCAATTAAGAATATCTGGAATAATAACATAATGAGATTGGAAAACATCATTACCTCCTCCTCCTGCTTTCTTGCAGATGGAGAGAAGAACAACTAGAATGGCTAGACCTCCAAGGACCCCCACTATAATGGCCACTGATTTGCCTACTTGGTCGTCGTTAGTGGTACCTGCACGAAACACCAGGTTGGACCGTTGGAGAAAAGCAACGGCAGTAAGTACTTTAATATACTGCACTGTAGTTTTTACAAATTTGAAAGAATAGTACTGTGCAGAAGCTACATTGTGCATTCTCGCATGTTATAGAAGAGCACGTGAATTTTATGTGCTAGGTCACATGTTTCTCTCTATTACGTGAGGCTTGTGTGTATAGTGTGTAGATGCTATGTGTGTGTACACAATCTTCGCATGCCATCAAAGAACAAGTGAATCCTAAGTGTAAGGCTTAGATGCTTCTTTTCGCCATGTGAACTATGTGCATTGTGGACAAATATTATAACATATAGACAATCTTCACACATTATAAAAAATTATATGGATCTTATGTGAAAGGATGGCATGTTTTTCTTTATTATGTGAAGTATGTGGATATAATAGATAAATATTATAATGTGTACATAATTCTTAAAATATATAAATTTTTTGTGCGAGACTTACCTCGTTCTTAATTATGTGAAACCATTGTATATATAGTAAACAAGTATTAATATAATCCTCACACATAAATCTTATATACGAGGTTGAAATATTTCCTTTTTTATATGATATTTATATATATAGTAAATAGACATTACAGCATGTACATAACCCTCCTACACTATAAAATAATTTGAAAATCTTAAGTGTAAGACTCACATGGTCTTCTTTATTGTATAAAGTCTACATATATAATAAAATATTAAAGTATGTATATAATCTTTACACACTACAAAACACTACGAACGAGTGTGAATCTTATGTGCAAGGCTTACATGCTCCTCCTTATTGTAAAGGCATATGCATATAATATGCATACAACATTTTTCAGTATGAGACTTTCCGTTATACTTTTATTCAATCATAACTTTATAAATAACCATATACAAGACATAATTTGAGTTAAACTGTTCAATTCAAATGGTGTCTATTTCACTTAAATTATACAACTTCAACTCAAATTGTGTTATACGTGGGAGATGAGATGCAGGGAAAGAGACTGAGGAAGGCTGGTATGAACTTTCACACCATACATTACGGCTTTCGAATCTTTTCAACTGGGAAGTTTTGGCGGATAAAACTTGCCTTTTGCGCATTGTTAATTTGATGCAAGATTCAATAGCATATGGAAATATTGTATTGGTTGGAGAAGTGGAGGAAGAATACAAAGCTTTTCCGTATGTGAGCATTAAAAGATTGTTCTGAGATTCTATATTATCCTCTCTTTTAATCGAAATTCTTGCTTTATGCCAAAGCATGACACAAGTTGAATGAAAGAGACCTCCTGCTAAGGTTCATCAAAAGACTTGATTGGTGTAAAATACAGATTGGAACAAAGGGGAATAAAACTATTATAAATTTCATCCAATTTAAATATAAAAAGAAGGAGAAGTAAAAAAGATAGAAATGAATATTTGGATGGGTTTTCCCATATAAAGCATAATAGTATATGTTCTGATTGCTTTACTTTATAAAAAGAATATTTGTTGACTATTGCATTTCATAATTTGTTAACTTCTTCCTACCTTCTCTATTTTACAAAGAGTTCGTTATATCAAAAAATTCCTTTATAATATATATATATATATATTTGTGATAATAGGAGTGACAAGCCAGTTAATAGATACACAAAATTCTACCTTCAAATCTAAAACTTGAAGAGCCCCAAAGGCCACATCAGATACTACTATCTCACTACCAGAAAGTTTTCAATTTTTAATTGAATAGCTATATATGCTCTTAAATTTCTGCTCTAAACTACGCTCAATTTTGAAGAATGTCACCATATAAGCATAGTTAACTAACTAATAGCCCCAACTAAAAGTTGAAAGAACACCAAAGTGGAAATTTCCCTCCCTTTGCAAAAGAAAATCTCTTGGATTTCTAGTTTTCACTGAGAAAATTGTTTGGAAAAATCAAGAATCAGAATAATCATACATACCTCCTCCATTATAGTATCCAGATGCCCAGTACCTAGCATAGCATTGTCCCAGGAACAAATCAGCCGCAGCAGCTGATCCACACAAGCTCTTCAGCTTCCCCACCGCTTCTGCAAGACAGGCTGAGCAATCTTCTGGGCTTAAATCCCCCAAACACTGGGAATATCCCTCAACAAAACCAGAAGTACTGACTCTAAACCCGTTAGCGGCCTGCAAGTCAGCAAGAACATCGTCCCTACGCCTAAAGAACTCAACATCATTAGTTGCGGCCCTGCTGCACTTCCTGTACTTTATGCTTACATCTTGCTTGCCAAGGAAGTCACCATGTTCGTATCTGAGATAGCAGCCCTCAAGCTGCAGAGAAGCACCAGAAGCATAAGGGCAAACAAGGCCTATTTGATCAACAGAACTGTCTACACATCTTGAACAATCCACTGGATGCAAATCACCCCGGCACTGATACAAGCCATAGATTGTGCCTTCTGACAGGGTGGAGCTTTCATTTCCAATAACAAAGCTGTTGTAAGAAACTTGGGAAGATGAACTGACTGCTGAAGATAGAAGTGTGTTCAGGTTTCCTTCAAAAGCTGTGTTTGGCTGGTATTTGTCTTGAGAACAGCTTGCGTAGATGAAGATATGTGATCTTGTTGGGTAGCCATTGGAGGTACTAAGAATTGAAGAGAGGAACAGCAAAGAAGATAGCCTTAAAGCTAAGATGAATCTGTACCTGGAGTAATAATGAAGACTTCTCAACATGTTTTTCCCTGTCTTCTTGCAATATGAACTCTTCTTTCTGTTTGTTTTTGGTTTTTGTGGTTTGGTTTGTGGCAATATGAGAATATGATAGTGGGGTTCTGTTGGATCTTTCCTGAATTCCCATGCGAAGCCCTTTTTCTACAGGGAAAGAATTTGTTATGGGCCTACTTACGTACTCTTCTCATGCTTACAGCATCAACTTTGCCCTTAGTCAATGGTCATAAAGATGTGCAAACTCCAATTTTTCCATTTCTACACACAACTTCTGAGATTCCCCCCATAAATTGGATTATATACTTAAGATTGTGTTAATGTATGACCCACTGAGATTGGCACAACAGTGCAAGAAATATGGTTAGACTAACATCATAGAGTTTGATTCTCATAAATTCTAAAAGCTAGTCCTTGAAATGTTTATGATGATATTTTTTATAAATTTTCTAGGCCTGCGTATGTGTCTTTAACTCTTCTAAATAAATTAATTAATCCAAATATATGTAAATTGATAGAAAATCACTTATTTGTAGGATTTTTCTTATAAATATTATTGTTGAAAGTGCATGACTTATCAATAACCCATTTGAAAAGATTGAATAGTTGAGATATGTGCAAGTTGATCTAAAGGAGCATCTATACAGTTGGTGCACCATCAAATTCAAAGGTCTAGATTTATTAATCTATACAATACTATGCAAATTAATAAATTTAGATATTCTATTTTGATGGTATTCTATACAATTGATACATCATAAAATTTATATATATATATATATATATATATATATATATTATATATATATATATATATATATGCGCGCACATGTAACCTTTTTATGGATAAACTGCAGCAAAGGAAAGCACTTTATATCAACAATGATTCAATGAGAACAAGGGGAAATGACTTCACTTCAAGAGAGTTAGAAGCTAATCATCTAAATTCCTACTTCTCCAACTTATGAATGGAGTATGTTCTAAAAGTTCTCAAAATGAAGAAAGGGTTTTTTACTGAAGAAAGAACTGGTAAAAGATTTGATTCCATCAACAATACCTTAAGACAAAAGAAAACAGAAAAGTTCATGGGAAGCAAAAGCATTTTATTCAAATTCTTCAGAGAACATCAGTGATTGGGGCATCTAAACTTGGCCTCACTAAGAATTAGATGCTCTGCAGAGAGTTTTCCACTGCATTTGTCCAAAAAAGGATTGGACCCATTTTATTTGCTTGCATAAAACTTATGTGAATCAGTGAGTAATGCTCCAAAGCCTAGTTACCAGAAATGTAATACCTATGAAATGGTGGTACAGGAACCAAAACAAATTATGCTACTTTTCTACATAATTTTATAAGAAATTAATGTAAAAGAAAAAAAGCTTATTCATTATTTTTAAAAATAATTTTTATTTTTTTATTTTAAAAAATAAGAAGTCCTATTTAGAAACCTATTTTCATAATTTCTTTTTAAAAATAATAATTTGGAACGTATAACTTAAAAATAAAAAGAAAAAATAAAAATATAAATAACTTTTAGATATTTTTTAACTTATTTTCTTGTTTTTGACATTAGTTTTGTGATTAAATAAAATATTTTCTTATTTACAATACTAGGCATCTTCTAATTTTTTATTTTTTAATTCAAAAATAATTTTTAAAAATAAAAATAAATAATTTTTAAAATATAAAAATAAAAATATATCCTAAATTTACATTACATTTGTCCAAGGTAGTTTCCAGTTATGCCCTTAATGGAAATGATTATGCAACATGGTTGTGTGATTTCCGTACTCATTTTAACTTTTAGCGATCGAAAGAATTTGTTTTTAAGTGAAAAGGAAAGAATTTTTAGATATAGTTAGCATATTATATATATATATATATATATATATATATATATATTATTATATACTTTCTGTAAACATCTCACAGTAATTATAATTTAATTTGAAAATATTAACTTATGTAAGTTAGATTTAATAATAAAGTATTAACTTTATAAGAGAATGTGTAATAAAAATGTGCAAAAAGTAAGGTCCCAAAAGAAAAAAATCACCCAACTTAGCTGGCTTTTGGAAAAATTGTCCATTGCCAAAAGCCGATCAGCAAAAAGTGCCAATAAAGATGGACCAAGGCATCTACACCTTTCTTATCTCCCTTGCCCTTATTCAATATTCCCATCAAAATCACAGCCACAGCAAGAATTTCAGTGAATTTTCTAACTTGTCAATAAAAAAGAAATATTTTAGGAGGTAGAGCTAAATTTAGAGAAATTAAGCGTATAAATTGTTTTTTTAAAAAAAAGAGTGTGATAACATTTTAATAATTAAACGGAACTAAAGAAAAATGTGAAAAAAATTATCATATTGCATAATTTTCACTAGAGCACACTAAAGCTAACAATGAATCGAATTAGATCTTAAGACACTCAAAATTCAATTTGACTATTAAGTCAATTAGTTAAATTTATAAATTAAATGAGCTCATAAATTAAATAAGACGATATATGAATTGAATAATTTGATTTATATATTAAACGAGTTCAAATTTGAACTTAAAAATATTCAACTTGATTATATCATGAATTGGCTCAAATAATATATATAATTTAGGATTAATTAATAAACTTATATATATTAATCATAAGTCTCTTTATAATATATATTCTAAATTAAAATTTTATTCTAGAGAAAAATAATAATTACAATAATTATAATTTAATATTTATATTTATATTTAAATTATAATTGAAATAAAATAATAAATAAATTCAATAATGAATATTATTAGCATTAGGGGTGATCAAAATCCTTTAAACCGCTCTTAACCGACCGACCGAACCCGAAGTTGGTCGGTTAAGAGCAATTAATGTATTATTATCGGTTAAAATTGGAAGAAAAAATTTGTAAATTTCGGGTGGTCGTTTAATTTCAGGTGTAAATTGTTAACCGCAATAACCGAACTTAACCGACATTAACCAAAATTTATATTAATTTTTTTGTTTAAAAATTCATATTTAAAATTTTATTAATCATTTTTATATTTTAATACTTAATTATTTTTTATTATAGTTATATTAATGAAATTATGATATTAATATATATTTATAAATTAATTTTAATATTTAAATTAATTTATTTAGGTATTTTTTTTAAAAAAATTTAAACCGTTCTAAACCGAATTTAACCGACCGAAACTGAAATTTCGGTTAATTTCGGTTAAGGCTAAGCAATCGGATTTGGTCGGTTGAAAAAAAAGACTTTTCGATTAATTTCGGTCGGTTTAAAAAGCAGTCTTAACCGCTATTAATCGACCGATGATCACCCCTAATTAGCATCATTCTTATTTTGAAATTAATTGTGTATTAAGGTAACTATAATTTAAGAATATTATTTAAAAAAATGTAAGAAGATGTGATAACTCTTTAAATGAAATTCTATATTAAATATTATAAAAAGTGAATATCAATATTTTTATTATAAAATAGCAGTAATAATATAAAATTTTAAAATAATAAAAATCATGAGACAATAATCAATCCATACTTACTAATAAATTTAATATTGGTTCAATAC